>WFKH01007768.1:51360372-51400140 GCA_016163765.1 Magallana hongkongensis | reverse complement strand
TTTCTGAACTTACTTTTATCATATTGACAATCCTGTCTGATTAAAATCACCACCCTTCTGCCTACACCCATCAGGGTCTGATAGGTATCGATAACAATTCATCTTCACTTTACCTCTATATTTGCACACAACCTAAATATATATCTCATTTACCAAATACATGACTTTATCTGTTAATGAGAGGTGCAACTCTTCAATACTCAGTCTGGGGGTTACATAGAAAGCAGGATTAAAATAATTTGCCTGTCTCCATTTTAAAAATTCCAATACATTTTCTAAAGCCCTGATTGGTCAGAATTTTAGGTCGGGTGAAGATGACCCCCTATCAATACCTGTCAGATCCTGTAAGGAGAAGAGGGTGCTTTTAATCAGACTGATTGACAATCCTTTTCCGACAGGAAGCTGCAACGGAAGACCTCTTCGTTGCTTTGCAACGAGCTCGTTTCTAGTTAAACTCAATTTTTCTACATACACGGTCGTCATATATAGCATATAATGTGTATTACTGACATGACAAATGTACGCTGGCAATTTAAACGAACACGGGATTAATTCCGATAGAACGCTTTCCTTTGAAGCATTACAAAATACTGATTTACGATGAAGATAATATTATCATTGTGGAGATGATTTTAAAAAGTGAACTTAATATTCGACTTTATTATTATTTGAGTCCAAAAGCCGTTAATTTTAAGTTACGCATATAAGGGATATTAATTATGACTCGCCCCGCGTTTTGCGGTTTTTTTTCTATTTGCAAAACATCTACAAACGAAAATATCAAACAGCCTTCATCGGCAATTAATAAATTATCTACATACAAACGTTTAAGAGGTAATGAAATAAATTGTGATTTATAAATGTACTCGCTATCCTCCGTGGAAGAAATTTGCATGGAAAAAATGCTGTTCAATGTTTATTAAAAACACTGTAGCTTTAGCAATCGAAAATAATTATAGATTAGATAGATTGACAAATTAACAAACTTATTATATAGATTGACAAATTAACAAACTTATTATATAGATTGACAAATTAACAAACTTTCAGACCTGCAATGTGTTTTTTACAAATTCTATAAAATGTAGACTCAATGACTGCATTCTACACTCTCTTCAGTTTGGGGTATTTTGAATCACGCGTGTACGCTATGAATATAATGTGTACACATAAATAGCCATATAAATAAACAGTTTAAGTGTTTAATTTTTAAAAGTTTTTGTGTACATGTAAAGCAATGCTATTACAATGCTAGGGCTATTAAAGTCGAACAATGTATATGGTGAGGGCCGGACTGATACTGGTTCTGCTTTTTTTTACAAATAGCGAATGTATTAAGACAAAGTATAGGGATGTTATTTATTAAACAAGTAATTATAGCTTTGCAAAAAGGTTGCATGACTGAACAAAATTATTTCAATTGAAGCATGTTTTAGTTACCTTAGCTGCATGTATGTGGCTCTCGGTCTGAAAAAAATTCAGATTGACTACCTTCCGAATTTTTTCAGACCGGGGGCTACAGACTTGCAGCTAAAATTACCTTCAAAAATACATTTTAAAATCTGCCGCTGTTCTTACATTCATTAAAGAGACGAGCAGATTCAAGTAGTGATAAGTCATAACGGTGCGTAAAAATTAATGAATGAGACATTCTAGTGCAAAGTCCTGTTTAAAATTTCCATTAGTTAGAATGGATTATTCCATCGGGTGGGGGTATCATTCAAAGTAACAACGATATGAATCCTTCCATAGGGTGTAAATCAATTTCAACGTTCAAAGTTTTGAATTTGTTAACAACGATATATAAGATCGAATATTTTAGAAACGATTTATTAATCTAACACACTAGTTTTTTTAATCGGTTGAAGTGTGAGCGTGTACATTTACATGTAGTAAGACACGCATCCTTACACCCTATTTAAAACGAATGAAATCGTCCAGCAGATAGAGAAAACGGCTTCTGAAACAAAACTCCCTGGCATTTTAGTTCTTCCTGTTAACTTCCCACACTGTATGTCAATCTAAACTTATGATTTGTTTATTAATAATATTCAACATCAATCAATAATTTAACAATGTACATTCTACCTAAGTCAACAATCTTGTTGCGATGACACCCCCCCCCCCCTCCCCCGGCCATGATACCTATTTTAAAATCAGGATTACACACGTTCTTGCATGTGGCAGAAGACAAGCTGGAACTCAATGTTAACTATCTGTTACCGATATAATCTCTTTGGAAATGTATTTCTCCTTTAGTAAGTAGTAACTGATAATTGTGAAAACCTGATAAAGTAATGCGTGATCTGCACATAGGAATTGCTAGATAAAATATTTCTTTTTTCCAACATGGTCTATGATGATAAGAAATCATGCTGGACTTCATATGGGAAATTGCTCATTTTCTTTATCCGCCTTTTTCATAACAAAACAAACCAACAAACAAAATTGATCCCGATAAATATTATTAAAAATAAACCTCCAAAACAAACTACACATTCATCCTACACCCGCAATATTGCCTTTTCGATCTTTGTCACCGTTGTAGATTCATAATTTTACTTTTATTTTGATTAGAATATCTTAGCTCCCGGTCTGAAAAAAATTCGGATGGACGACAGTCGTCCATCCGAATTTTCTCAGACCGGGAGCTACAGACCTTCAGCTAAGAATATCTTAACGGTATTTGGTAAATCTTCTCAATTATAATGCTAAAACTTCAATACATGCACGTATACGCCAGACTTATGCACATTTAGTCTTGACTGGGTAAGGCAGAGAGAGAGATTCTTTGTCCTTTTTATATTGATATCATAGCATCGATAACTCCTTTTGTGTACAAAATCGAATACATTATTAGTAGAGTTACTAAAAAGGGGAAAAAATACCCCCCCCCCCCAAAAAAAAAAGTAGCAAGCTTTAAAAACAAAGCCCAAAGACTCATGTTACAATGTATCAGGTAGGCGCTGGCACGACATATTACCCCTTGCTGATCAATGTTTTCATTCACTCATATAGAGAAAAAATATCTTTTGATTTTATCTTGAATTTCTTTTGATTTAAAAAAAAAATTAGAAGAAATTCGTTGTTCTCAGTCTCTCTTTACAGTTGTTTGTTACATGTAGCTGTAAATCTAAGCTCATTGAGCATATTTTTTTGTATTTTAAAACAATGCGAAGTAATTCTTTTTTCAATGCAACGTTTCGGATAAAGCAACGAAGCGTCGTATCTTACAACTTTATACAAAATTTTATTATACCCTTAAATTGTAAAATAATAACACTGAATATTGTTCCCGATGTCTTGCTTTTTTTTAAAGGAAAAACTTCATAGACGTGAAAACTGCCTCTTTGTAACAAAATAAATTTACATGATTAATTACAATGAGAGTCTGACAATCTCTAGCTGCAGGTCTGTAACTCTCAGTTTGATAAAACAAATTGGATGGACGACCTGGGACCCAGATCATCCGGATTTCTTGAATATTGCATTTTCTTCCTTACGCGTACGCAGGTTGGTCGAATATTCACCGAGACTAACTGGTTCGTATTTAAACTTTCAACTGCATTAAAAGATAATATTGGCATTCCAATAATTTTAAAAATCATTAATTAAAAGAAAATGATTAAAATAACCAAATAAAAAGACCTCGGCTCTCCCGGAAAACAAAATTACTCCTCAGAACCCCATGTAAAAAATTTCAGGATCTCCGCAAATAACTGTATTTTTTAAAAGATTCATTGCCGCGTTTGATAAAAAATGCGCGCAAAATGTTATGTCTTTTGATCTTTATACCGCGCATACCAACCTTGGCAAAGATGCACAAATATTTGTACAATGTTGTTCGAAGAAAAGGGGGTCCAGAAGTTAGTAAACGGATGTCTATGCTACAGTATTATAGGGAAAAGACATAACACCAACTGTGATTTGGATCCAATCAAGTGATGCTGCTTTAGAAATAATCGAAATGGTACCGGTATGTTTACACGTCCAATACGATGAACGCGATAAATTGCATTCTGAGCATGCATCGCTAAAGAGTTTACAAGACAGTTACGCGAACAAAAACCACTCAATAAAAATTTTATTAAAAAGTTCCAGACAATCCCCGAACAAATGATAAAAAATGACTAACTAAACCCTTGCCAAGAGTACTATGTCCTAGATATTTTAATCCAATCTAAGACTAAAAATACATTTATTAGCCTAATTAGGCTTTATGCATTATTAGGAATATAATAACACAACATATCGAGAGCAACTGTATAATTGTACTTTTTACTAAGGGTCTATACATCTAATATTGTATCATGGTCAGGTATCAATTTTGTATTTCGTCACAAGTATGACGCAGCTGCGACGGAAGACCTAGTCGTTGCTTGCAACGAGCTCGTTTCTAGTTATTTAATACGGATTGTAAAACTTCTTTTTAGTAATAGTCACTTGAAAACATTACTATAACATGGTCATGTGTATAGTAAAACATTGCAATTATGTTCAATTATAAAAAAAATATAAGATATAAACTTTTATATATTGTGATTATTTCAATTCTTAAGAAATTTATCTTTCAATCCTAAAAATTATGAAGTAGGTCAGCACGATGATAGATGTAATGTTTTATTCTGGAGCAAACTAAATTGCTTGTGCTATAGTATATCCTACAGGTTAATATTACATCACTATTTCAAATCTGCATATGTACATGTATATAAGGTTTTTAAAACATGCAGCTTGCAGCATAAACATGCCCATGTTCTATTAAATGTCTATAGTGTTGATACTTTGAATTCAGTAGCATCTCTTTCAGAAATGATATTGAAACGCGTACGTAAAAGCTAAGTTCGATTTTGGATTTTAGCCATAACATGTCAGCGACCAAACGTTACGTCCCCTCTCCAAATAGCTACAGACTCAACCAACCAGACATTCCAATACAAGGAGACAATTAAGTTTCGCTGTGCAGAAGGATACAACCTGAATGGAGAGGCAGTCAAACATTGTACACAGAATGGAATTTTTCAACAGAATTTATCTACATGTTCACGTAAGTAAATTGTTAGTTGTTATAATCTACATGAATAAAAGAATACTTCTGTTATATTTTTATTAAATGGTTTTGATTAAGTGGATATTTTTTTCATTCTAGTACAAAAATTCATAATCATTTTGTATGTTGATTTTTTAGGTTTTGCTATTTTGTTTGTTTGTTTTTTATTTTAGGCAATAACCAATTTCTTTTATTAAAATAATCATTTCATATTGACAAGTAATAGAGTAAAACATTAGCACTGTCATTACTTTAAGTAAGTAGTGGCCTAATTGATATTTTAAAAAACATGACATTGACGAATAATGATCTTCTAATGATAGAGCTGTTACAGAAGTGTTATAAATAAACCTGGTCAAAAGTGTTAAGTTCGTATATTTATACACCAATGGAATGGATTTTAAAATGAAAAGCATTTGTTAATTGGTTGGGTATCATTATTTTCTATGAGTATACTGAGGAACCGATCCGTAATAGCCAATAATAACCCATTTCATTTAACAAAAATACTTACTTTGAGCTGAATTATTCCGGGATACCTTACTATAAATACATTTTGAACATGCTTTACAACTCTTTGTTTGGAGGATGAATGAAAATATAATTTACATATTTTTTCAATAGAATGATTTTTCGGATATGCCGATGTGATAATACCAACATTGGCAACCTTATAGTAATTTCTAAACGATAACTGTGGAATCATTTGAATTCATGTTGGCTCGATTTTCGTGGTACATGTACATGTATCGCGGGTGGCACTCCCCACGAATTAACATTTACGACGAAAATAAATTTAGAAAAAGTTACTTTTTTACTGTAATTAAAAACCGACGCATCCACAAAATTACATGCCCACATATAACCTAACGACCTTCTCAGCAAACACAATCTTTCACTGGGTCGCATGCTGACTGACGTTTTTATTACTTATTGTTAGACCATAATTAATTGCCTAATTGTCTACGAATTTTTACCTTTTTCATAATTACGATAAAGAGCACACGGCGGGTGTGACCCGTCAGCAGAGGATGTTTACTCTTCCATGGCACCTGATCCTACCTCTAATTTATTTAGAGGTCCGTGTTTGCTCTGCTCTTGTTTCGTATTTTTCCTTCGGACTTTTGATTTTAAGCACTGTTTGTTAACACCACGTGTCATAAGTTAAAAACACATAGTCCAAAAAAAAATTGACCTCCACAAATTTGAATGTTTCCATAGAAAATCAAAATTTTGCAACATTACATAGCTTTACTTTCATAGTTCATGAGAGTAATGACCTAAATCCGCAAAAGAGATAATTGATGCAAAATTTCGAATCGTACATGATGAATTTTGAATTCTGGCTCGATACTAATAAAGCAATTTCGAATACAAACCTAATCGGACTCCGTGCGCCACAATTTACACCTTCTTAAGGTATTGATGTTATAAAGCGATTTCGTATACTCCGGCTGATTCAAATTGAGTAAATCAAGAAGTCTACCCAAAGTCGTACTTCAAAATTTCATTTATTAAAATACAGTGCAAACAAAATAGATTGTCACATATTGTTATGTTTATATGTTTTTCTCTAATTTCAACCTATTTAGATCAACATGAGAACACTTTACCATTATATCAAAATGTTAATATCTTTTGATGTGGATATAGGCGTGCTCTCGGTCTGCACTTAAAGTTGTAAAAATAAAATATTATTGATAGGTATAAACTTCATTAATGTACATGAATGCAGGAACAGTCTACAGTGCAATAGCTCGGCAAACGACCCTAACTTCCTCTAAAATCACAGAAGTTTGTCTTTTTCATTGAGAGATCTAGGAATGATAACGCTTTGATATTAGAAATATAAAAATTAATGAGATGGGGTTAACTCTAAACATAATATCGCGATTTATGCACTTTTTGTCATACTAAAATGTTTTCCTTTATTCATTGATGTCAAGTCTATATTAATAAACCACAACATTGAGGTAGGAAAAAATGGATAAACGACATAAGTATATAATTCTCTGACGGATCAAGAAGAGAATTCAGGAGAGAACCCAAGAAATACTTGTTTTATGGAGCAGTTATTTTTTGTTAAGAATACATGCTATTTAGCTCACCTGAGCCAAAGGCTCAAGTGAGCTTTTCTGATAAAAATTCGTCCGTTGTCTGTCTTCCCGTTGTTGGCGTTATTGATTTGTAAACTTTCACATTTTCATCTTCTTCTCCAGAACAGAACCACACCAATTTCAACCACACTTGGCACAAAACATCTTTTTGAACCAAGACTTTGAAAATTGTGCAAATGTAGGGCCAGCTCCCTTTTAAGGGGAGATAAATTAGAAATATTTAAAATTTGTTGGTTTCTTTTTTTCAAAATTATTCTTCTATAAAACCAATTAGCTGGGAAAGCTGTAATTTGTGTGGATGCATCCTCAGGTAATGTAGATTTAAATTTATTTAAATCATAGTTTTGATGGGGTCACAACGGGGGGGGGGGGGGATGGTTCGAACTTTTTAAAAAAAATACGAATATAGAGGGAAACGTTTATTTAAAATCATCATCCCCGAAGGTAGGATGAGGCTACAAAGGAGGATCGAATTTTCACAAAAATTAAAAAATAAAAAAACCTTTAAAACTGTTCTCAAGTGAGCTTTTCTGATCAGTCTGTCCGTCTGTTCGTCTGTAAAATTTTCACATTTTCAACATCTTCTCCAGAACCACTAACCCAATTTCAACCAAACTTAATTTTCAAAAATCTTCCTCTCAAGATCCACTTGGCCAGGAAAGCTGAAACTTTCGTGGATACATCCTCAGGCAGTGTAGATTCAAATTTATAAAAATCATGACCCCCGGGGGTAGGGTAGGGCCACAATTTGGGTGGAAATTTTACATAGAAATATAAAGAGTAAATCTATAAAAATCTTCCTCTCAGAAACAAATCGGCCAGGAAAACTGACACTTGTGTGGAAGCATCCTCATGAATTGTAGATTCAAATTTGTGAAAATCATGATCCTCGGGTTTAGGGTAGGGCCACCATTGGGGATGACACTTTAACATAGGAATATATAGAGTAAATTCTTCTTCTCAGAAACTAATCGGCCATAAAAGTAGAAGCATCCTCAGGTAGTGTAGATTCAAAGTTGTGAAAATCATGACCCCCAGGGGGTAGGGTGGGGCGACAATTGGGGGGGGGGTCGAACTTTTACATGGAATTATATAAAGTAAATCTTTAAAAATCTTCTTCTCAGAAACTAATCATCCAGGAAAGCTGAAACTTGTGTGGAAGCATCTTCATGTAATGTCATGGCCCCCGGGGTTAGAGTATTGTCACAAGGGGGGGCGAACTGTTACTTAGGAAAAGAAGTGCAAATCTTTAAAATTCTTCAGAAACTTATCAGCCAGGAAAGCTGAAACTTGCGTGGATACATCCTCATGTAGAGTAGATTCAAATTTGTAAAAATCATGACCCCCAGCGGTAGGGTAGGGCCACAATGGGGTTGGAACTTTTACATAGGAATACAAAGTAGTAAATCTTTAAAAGTCTTCCTCTCAAAAAGTAATCACACAGTAAAGCTGAAACTTGTGTGGAAACATCCTCCGGTGGTGTAGATTTAAAGTTGTGAATATCATGGCGCATGGGGGGCATAATGAGGGGATGGAACTTTTCATAGGAATATACAAAGTAAATCTTTAAAACTCTTCTTCTTAGAAACTTAGCCGGGAAAGCTGAATCTTGTGTAAAATCATCATCAGGTAGTGTAAATTCAAAGTTGTGAAAATCATGATCCTCGGGGGGTAGGGTGGGGCCACAATGGGGGGTTGAATTTTTACAATGGATTATACGGAGAAAAATCTTCTGGAAGCATCCTCAGGTAGAGTAGATTCAAATTTGTTCAAATCATGATCCCCGGGGTAGGATGGGGTCACAACGGGGGAGGAAGGTGCAAAAATTTACATAGGAATATATAGAGAAAAATCTTTAAAAATCCTATGAAAAAAATCACTTGCCTAAAAAAGCTGTAACTTTAGTGAAAGCAACCTAAGATAATGTAGATTCAAATTCGTTCAAATCAAAATCTTGAGGATTAGGGTGGGGCCACATTGAGGATCCAATTTTACAAAGGAAATAATTATTTAAAAAACTGAATTGTTATAATATATGGTTGTACTTATATGCAAGCATTTTGATATATTGCTAATTCTTTAAAATTGTCTAGACTTTGGCCCCTGGACGAGTCTTGGGCCTCACAAGGGGTTCAAAGTTTGATATAGATTTATCAACTACAACTCTGGAAGATGATGAAATAAAATTCAGTCTCCATACGAAACCCACTGACTCTCACCTCTATCTCAAGCCATCGACTTGTCACCCTCCCCATACTTTTAGAGGAATTCCTAAAGGATTAACAACCCGAATCAGACGGATCTGTTCTTCTGATAAAATATTTGAAGAACAGAGCAGGATATTAAAATCCCATCTGTGTAATCGAGGCTATAAAGCCCACACAGTGCAATCTGCAATTGATGAGATTGTTACAAAAGACAGGAAAACCCTTTTGCAATACAAAGATAAAACAGACAAAAGCAGGGTTCCACCTGTCATTACCTATCACTCCGCCCTTAAGAACCTTAACAGCATCCTTGGAAATAATCTGCCCATTCTTTAAACTAACGAAAGAATGGCCGACCTTTTCAAGGATCTGCCAATGGCTGCATTTAAACGCCCGAGGAACTTAAAGGACATGGTATTGAGGGCAAGATTAGACAACCCGTTGCCAAATGTTGGTTTTAAAACATGTTCTGATGCCAGATGCCTTCTGTTCAAGCACAGCACAAATACAGACAGTTTTAAAAGCCCCATCACGGGTCGCACCTACAAGATATTTGGCAACACGTCCTGCCGCACAGACAACTGCATCTATCTCATCAGTTGCAAAGTTTGCTCTGAGCAATACGTTGGTGAAACAGGTGACCTCCACAGAAGAATCATCAACCACCGCTCTACCATTAAGACCAAAAAAATCAAGGAGCCCTTCGGGGAACATTTTAATATGAGTGGCAACAAATGGGAAGACATGACAGTAGTGGTTATTGACCATAATCCTCATTGGACAGACGCGGCGAGAAAAAGCAAGGAAAAGTACTGGGTGCACAGACTCAAATCATTCAGACCTGATGGCATGAACAAGCAAATGGACTTCATTAAAATGCAGGTCTCATAGCCTAACATCACCTGATACCCATATAGTAATTTTATCAAATCTGTCAACTGCGCCTGTTTCAGTCATTAGATTCCTTTACTACCTCTCATTTGTTAAAAATTATTTTTATAATTTCTTTATTATTAATTTATTAATTATTTTTTTTCTCTTTTTAATCAAACTCTTACCCCTAATAAACTTAATCAAATAATTCGGATCTAAACCATAAGCGCCGTACGAATTAACAACGGGGGTTTAAATTTACCTTTAATAACTCGGACGTCAAATTTAATTAGCTAATTAAATCAATCGGGTGTGAAGTTGGCAGCCGATTGATTACTGCAGAGCGATCGGCCACATTGCCAACACCTTCCCTAAGACTGTGAATCAAAACTGTTTAAAATATAGTTGTTCTGTATATAATTTCTTTAGTAGTGTTAGTTGTAATGCTAGATTTTGTTTTCTTTGTTTTTACCCATGTAATTTATTTCTTTTGTCCTGAAGAAGGGACTGTTTGTCCCGAAAATTTGACAATATCAATTGTTCGTGTCGTTAGCCATTTTTATATATAACCAAAGTTGACAGATCACAGGTGACTATCTCGCCCTACCTTTTCCGCCATGGCGTTAATTAGTCAATCCGTGGTTTGTTTGTTGTTTGTTTTGTTACCCTGTTCTGGAATGTTCTATCTATCAAATCTAAAATCGTGTATTCAAGAAATAAATTGGCTCATTTTATTTATTTAACATCTGTCATATTTTTAAAATCTTTAAGAATACCGTAAATAAGTTCCCACTAAATATATATATTCACTCTTTATGGAATCATTCAATACTATTTTATTGCAAGTATATACTTTGATGCAAATTCCCACCGACCTTGATCCGCCAAAGCGTGTCTACCACCTCACTCTCATTTTTGCTATTTCGGATTTGTTTATCGAAAATGAAAGTATGTTTTTAATTCATTTCTCAATAATTACTTATCCGATAAAATTCAATTATAGCTTACAGACAACACCAACACCTTGTGTAAGCAGTTACTCTGCTACAGTCATTTCGTAGTTTATTGGCAAAATTTCTTAATTCTTAAGTATAGATTACTGGTATGCAAGCATCGTGACATTTGTTAATACTAAATTGTTAGATTGTTGCCCCTGGACAAATCAGGGCAGCTCAGGGGGCTCAAAGTGTGATGTAGATTTATATTTACATGTATATGAATAGTTGATCTCCATCTTCTTCATCTTCTTAAGAACTGCAATGCTCAATATGTATATGACTATGAAATCATCCAGTTACGAAAGGGGCTCAATGTTTAGCATAAGACTATGTGAAGAAAATTTTAAAAAACCTGTTTTATCATGTTTGTCGTTGCTCAGGTGAGCGATGTGGCCCATGGACCTCTGGTAATTGCTTCTTCTCTATTATCAAATATAGTAGATTTGATTGTCCTGTATATTTCTTATTTCTCACTGAGCACGTAAATAATGATTTGACAATTTTATGCATTAAATATGCATTTTTCTATGCAATGGGTATCGCTACAATCCTTTCAATTTGACGTTCATCTGTACTTCACCTCTTTGTGAAATACATTTTTGTTTGTGACAAAATGTCTAGGTTCTATTCGTCATCGAAGCAAGTTTTGGGATGAAAAAATAGAACTGTTTTTATATTAACCAATTCATTTAAAAAAATATACGCGGTATACTGTGATAATAATTATTAAGATATTTTTTTTTCTAGAAATCACATGCTGGCGTCCAAATATTTCCCATCCCCTTCAAATCGATAAAGAGACACTTAAAGATGTATATCTTTACAATCATTCCATTACATTTATTTGTACATCTGGATACAGTCTTTTGGGGAAATCAATTAAACATTGCAAAAACAATGAGGATTTTCAACACAACCTTCCAAGCTGCAAAGGTATTTTATCGTTATGATATTGTCCACGGTCAAAATAATTTTTTTTTTAAAATGACTTATCGCAAATGAACGGTCAGTGAAATAATTATTTTTTTTACAAACGGACTGTGAATTAAAGAACGATACATAATTATACATGATAAAATTTTATTTTACATTAAATAAATGATACCAAATTATTTTGTCACCTTAAAAGTAAAGATGAATCAAATGGTTTTTGTTTGGGGGGTTTTTTTTGGGGGGGGGGATGTTTGGGGTTTTTTTATATGAAGTGTGGTTTGTTTTTCTTCTGATCTATATTTATAGAGATTGTTAGTTCAAATACAATTTTATATGCTGAATGTGACACACTTTCATACCTTTTGCATTGCATTTTCTAAACATTACAATTTTACAAATTCATTACTTATCTACTTTTCCACCCCCATGAATTTTCTGAAGCGTAATAACATATCAACTGGAAATCCCAAACTAAATTCAAACTGAATTCAAAAACTTCATTTTGGCTACTGCATAAATTTAAGTTGAGTATCACCTAGCACCATAAATTATATTCTAGAATAGCATTTGGATATGAAAAGTGGAGTTACATGTATATGGAAATCTTCTTTTTTTTTAAATCTTCATTAACAGCTGCACCATGTATCCCATGATGCAAAAACAACTTCTTACAGATCTGGGAACTCCAGCTATCATTTTATATTGGAAAACTTATATAGTTTTATATTTTTTATAATTCTATATTTACATCTAACGAGTATGATTCCCTCTATTTCTTACGGAAACTTATCGATAACTCATAGCTCTATAGAAACAGCCAGACTGAAATCTACGCCCCGTTTATCGATTGGTCGAAAGCTACAGCGACCAAAGAAAAATCACGGACTGCACGAAATAATCATGATGATGCCAGACTCAAATTCCAATAGGAGACGATTTGGCTATTTCGTTTAGCTAACGTACTGATATACGTTAACAATAATTTAGTGAATTTTACTTACATTTTACAATCAATTTATTAATTTGTTAAAAGAAAGATGTAAATATATACAATACAATGCTTTCTTTGATGATTCATGCGGGTTATGAAGGTAGCGATCATTGCAGAAAAAATTACATATCCCGCTAATGCGGATTATGTATGTTTCTGCAATGGCGCCACCTTTATATCCCGCTTGAATCACCAAAGAAAGCATTGTATTGTTTAAATATTCCTACTCTATATTGTAAATGTAATGTAAAAATAGGATATTGAGGAAAAACAGTTTTTTAGCTACTAATTCACTTCTCAGATATCTATTGATCATTGTGTAAGATGTAAGATTAGTTTGAGCTGCTTATTGCCCCATGGATCAAAAATGCTATTTCTATAATGTGCTTAGAAAATGCTGGTGCAATTTTCACAGGAAATTTGTGACCATGCACAAATTTTCACTTCAATTTTTCTCCGTAAATTCAGTTTGGAATAATTTATATAGTAGCCTTGAATTTGTTTTGGTTTTTCGTTTATGTGTTTGCTAATGTATAAATCAGTCGTTTCATAGCAAAATTTCCTTAAAAATTTTTTCTGAAAACATTAATTTAAAAAACATTTTTAGAAGAAGACCAAACTCTCTCCCAAGCTGCTATTACAGGACTTTCTGTTGGAAGTTTGGCTTTAATTGCTGTGGTAGTTGTTGTTGTTGTTGTTGCAATCATTCTGTTAAGGTGAGATCATTTTAGATATTTTCTTTATATTATTATTTGAAATCTTAAGGAGTTAAACAAAATACTTTAAAGTTCAAATTTGCTATCTGAAATGTAAGCTCTATAATATTATCTTGTAAACAATATCTGTCTACTACTAGAATGTGCTAAAAATGTCATTATGTTAGTAATAAATAGGGATAAATATATAGATAAAAATAGTTGAGTAAAAACATAATTCTTAACCTTATAGGATGCCAATATAAAACATTGAAATCTTCTAACGTTGTTATTTAATTGCATTATATGACAAAAGGAAAAGAAACGCAAAGAAATCAGAATCCAAATACTATAAAAATGAAGGTTTATCTCTTGATGACATTGACATGCAGTATGCAGAGGTCAACACAAATAGAAAAAGGAAAAATAAAGAAAGGGAACCATCATTGAAACAAGGTAGGATAGGCATTTAAACAAAACTACTTTTTAAGGTTATATACTAGGATGTGGTTGATCACTTTTGAATATTACAATTATTTTGGTTTTTAAAAATAATTGATAACGAGATAATTACATTATTTTTAAAAGTAATCAATTACATAAGATTACTTTTCCTACATGTACCTGTAAACATGATTACTTTTTATTTCTTTAGATTATAACATTTGTTTTTAGTTTTTACTAGTTTAATGTTTGATGTATGAAAAAGAAACTATGCATTTTGACACGACACTTCTTATATAAATTCTTATTTACAAGTATTTTTACAACTTTCTATCATTAGTATTTGAGTCATTTAATCTTTCTTTTGCTCTCTCAATACATTGAATAATCGACTAAATTACAATTGATTGTAATCAAAAAATTGGTATTTACTGATTATCCATGATAACTCAGCAAATTGTAATCAATTTCGGCTGATTGCGATTACCCCATCCCTGGTTATATATAAACTAATTGCATTTTTGCAACAATTTACGTAGAGCAAGCATCAAACGAGCAGACAACCACTTATTACAACATGAACAGTCCTGATGCTGATAAGGCTAAGCAAGCTAGACAAGAGGTCTACTACGAATTCTCGCCTGTGTGTCGGCCATCCAGAACAGCGGTTCCTGTCTCTCAGTTCAGAAATTACGTGGAGAGTAAAAAAGGAAATCATGAATTTTTTGCTGAACAATTCAAGGTTTAGTAGCTAATTAATCATTAAACCTTGCTAAATCTGGTTGAAATCATAACTAAAATGTTGACTCTTTATATAAAAATTTCTTCTAATAGAAGTTTTATACCGGCCTACAATTCCCTGCAACTGCTGCTGTGGCGCCAGGAAATAAGTCAAAAAATAAGTACAAGAATATATACCCATGTAAGAATGCTTAAATCTAATAACAGTAATTTTAACTTATTTAATTTTTAACTTCAATCATTGTGAAAATATTCATATGTTTACGTCTGTTGTTTTTGTAGATGATGAAACTCGAGTACTCTTGAAGACAGAAAAGGGTAGTTCGGATTCAGACTTCATCAATGCATCTTTTTTGCATGTAAAGTATTTTCTTCATTGTAAAAGTTATACAAAATATTTGAGCTAATTACCAATGTTTACCTTCAAGTTGTAATCTCTTTTTATTTTTAGGGATTTGGTAACGTGAAAGCGTACATTGCAGCGCAAGGTAAACATTGTCTATCGAGTTTGATATTGTTGATTTATAAATGAAATAAATGCATATTTTACTTAAGACAGATAAAGAAACATATGTACATTAAATCAGTAACTGATATCGTTCTAGGTCCATTGATCAACACTATAGATGATTTTTGGTGGATGGTGTGGAATGAGAAATGTGACAAAATTGTTATGCTTACCAATCTTTTTGAGGATGAAAAAGTAAAATATTTCACTAATTTACTTGATTACTTGATTTTTTTTCTAAAATGTAAACTTGTTTCTACTTTGCTAATCGAATCTAACGTGTTTCGCAATTGATTTCGAAATTTAATTGTGTAATTTACCTTAGTTGGGTTTTGTTTTGATATTTGAAATATGTATGGTTGTAGGTCAAATGTATTCAGTACTGGCCAGACTCTGATACGATGGATACTAGAAACATGAAGCTTGAAATGGTGGTTAGCGAGTCTTTTGCAGATTTCACGATTCGCACGTTTAATCTCATTAATGTAAGTCGCGATCAAAGAAATATGTACGCATTTAAGACTTTGACCATACGCAACAAATACATTAGAATTAGTTTGTGCGGATACTCTATGTATTTTGATATTTTATCAGAGAAAGGAGTGCAGAACAATACGACAATTTCATTTCACTGCATGGCCGGATAAAGGAGTACCGGCATATGCCTCATCGCTTGTTCACTTCCATTCTAAAGTCATTCATACACCAGGAACCCTAAAGGGGCCTATGATTGTTCACTGCAGGTATGCTAATAACTTGACAGATTGCCAAGTGAAAATTTTGTTCACCTGTCCTGAAGGTTCAAACTACATTTCCTGGTGGCGCCTTTTTTCGTTTTCATTGCCGTCTGCGGCAAGTGTTTTTTTTTAAGACCGACATCAATGTAATTTTGCACACACTGTAATCAGGTGAAGGGAATTCGAGTGAAAAGCCAGGTCATCGTGAAAGGAATAGTATTTAGATTACAAGAAAAAGTGCGGGTGTCATACGAATACTAGATTTACTGAACCAAAAATAACAACTGGCCTCTTCTAAATTAGAAGGTTCAATTTCGTTTAACTTATATTCCTATTTTAACCTGACATATTAAAGCCAGGTAATGTTGAAAATAGTAAAAAGAATACAAAAGTAATTCTGGTGAGTTTGCCCCATGGTCATCTTGTTAAATATATGTATCTAGAGCATATGTAACGTATGCTATGTGATGAATTTCTCACACACGAATTACATTAAACATAAAGTAGGTCACAAATGGTGATGTAAGTGTTTGATAGGATCTGTATAACTTCGTAGCTAAGTATAGTTATGACAACTGATAATGAATAACACATATAGTTTTTGGTTGGTTATTGCATTTTTATCTTAAGAGTATATTTTAAAAATAAATCATCAAAAACATGACCTTTACTTTTTATATTGAAATACTTATTATAAGTATTCTTAGTTTTACATATAATTGTATAAAAAAAAGAATTCCTATAAATTTTAAACTTTAAGGATTTAATCAAAACGTTTCGTTGAACCGCCGTTCATTTTTTTAAAACGATTCTTTTAATGTTTCCTATTTAGCGCTGGAATAGGTAGGACTGGTACCTTCATAGCATTGAATTACCTCGTCCAACAAGCCAAAGAATCTGGATACGTCGACGTGTTTGAATGTGTAGAGACTTTGAGACGTCAACGATTGAACATGGTTCAAACTCTGGTATAGTATGACGATATGCTCTTTAGAGTTGAAATACTTAATTAAAACAGTATCTTTTTATAACTTTATTGTCATTTGCATTTAATTTTGTTTGTTTGAAACAGGAACAATATAAGTTTTTACACAACGCAACTTTGGAGGCTCTAATGTGTACTTCATCAGACCCTTCAACTTCAAAATTTCCTCAAATATACGAAGATTTGTTCAAAGTAGATGCCGAAACCGGAAAACGAAATATTGATTTGAATTTTGAGGTAAGTAGATGTATTTCATTCTGATTATTTTCAAAGCATTATTTTGAAACGATACAAAATATACTAAAATATACACTGCTATTGTCTGAGGTAAAAATATAAAAATGGTGGGGCTAGATATAGTTTAACGTTACCTTGTCAAAATACGAGTTACATCTTTGATATGCTGTTTATAGTTTTTTAATGCCTTTATTATAGAACCTTAATGTAGCTTTATCGACATTACCCGAATCCGCCTACAGCTTGGCCAAAAACTCTACAAACAAAAAGAAAAACCGATACAGTAATACCCTACCAGGTAAATAACCCTATAATTACATGTAACATAATGGTAAATCATCCTATTATTACATGTAATACAATGGTGAATCATCCTATAATTACATGTAATACAAAGATAAATCAACCTATAATTACATGTAATACGAAGGTAAATCACCCTATAATTACATGTAGTACGAAGATAAATCATCCTATAAGTACATGTAATACGAAGGAATTTATAAACCAACGAATTGATTTCAAATATCTTAAACTTCTCATAAATTTGTTATTTTTATTTAGTTGATTCAGAGATGCCAGAGATTCGGGACGAAGAAAACAACCCTATTTACATCAATGCAGTTTTCTTACCGGTAATATTTACTACTATGCAAACTGTTCGTAAGGAAGTACAATTGATATAACGTAATACTTACGATATATATTTAAATACATAATACATTTGCGGAAGATCGGGGCATCGTGTGTTTGATCCCCGATCACAACAGATTATACTGTCGTTGAAATATGAACATGTAAAATCTACGAAGCTACCCGAGCACTTGGCATTAAAATGAAGTGCTATCTTTCTGATATTTTCCGTAAGTCTCGTGTATTCACTGGCATGACAAAGAAACCCTCAGTTCTATGTGCGATTAATTTGAAGCCCCTTGTCCGCCCCTCATTATAACTAAAGGAATTTTGACTGAGCATTAAATATGATACTGGTCCATTAATCACATTAGCAAATCTAATAGAAAAATATTTTTGTGTTCAGTTTTTATTCTAAGACACAGACTACATATGTAAATATCATTTATACATTTACTTAGTACTTACCACTAAGCGACGCTGTTTATTTTTACCCGCACGTTATGCAAGCTTTAATTTTGGATTCGAACTATTCTTGTGTGTCATATCTAGTAAAGCGATCATGTGGATGGAATTGCTTCATATGATATAAGAAATTGTAGTCGAATTCGAACATCTTTAAATGACATGTTATTTTTTACTATCTATATATACATGTAAAACTCATATAAGTAACATAAATAATATATCAGTTATTTTTTTCCACAGGCCTACAAGAGTAAGCGTTCTTTTATAGCTACACAGATGCCTCTCAAAGACACAGCTGTAGACTTTTGGCGACTTCTGTATGAACTGCAAGTATCAACCATCGTCATGTTGAATCAACTCAGCTCAGACAAACCTAAAGAGGTACAACATATGAATAAAAAAATATATTTGTTTACTATGTATATTATGATTAAATTTATTATAATATATGTTTGATTTACAATTACGCACTTTTATGATATTTATTGCTGAAAAGGTAACATTCGATGGAGTTTTTTTCAGTTTAATATCAAATCATTATGAATTTCGGTTACAGGAGAAAAAAGTTCTTACATAAATGTATGCAAATATAAAATTTCGTAATTACTACGAACAATAAAAAGATACTGAGCTACTACATGTGTATATGCATTCATAATCAATCTATATTTTTATTCTATAAATCTTGACTTTATAATTTTCTTTACACTACACAAAATAAAAATATTGAAAAAAAGATTATGGGTAATAAAGCTGTATGGCAAAGATCAAAATATAAATAATTTGCAACTTTCCACAGTGTCACATTGGTTTAATTTCTTTGTTTTTGAAGAACATCGGGAAGTATTGGCCCATAGATTTAAATGCTGTTTCTGAATTTGGCCCTTTTCGGATCACTAAGAAAGGCTTAACAGAAGGGAAAGATTTTTCCATAGTTGACCTTTGTTGCCACAAAGAGGGACAAAACGAGGTAAACGTGTAGTGAAGCTCATACTTGTTTACGAAATTAACGTCTTAGCAATAACATGACTAATGTTAATACCTTTTTGACCGTCCAAGGAAACATTATAGCTTGATTGTTTCCATAATGTAAAAACTTCGGTTAATCAGACTGATTAAGATTCAAAATGTTGTCTTTTATTGAAAAATGAGGCAAAACTTGGTAATGGAAACATTATATTCTACGTCAAAATTGGCTAGAATACCCACAAACTGTTGACTATGAAACAAAATATTTGAATATAAAACAAAAGGGGTCTCCAACACACAAAAATGTTAAAACTACTATACATAAAAAATACAAACTCAAATGAATGCTATACCACAGGTAAAGACTGGATTTAAATTATTTGTAGGATGAGAGAAAACTTCGACTATTTCAATGTCATTTCTGGCCAGATTCTTCGACTGTTCCGACTTCAGTTTTGGCGTTTTTAAAGTTGATCAATGATGTGGAACTGCATCATGACCGGAACAACTCTGGTCCCATCGTTGTCCACTGCATGTAAGTATATGTCGTGCTTTATCCGAAACAACAGATTTATTATTGTCCAAGTAGAAGGGTTTAAAGGCACTTTTTAACACAGAGAACTGATTGGTAATTTCAATATGAAGACTTTGAAATCAACAGATATTAAGATTTTGTTTATTGTTGGTTAAAAATAATCATACAAACATTGAAATATGCTTTATTTATAATAATTTGTTCTTTTTTATATTAGAGTTCTAATTATGTACATTTTTTGTTGAGATATGTTTAACAATTATTTTAGGAATGGGGCCGAAAAGAGTGGGTTGTTTTGTGTCATGCAAGTTGTGTTGGAGAGGATGAAAATTGAGCAAGATGTAGCCATACATCACGTGATTCAACAGATGCGCAGTATTCGACCAAGCATAATTCCAAATGTGGTAATTAAGATTTTTTTAAGATAACTTTCACGGAATGTTTTCTGAATATTACGGAAAATAGTTTTCCAAATCATTAACTAAGCTAATGCTCTTAAACAAGACGAAAGCATAGACTTTTATTTCTCAAACCATAAGGAATGATCTCATTCTGTCTTTCTGATCTAATATGTGTAGACCTAATAGGCAAGTGAAGATGCGTAGACAATAAAGATCGCTGTTAAATTATTTTAATGAAATTAAAGAACATACTATTTTTATATAAACATTCATTTATCAAATGTCCAAGTCTTATCATAAAATATACCTGCTTTAATTAACATTCACCTAAGTCTGTATAAGTTATACATTCATATTCATTTATTAACTAATGATACATTGTAAAAATGACAAATTGCATGTAATTTAGCTGTTTTTAATTATATGAATAAGTATATTCGTGGTTTATGTAGTTTATTGTGTAAACAATTTGTTTTTCACCCTTATATATGAATTTTTTTTCAGGAACAGTTCAAGTTCTGTCACGATGTGGTTTTAGAATTTTTGAAACAGTTTGATGATTATTCCAACTTCCAGTAGTCATTTATAGAGAAACTTGTTAATTTTGCTGGAAAACGTTTATCAAAGTTATAGTAGTGTGTCGTTAACATACACTTTTTTTATTTTTATATGTGTATATATTGAAAGAATATAGCAAAAATAGGTAGATACAAGGATGCTTAAATGTTTTAAATGTGCTATTGTAGATATAGCTGAATACTTCTTTTATTGAAATGATTTGTTGTGGTTTTAAATTATTGCAAGTGACGATTTTTCTCTATCTTTAATCTTTCGCCAAAGTTTTAATAAAAATCAACATTATGTATATAAAATAAAATGTTTGGGAAAATATATTTTTCACATTTTTGGAGTTGATTTTTAATCAACTTCTCTCTGCAATTACTCGCACTGAAAGTGGTGTGAATCTGTGCATACATTATTCATTAAAAGCATATGTTAAAAACATAAAAAGCTACATGTATCTAAAATGCATGAAATATTTACACCTTTAACAATTTACAAAAAGGCTCCTTTAGTACTTAAAAGTAATTAAAAACAAACCTGGCACAACAGGAGTAATGTCACAAAGTAATCACAAATAATATAAATATACAGGCAAAGTTAGTCATTGTTAAACGAAAGTTTTTCTTTTATTCTGCGGGAAGGGTTTCCTTAATAAGGCTTCTATTTCAGTGTGGGCGACAGTAACTCGTTTTGGCAGATTCTTTATTCATTAACGAAAACTTCTGCCATTCACTTAAGTTTTCTTTAAAAAATTTTTATTAATTTTCCTTTATTCCTTTGAAGAGCAACATACTTAAATTGGTAAAATCTGATGAGACTTTTCTCAGTTCTCGTCTTCAGATAACGACTGACACTGAAACAGGAATTTTTAGGCATTGGTCAAACATTAATCCTACAAAAAAATCAACCCCTTAAAGTAATTTCTCACTCTGACTATATTTTGTATTCATGTGAAATTTTATAATTATAGCTAATAAATTGTTGCTCATTGATCTAAACGTTTTATGAAAAAAAAATAATATTGAGTACTAGGACCATGTATATTTTTTTAATATTAAAAAAGAACGCTAGAATTGGGGGGTTTTTTTCTTCCAAATCTTATTCGATCATCAATGTTTTCTTATGTGTGGTATAGAATCATGTTTGTTCAGATAATGTCAATATATTGAATATTCATGTGTAGTTAAGCTTTTATATCCGTTACGCAATGATATATTCTGATACAATTGTTAAATTTTTGTTACTACAAGTATCTGTTTCTTGTTGTCTTGACTTTGGAGAAATATATCCTTTAACACTTAACTTGTAATTAATGATATATATTTAAATTTTAATACAGTGTACTTTATACCAATATATTATGTTAATAACCTTTAACGAGAAAAATCGTGTTACTCAATGTTAATTTGATACTTTTGTATGATATTTTAAAAACTTTTTTTAAGTTTTGTAAATGTATTGCATTTGAATAATTCTCGGTATTACTGACAACTTTTTAATACGTGCAACTGCGTATTCTCTATTTATATACTATGTGAGTAATTAAGCATTAAAATATAGAAATAAATGTTGCTTATGTGATCCTGTCTCTTGTTATATGTCTTCTTGGTGTTCTTACAACTATGACATACATAAAGAGAAATATACTTTTCTGCTTTAACTAGCAATTCCCTAATCAGTTGCCTTTTAGTTTAGCATTTTAGATTTACATTATAATTTTAAATGTGTGTTTCAAGTTTTTAGAAAAATCAAAACTCAGGCACGTAGCAGCGGGGGGGGGGGAGGGGCCGGGCCCCGCCCCCCCCCCCCCCTTCCACTTTTTCTCGCAGCAAACATTTCTTAAAAATTTACATATTAAAAAGTGAATTAACATAGAGTTGCCCCCCCCCCCATATTTGAATTTTTCAATGTCTTTGGTATAACAGCAGCAATATAACTTACAATTAGCTTTTTCTTTAGTTTCACAGATAACATGTCAAGCACCATTCTTCTCTGATAATCTTCACATTTCTACGGACAAACAGATATACAACTACAGTGACACTATACGATTTTCATGTTCCGAGGGATTCTTTCTGCAAGGTACTTCGGAGAGAACATGCAAAAGGAATGGTACTCTTCAGCCTCCGTTTCCAAACTGTACAGGTATGAAGTATTGCTATCGTGGATGTTACAGGATAGCATTCTTTGTCTGGGGTCTCCAAATGTTGTTTGAAACATTAAAGTTTCGGCTTTTATGCTCCAATACCATTTTTTCAGTAATGCAGCTAAATCCATGGCAATTAAAATGTAATTTTAAATTCGATTTGATGTAATCTATCATGTTTTTCAATAGATATCACATGTCAGAGGCCTATTTTATCCATCAGAGGTTCACTTCAACTGTCAACGAATCCACTCCAACATACATTTTCTTACAATGAATCAATTTCATTTTTCTGCACTCCTGGATACATTCTACATGGACCCACAGTAAAATACTGTCGACAAAATGGAGATTTTGAGCAAGGCCTTCCTTTCTGTACAGGTACAACACGAAACATCAATGTTAAATTTCGCAGATTTAAACTTATTTTAATGACAATAATGTTTAGATTTTGAATATGCTTAATTATTTTTTCAGTTACATTTATGTAACTATCTTGGTAAAGTTTTTGTTGTTGAGTTTAGTTTTGGTGATGTGACATTCAAATAAGCCTTAATTGTTTTTTATCTCTGCTCTTTTAAATTTTATTTACTTATTTCACTTTATCAACAATAGCCATTTACAAATGTCAGACATCCTGGGTATTAGGTATGAGAAAAGCTAGCAGCATTCTTATAAATATAACAAAACAGTTTTTATTGTTGGCCATGGGTCGACGAGAATCAATTTATTATCTCAACATCAACACAATGTATTTCAAGGTGTTTATAACTATATAAATACTCTGGAAAGCAATCTGGTTCACTTTTGTCTTACCTATGATTGTTCCTTTTCTTTTTGACTTAAATTAAGTTCAAGGTAAACAGGAAAGTCCATCATTTACTGTCGGATTTTTCTCTGGAGGTGCCGTTGGAATTGTCGTCATTTCTTCAGTAATAATCGTCATCTTCTTTTTAAGGTATGTGTGAATGAAATATAAGATTTAAAGCATAGTAGTTTTGAATTCAGTAGTATTGTCTGCTATGTTGTAATCTTTATATTTTCATTTTTACATCTAATAGGTATTTTCTCTTATATTGTATATTATTTCAACAACTTATTCAGTTATAATTAAACGCGAATAAAATAGATTTTCTTTTTCATTGTTAATCTTTTTTCATTTTTAAAAGATTTTTTATACGTGCGAAATGATGTGAAATGAAAAGTTTGTTTAAACTTATTAGGATTCCTTAATTTCATCTCTTTTCTTCACCGATTGCCTTACATAGCAAGTGTCTAAAAGACAAAATTTCACGTAAAGAAGGGATAACTTAAATTTCCGAATACGGAAGGTATTTATAATAAATAGTGTAATAGAAATATTTTATTTCAGATTTAGATCTTGTTTTGCTCCTTTATTGAAAGAAAATGCTGCTAGATGAAACGATAATTAACGTTTGATTACTTATTTATTAATGATCAACAAGATATTTTTTAAAAGATGCAAATATATTAGGCAAAATGTTTTCATTGTATTCTATACACGGTAACGTAGGTTCAATCTATATATTAAAAATTCACATATTTACCAATATTTCATTGAAATATTTATACTCTTATGAACCACAAAAGATACTGTAAAGTCACACTTCGGTATCTCAAACTAGATGGGAGTGTTTAAAAACTTTCGAGACATCCGTGTATTCGAGATATCGAGGATAAAATACTCAAAACATAAGTGTCTGGGACTTACAAATCACTTCAACATATCCGTTATATTCGAGATATCAGTGTTCGAGTTATCGAAGTAATAATTGGCTTTATTCAGAAATATATTCATGATTCTAGACGGCGACTCTGTCAACAAAAGAAGAAAGAAAATGCATGGCATAAAGGAGGAAACCATCAAACAGATGATAAAGACCACGAGTATTCAGGAATAGAATACCAATCCAGTGACAGGGAGAACCACAATCCCAACGTCCTGGAGCCCCCGGTCTCGGTCAGTGACGGACACTATACAGAAACAAAGTTCGATTCTGACGACAAAGACCACCAGTACACCAAACTGAATGAAATAAAGATGAATCAATTAACGGTGAAATTTTGAAAGATTGGTTCAACTTTAGAATGTCTCAGCGATCAAAATACTATAGAATCTTTTTTTTTTTAAGATGTTCATTTTTCAAACCAAACGCAATATTTTCGTCTAATTCTTATTTGTGACTATATTTTTTATGATTTGTATTATGATCTAACACGAATCCCTTTTGATTAACAAATATGTAAATAAGAATCCTAAATTAAATGTAGTTTTGCTAAGATAAAATGACATATTATTCCTTATCAACTCACGTTTTGAAGAATGACTCCCTTGCGAATCAGTTTGAAACACTTAATAGGTAGCTTTATGGTCCATATGGTCTACATCTGTGTCCTTTTGATCAAATTGTACATAAATTATCAAATCAAATTCCTTAACGGTTATACATGTACTTAGAACTAGTTAAAAGCTTTTTTTTATTTGGAGGTACAAAACACGTTATAAAATGTCTTTGATCGATATTACTAATTTTTAATTTTAACTTAAGTATATAGCAATGAATGGTTTAGATTCCGGCGATTTTAATGTATGAAAAAACTTGGATATGATGTTAGCGTTAATTTTTATTAAGGATCCTCGACACCCCGTGACTTCTACTTTTTATGACAGAACGTCACAACATGGTGATTTTAGCGCATTGTGAAACAGTTTATATCGCCAAAATTTGTTGTCAATCTCTGTGGCGCAATGGGTGTTCCTTCGGTTTACCAACCCGCAGGTCCTGAGTTCAAGTCGAACACATGCTAAAAATCCATATGTTTAAGTAATTTAAAAGAATGGGCTTGTATGCAGAACTTTTCCCATGTGTGTGGAGGACCCTTAAAGCGAAGAATTCCATATTTTGAAATATTTTTCTACGTTTTTAAACAAAACTCATCTTCTAAAAAAGTAATGTTTAATTATACTATTGTGTGCACCAACAATGACATTGTCATTTTTCTTATTTGTCACATATCGAAATAATCAATATCACAATGCATCATTTAATCTGGTGTTTTATTTTGAACATTATTTTGTTGATTAAATCAGGAGAATTTGATTGTTCATATCTTTTTAAAAGTTTTTGCGCAAAAATTATTCTTGTAATAACATTTAAAATTAATCGTACAGAACGATATTTAGATTTAAATTTACAATTTTATTATATACATGTACTAACGCATAATAAACAATTTGCTTCTTATAATATACAACGCTTTTGCCATATAATGTTTATACTTTTAAAAAATATGTACTAACGCATAATAAACAATTTGCTTCTTATTATATACAACGCTTTTGCCATATAATGTTTATACTTTTAAAAAATATATATTACATACATTTGTTAGCTTGTTATTATTGTCCCTGTTTAACATAATGGGTTTTTTTTTTTTTACAATTGTAGCATATTGTAATGAATTCTTATTTATTTACACTTTGTAATGAGAATTTATTATTGCACATATCTTAACGTTTATTGATAAAACAATTGCAATATTTATTCATTTATCTAAAATAAATTCTTTTTAACACTGATAATAAATATAAATGTATATTGATACTTTTGTTGTCTTTCTAAATTTTAAACTAATTACGATTTCAAAATATATATACATGTTTTTAAAAAATTGTACAGAGTTTAAGTGCATGGGATATTTTTTTTGTTTTAAGTTTAGTTCGTATAACTCAAGGATTTTGTTCATAAAAAAACTACCATCTGATAAATTGAATCCGAGAAAAAGTATGCAAGATGGAGTTGCATTGATTCTGATTTTCAAATAAATATATTCATTAACAGAAGTATTTCTGAAATCTATATAAAAGTACCTGTAATGTTTCTTTTAATAAATGACTCTCAAATAAAACGAACGACTTTTTCCTGTATTTAGTAAATACCTGAACGTATACCGTACGATTTTGTTTCACACAGATTTGGGAAAATGAAATGGTTTAAAAATTGAAAGTGATGATCATGAATTTCTGTGATTTGTTTGAAATTATCGGTAAGATAATGGTTAGTATATAATGAATCCATTGTTATGAAAATTTGGCTGATAGAAATTAATTGGTAATGTCACCTATTAAAACCAAAACCTATGACGGAGGTATATGAAATTTAAAAAAAAAAATTCAAAAATTGCACTTTTAATCAATTGAATTGTAGTTTTCAAGTATAATGTAAGTTAATCTTTTTTGTCTGTTATGAGGACAGCCAAAGTGAGAGCATGTTTTAAAAATTAAATATAAAATAAAAAAGAATTAATTTTTGTTTGTTTTTACCAACAAGTATCTTTAACTGACGCGCACGGATGACGCCAAACATTAATTTTATTTAACATTGGGCAGCTTCAATCCTAGACGAATCACGTCATGTGACAGTGGTGGGTCTCCAGTTCAAACAAGTATTGTCGAAATCAAAGAAATTTGTACCGATATTCAAAAATACGTCACGCGTATATGTAATGCATGCAGTTTACCACTGCCCTTGTCCTTCTTATACAAACATGGTAATAGGGATATAGTTTCACCATGATGATTTTCTTTGATTTTGTTGAATACTATTTTTATTGTTGAACATTTTGATATCATCCTTGAAATTTTCTTTTAGTAAAAAATCAATTTGGTATAATCTTTTAGGTTTTGGGGGGGGGGGGGGGTTGGGGGGGGGGATAAAAATATTAATATAAACTTTTCTCCTTGTAATATAATCATGCCTTAGATATGTATTTGTTTCATGCAGAGTATTATTTTGTCCTTACATAGCAGTACTGGAAAACAGTTCATTTCCGGTGCCAACAAAAATGCTTTTTTCAATTTTGGGATTAAAAGTTCCCAATACAACCGCCAAGAAAAGAATGCTTTGACAAGGTAATTTTGCAATTTTGTTTAAATCAAAAATATTGATAGTCAGACATTTGACATGGCACAAGAAGCATGTTGTTGGCAGATCATTGGCTAGCAAATTCACAATAACAAGTATTAGGAAGACAGGTGCGCGGGAAATATATATACATGTATGTAACTTTTTTCATGATTTGATTGTTATCAATATCGGAACAAATGTCAGTTGTTGATATTTTTGAAATTCTATAAAGTTGACTCATGTGTATTATAGCTACACTATTCAAATTATCATCGATTATCATTGATTAAAACTAGCGTACATGTAACATTTGATCTGTATGTGTACATGTCTGTAGTTTACATGTGTGTGTACGTACTTCGAACAATAAAAAAGAATGTTCATTCTCTTCGTTTTCTTAAAAATCAGTACATGTGTACCTCAACATTGAAAGGCGTTGCTGAATTATTAAATATACAAATATACACGTAGCCCGTGGTATTTCTTTTCTGACGTGTCTGGAGCTGTCTAATCCGCTCTATGTTCAAAAGGGGCGTGTCTTATTTCATAAATCCCCCATCAGATAAATACGTTTGAGAGGGGAGGGGGGGGTTAAGCTTTTAGCAGAAACAGGATGTCCTTTGGCGTAGGTTGGAAACAATGGATCATCGACATGTTAGCTCACTGTTTGATTTTCCCTACGTAAAATGATGTGACGCTCATGTTCCTGATTAAGTGTGTCATTTTTGTTTTATTTCTAATTATGTTATACTTGATTTTCAAATAAATATATATTGTATTGAAATACGGGTCAGTTTTATCAATCTAATATGTTCATTTATTTAAGACAAAGGGTTTATTGATATATGCATATAATGATAGACTAGCTTACAAAGTTGAAATACGGTATTATAATAGATGCACAACTCTCGTTAAACGAATAGTTAAAGAACAATATATCGAAAAGCGTATGATAGCAAACGACGATAACAAAACAAATTTCTTTAGTATACTCAGTAATTAGAAATGAAAAACATCAATCAATACATATAGATACAGCAATATTTTTGGGGAAACGATATAAACAATTTTAAAAACAAATGAAAAAGGCTTAATTACATAGTTACTGTAACAATCACACCTACAGTTAAAGTCTTTTTACCAAAAATTAGAAAAAAAATTCTCAACTTATTATAGTTTTTACGTTAGTTTCTATACAGTTGTAAAGTTTAAGGTCGTTCTATTTATAGATCCCTCTATATATAGGTAATCCTCCTTATTCCGTCGATTGTTGAAGATACACGAACATCCGGCTTATCCTCCCCCGCGCTACGTCATAAGAAGAGCTCTTGTTCAAAAGTGTTACATGTTACAGATAAAAACAGGAAGCTGGTACAATATAGATGTCATATTCATTGATTGTAAAAATCTCACTGCGTATAACATTGTCAATTTCATTTAGTTTTCCAAAGTATGAAAAAAGCGATCAGTTTAAAACTCTTCAATTAGTTTATATTTTTATTCGTTTGGCTTAGAGTGATATGAATACTCCATATGCAGTTCATTGAAAACTTTGTAAGTTTAAAATACTGAAGTTTTCTACAAAATTTCATAATTTTCCGATACATTTACGTACGTGAAGAATGATTGACTTCGACAGGTGGCTAAACTTTTTTAGTTATATTTTTATAACAGTGACCTCCCTTTCTCTATACTTGGCCAAAAAAAAAATCACGCGGAAAAACACACATCCATTGCACAAAGTTATGAAAAAATTATTTGGTAATTTTTTTAAGAAAAAATATTTTGTGTTCGAATCTTCATTTATGCAATAAATATCGATATTATATATGATGCCTCTATATGGATCGTTTTGTAATGAAAATCGTATCATGTTAAAACATTTTGACATTCATATAAGTATAACTGCTAGATTTGTTTCTGTTCTTTTCTCATATCTATATACGACTCACTAATTAAACAGTTTTCAAACCGATGAATCGATTATTCTATTACTTATATTTTTAAGCTTTTTGTTTTATTTTAGTAATGATTTAGTATGCTGTAACTTGTTTGATATGATCTTTTATTGTTATCATAATTAAATCAATTTGATTTGAAATATATGTCCTTAATTAATTGTTTATAATCTGGAAGGTGGTTAAAACAAAAGGCAAAATCCTGAAAATATATTTCTTAACATCAGACTGTTATTTCATAATTTAAAAAAGACAGGTGGTAGGAAGCAAAATTTTAGTAATCATCAATTTTTCTGTAACCAAACTGAGAAATGGTGAACCGATACAAACAAACGATGAATATGAACAATATCGCGTCAGCTTTCAGCATTTCTGCATGAACTTGGTGGATCCCTGGAGAGCTCATTAAATGTCAACGTTAATTTGAATTTTTAAAATAAATAATGTTATAACGTTCATTGATGTCTTTTTATAATTTCGAAATTAAATTATCTTAGATTGTCCAAAATCCACGACCCCACCACCTGCAGTCTCGCATACACTTCCTTGCCATAAGCCAACTCACTGAACTTTTCTCGCTTCCATGAATATTCATGATTCTGAATCCATGACTGCTGATATTTCCTTCACAATAGTATGAAGAAGTCAATCAGAAAACTACTTTAATTATTTATGAGAACGAGAAAAAATCAGCGTGTTGGCCCACGGTCAGTAAAGTATGCTAGACTGACTGTGGCTTTCCGACGATGCTATTTATATGGAATATTTTGACATTTTCGAAAGTTTGCAAATTGTGCCAACGCTCATCATAGTAAATATACCAACGTTGCAATTGTAGTTTTAACGCCATATGAATACTAAACTTCTGTGTGAAAAACAGTTTTGATTTTTCTTTTATATTGTGTTGGAGCAATTGCATTTATCGTATATCGTGTCCGCAAAAAGTGGTTCGGTACATAGTCGAAGGAAATATTAGATTTTGCGCCGGAATTTCAAGCTGTATCATTTATTTGATATAATATTGCACATGTAATTATCAAAATGCTATTGTCATCTATAAACAATACAAGCAACTTTAAATTTTCCATCGCTATTTCAAATTCTAAGTGGTTCTGGAACTGATTGATTAAGCTCCGGATAATAGTATTGAACAAGTGCCAAATTAACGGGCTTATAGCATCTGATCACTCTTATCAGTCTGTTGTTTATGTCAATGATCGGTCCGTTGTAAGAACATAATTTCCAATAAAATTTCCGATCTGAATATTTCCCATGGCTTGTATGACCTCTGTCTAGGCTTTATGAGTTCATGATTTAAACTCCAAGTATGAACGATTTTTGAAATTTCATTCGTAGAAGTGAAAATTTTCAAATATGTTGATATTTTTTTTTTTCAAGAAATTAAATTCTTCCTTAAATTAAACGTCCTTGTTTTCGAATAGGAAACACTTTTCTTATGATGCACCATTATCTAAAAAGGTCTTCGCCCTTATCGATAACAAATTATGCATCCTTATGAATTCAAAATTAAATATTCACAGAATATTAAAGTTAAAACTGAACAAAATGTAAGATCTTATGGTTTTTATACAAGATTTTTTTTTACCGATGCGAAGAATGCAATAGATAGCATGCAGTCATTTCGATGACTTTTTATGAAATGTTCATAATCTTTAGCGACATGACAGTAGACATACGATTAAAAACCATAACGTCAATATTAAAAAAAGAGTAAAATTTATTAAACAACCTTTGTATAAATGTTATTGCGTTACAAAGTTCTCATATAAAATAAAAGTCAGTATAAAAAATAAACTTAAAAAAGATCTTCATGATAAATCACATAATTTTAAATGCATTGGTTGTAAAAAAAACGGCTACAAAAAATACAAACACACTGTAAGCTCAATAAATAATCAGCACTTAAACACATTCATGGAAATTTCACACGTATGAGTATTGTTGCCAAATAAAATGGCAATTTGAAAGACTTTTGGTAGGAATGTACTGTTACCTAGGTGACCATTACATGGGAACTGGATCATCACTACCGTTAGATCCCGAGCCAGATCCAGACAGAGCCTCGGTTTTTCTGACACAGGTACAGCCTTCTTGCTTCATGTGCACGGCTGCTGCATATTGGTAAACCCCGTTTACACAGTTACCAGTCCTGGATAGAACTCTCACTGGTCTGTATACGGGCTCACAGCGAGTCAGGTCGCTGTGGCCGTTCTCCTCCAGGGGAACACAACCTGAGCACTTGCAGCGAGCCTCGGTTATAATCTTTGGGTAGCGGGTGGAAAGATGGGACGCTACGAGGAAATACGGACAAGTGGTTCTTTCGAACACAGAACTCTTAGGGTCAGTGGTGATGGCTTTGATGCTGGAAGGACAGATTCTGTTACCGTAAATTAGCTGCTCTTCTTCGTCTGAGGCCACTCCTCCCGCGGTTGAGGACTCGAGGTACTCCCGCATGTTTGACTCAGTGGCGTTCGCCATGTACTGGGAGTACTGTTCAGCAAGGTTAGTGGGTTCAGAACAAATGGCCGCTGAGTTTACTTTCCCGGTCAAAAGGACGATCACGCTACACATCACCTATAGAACAAATTTAAAAATCAAATTAATTTTATTTGTAAGTCTACGTTTAAAATTGTTTTATATAAATGCGTACTGTTTATACTTTTCAGAGTGTTTTAAGAATAACTGCAAAGATTCGAATCAAAATAAATATAAATGTATTAATTTTATTAAGAATTCAATTAAAAGCTATAAAAAAAATATGAATTTCACCCAAAAAAAAAAAAAAAATAAACTTTATATTTTTTTTCTGTCGATAAAAAACGAGATGATAAATAAATATGAACAGCGGTGAAGGAAAAACTAATTCATAAATCGTATTACATTGTGAAAAAAATATTTATCTTGAAGTGAACACACAACTTACCAATTTCATTGAAAAAAGAAAAAAGTTGCCCATGGTGTTTTTTTATAACTTTGTCTTAATTTGTTTTAGCTTTAGATAGTTGAATTGCTTCTCCAAGAATGCTGCTTCAGAATCAAATTATGCCATATATATAGAGGGCCCAAATATTCTTGGACAGAAAGGGGAAAATTTCTTTGCATAGGATTACTCGCCATGTGCCGGAAGAGAACACCCCCAGTAGTATGTTTACGTTGTCTATTTTTAGATTACAGCTACACAGGATTCCCGACAGGCGATTGGTGGGATTTAAATATCTTAAGTCCTCTAGCGAACAAACTACCGTACATTTACTATTCATTGCCGATTTCTTTCATTGAAAGAAATTATTGGCTGCCACTTAACTCAGACTTCTTATCAATTTACTTCCCAATATCTGGAAGTTGTTTAACGAATCAAGATAAACAATGACCAAGAAATTAAGTTTTGTCTACTTTAAAAAAGATGTAATTTATATACTAGTGTATCAAACTGAGTAATGATTTACAACTTATTTAAATGTATGCTTACATACACAATTAATTATAATAAAATTGATTGATTGATTTATTATTTCATTTATTGATGAATCGTTTGATCGATCGATTTTTTTCGATAGATTGACTTTATAGATTGACATATAAGTCACTCTTTAAATATACACTCTAGATGATATTTATTTATGTCTTAATCAATTTTATCTAATTACCTTCTGGAAATAAAAAAGTTTGATTAGTATCCATATACATAGACTCGCCCGGCCCTTCATCTCGGAGATACTAAATGGTGTCTTAATCAAGCTAGAAGTTAGACTTCTTAATTATGATATTTATATATCAAAATGCTCTTTAACGTATGATTTATGTTTTAATTTAAGTTTTTTTCACCAACCTTAGATATCTGATATCGGAAATGATTCCATTAGAAATTTTTAAATTCCATAGATCAGGTAAGAAATTCCAAGCCACATAACGAATGCCTGCATGGGGTTGGAAGACCGTGTGTATGTATAGAGAATATATTCCCTATTCCGGACATAATGCTCTTGTGATTATTGAACACTCATCTTTCACAGCTGTATAAGACAGGTGGTAGATTGCATGCGGAAAAACAATCGGCTTTATAACATGAAATCAACGGATAAATAAGTTGATGCTTGTGTGTGTTAGGCATAACTCTTAATTTCATTAAAAAAATGTCAATTTCATCAAGTTATCAATTATAGTGTGGTGTTTCAAATTTTATCTATCAAACTACATGTTAAAAGTGTGTTGTTTTCGTTTTTCAATTTGACTCATGTTTATTTTTTTATTTTTCAAAAGGAATATTTTCCTCTTTTGTGTCACAGTTTTGATCATCGTGGTTTAAAACAGAAGCGTCAGAGGGTCGTAATTCCATTATGCACAGTTGCAATGAAAAAGTGTTGCTAACATACTACATATAGATACAGAGCAATGGATCGGTCTTTCATTACATGGCAATCAAGCCCATTAATTGATATTAACATCCGATTTATGACTGGATAACATAGGACTCTCCTCTGAATGAATTGACAGTTCCCGCGGAGTGCCCATTTCCTGTTTACATATGGCCTCCATGTCGTCGTTTCCTATGGTTAAAATACACCTTTTTGATGCGGCTTTCACGTTCTAATTTTCCCCCACTTGTTCTTAAATGTGCAGCCATTCAGAAGCTCCACTCTTCAATGAGAGAAAGCCAAACAAACTGATGATTACGAGTCCTCGCCTTCATTTGCTACCGTCTCGAGTTGCAAGAGATGACAATTGTACATTCCTTGTCATAAGTAGCAGATCTTCACTTTATCCAGTGTCTGCTGTTTTTACGCCAAGTAGCCTCAGCTTTTGTCCTCACATACGATTTAAGAGGGAAATATTCACCAGCAGAATTATATTCAAGATCATCCTTATCCCGTGATTAATAAACTCACTGGTGTTTTTTTTTAATTTATCTGATATTCAATGTACCACAATCAAAAATCAAATTGATATTGTTTGTTTTTATTTACACATAATATTTTGCTTTTATATTATTTTCTTTCAACAATGGCTCTCTTTTATATATATATATATATATATATATATACACACACATTGGTTGTGTCTTTAACTAGGTTAAAGGTCTAATTGATTTTTTCAGTATGAACCTAATGTGAACGATGAATTTTTATTGTACCTAACAATATATAAAATATTTTGTGAGTAGAGCTGTTAATTTATTCTAGTCATCCTCATCTTCATGTTATTTTATTCAAACTACATGTATATGTAGTTGATACGTTCCGTCATATTTTCCTTGGTCAACCAGTTGAATTCTGTCCTGTTCAAGGCGTTACGTCCCAGTGTTTACATATTGACAAGTCCCCTCCATGATTGTTTACAAATCTTCGACACCTATAAAACATACATAAATCGAATTCATTTTCAATCAGACATTTACGGTCGCTTACAGAGTTAAAAATCGGAATGAGGAAGTAAACTGAACTCGAGACTTTAGTTTGACCTTGACCTGGTTCTGTATTTGTTAACCGGATATGGTTTAGTTTTAAAATTAGCGATTGTTGGTCTCTTATCACAAATCAAACGGCTCCGTCTTTTCATCTCAATGCTTTTTTGATTCAATAGAATCCGATTATTTTCCCCTACAATGTGTATATGTAAAGTTTTTTTTCTTTCTTTCTTTCTTTATTTCCGCAGTCACGATCTTTAATTCATCCATCCATAGAGCTTTAATTGAAGGAAGTTATGTATGAACTACGAAATGAATTCCTTGTTCACTGACGCTGTACTCAGGTATGGTCATGGAAATCCTGTGAGGTTTTAATTCCTTCTGGATTTTCTTTTACCTGATGTACTTAATATATTAACCCCCCCCCCCCCCCCCCCCCCCACCCACCCCAACGAATTACAAGGATTTTTTTTTAAATTCCTTTGATATATATCTGGTGTACATTGCTAAATATCTCTTAAAATGGTATTTCCAGAAAAATGTCAAATTGTTTTCCTTGTCTTTTCTTCTTTCTTTTGTTCATAATAAATAACAGATCCTTTTATTTAAATGGAATTTACAAATTCTACCCTGTATAGTTTTGAAAGAATGGGCGGAAACCCAAGCATAAAATTACATTTAGGTTAGCGTCGTGGGAATGATCGTGACGTTTTATCCGCACAACTTTTTTTCAAAAATGCCTTTTTAAATAAAAACAGTAGTTCAGCAATCAAATGTTAATAACAGATGAAAGTATTTATTGTTTGTTGTAAGTATAACCTTCGATTCAGCTAAGAATGGACGCGTACGGTTTATGAACAAGAAAAGAAGCAGCATATAAAATGAATCCACCAAAGACAATTGGTTGATACAGAACGCAAGATGTGAGACGACAAAAGGCATCGAGAGGTCTTCAAAAGGAACCGGATTCAATAAGTTGCCAAATAGAGTTTACTTTAAAAGCCACAAAGCAAGCTTTAAATTTAAATTATCTTCGTCTATAAACTTTTCAAATGGTGTTGTCCTTACATTGCTCTTGCTGTTTTTAACATTTTTAAGGTCTTCCGTTTCCAACGGAAGACCTTATTGTTTTCGTTCGGTTTCATTTTCCCTATTCTTTTTTTTTTCAACCAATTTTGTGTACGCGATTTATCTAAAACTACCCGACCGATTTACATGAAACTTTTAGATCTGTTAGATATTGCTCTGAACCTTATTGCAAATTTTTTTTAATGGTGACGTCACTTCCGGTTTTGAGATATTAACAATTTAACGATTTTTAGAGGGTCGGCTTGTCCACGAAGGTTCTCATAAACTAAAAAAGATATTGAGTTCAAAATTTCAGGAATGATAGAAAAAAGAATGTAGATATGTACTAGGGCATTTATAATTTTCTGGCGCAAAAAGCACCGAGGCTCGGTAGGGCTCCAAAAATGAGATAAAAAAAGCGTTGTTATTTTGCATGGTGTTCTTAGTTTATCTTTTTTCCCGGAAATATTTTGTTAAGAGATGTAGAGCAAAAAAGATTTATGTTTAAAAGATCTTTTATTTGACATCAAGAAAAAGGGGCTGGTCCCTCAAATTAGGCACCTAGAGTTCTTGAAAGTTATCGCTTTATAACTCAAAAGCGGTTAAGATTTCGATACGGCTGTCACTGCAAAAGTTGTTCATTATGATCTTATTAATGTCGTAACAATAATATTTTGTTCGGGTATTGCGTAATATGAGTGTAAAAAGCTAGACTTGTAACCATGTATTTGTGTTTCATTTGGCAAATAAACAGGGTATTTGTGCGTATAACTGACAAAAAGGGTACCAGTTTACATACGGAAAGTGTTTAAACATTTTAGTTATTTTCTAGGGAAACACATTATGGACAAAAGAACTGCTTCTATGCAATGCATTTGAGTCGCATTTAAAATCTAGCTGGGTTCCGAGCTGTGTATGTGAACAATTACGTATCCGATCCCTTGCCCGCGGCCGAGGAAATAGGTCGCAGCTGGACTAGCGAGCGGTCTACCGTTATCTAATACACAAGATTTGCCTCTTGCTGCAATGCATACATGGGTTTATTTATGTAGCTGCAAACACAAAGAATTCCGATTTTAACGACTTTAATAGTAAATAAAAAAAGATTTTACATTTACCTACTACCATAGACAGTGTACCAGCTTACATGCGGAAAGTGTTTAAACAGTTTAACTCTTTTCTAGGGAAACACATTATGGATAAAAGAACTGCTTCTATGCAATGTATTTGAGTCGCATTTAAAATCTAGCTGGATTCCGAGCTGCATGTATGTGAACGTATCCGATCCCTTGCCCGCGGCCGAGGAAATAGGTCGCGGCTGGAATAGCGAGCGGTCTACCGTTATCCAATACACAAGATTTGCGCCTTGCTGTAATGCACACATGGGTTTATTTATTTAGCTGCAAACACAAAGAATTCCAATTTTAACGATATTAAAGAGTAAATGAAAAAAGATTGTACCATTACCTACGAAGTAATGCTGTTTTGGTCTCGTAATTTAAAAAAAAAAATAGATAGTATGACTGTCATTGAAAAAAGGCGTTCTTTGTGATCTTGTCTATGTCATAAAATAGTTTTATTGTTGGAAATAATAAAATTCAGTTATCAAACTGCAAACATTTCAAACCCACCACGTTAAGTGTACATTTACATAACACGGGCCGAGGAGATGCCGCGCTAGTGGACAACCGATTCGCTGTAGTCTAGGACACATGCTTCTCGTGTTCATTTGAATGTTTATTGATTCCTTGTTAAATTATTTTCATTTTCAATTATATTGGTTAACGTTGCATCAAACCATTGATTTAAATCATAGTGCGTAAAATAAAGAAAAAAACTGCCATCAATGAATATATTACAACGTTTTACAGTCGTACGAGTTGAAATGTAAATACATTCACCTGTGTCTATTTCTGACATTTTGCTGCTGAGAATTTAATGCATTACACTACCCATTTCAACGAAATATAGGCGATATTCACAACATGATTATTCCAACACACACATCGTAATCTGTGATAATTCATTTGGTTAACAAAATATTAGATTTTTTTTATGAGTTATGAGAGAGAGAGAGAAAGAGAGAGAGAGAGAGCATGAATTAAGCAGGGTGTAGTAAGTAAAAGTTGAAATATATTTAAAAAGCGTTCGAGATAAGGCAGCTTAAGTGGTACAATATTACATGCTTGCGGTAGGTGCGGGCACGATAAAACTAGCCATTTTAAACAAGTTGAAGTTTTATTTACATTCAGGCCGCAAAAGAATAAGTTGCGGGCGCGATAAAACTAGCCATTTTTAAACAAGTTGAAGTTTTATTTACATTCAGGCCGTAAAAGAATAAGGGTCACACTATTGGTTTAACCTCTTCTCAATGGTGGTCTGATTCATTAAAAAGCATACTCATTGCTGATTTTATTCTTTCATTAATTAAATTTTATTTTTTGTTATTGATTCTGAAAGAATATGTGTTTTAAAAATGTTTATGTACATTCGGTGAGTAAAAGTTTTGATTGGATTCGGACAGTTGAAGATCGAGTAGAGGACACATGGATAAAAATACTACTTAGTAGATTAGGGAAATTTTCAAATCGAATGGGCTTTGCATATTCAGGCACACTCGAATAGTTAATACATAAATTATATATATTTTAATAAAACGTCTGTATGCTGTATTATGTATTTGCTGTCTGATTAGGACTATTCTTCCCCAAAAGAAGCGCTCGGCGATCGCGTAAAGAACGTTCTGTATAGTACAACACCTGATTGGAGTACATGCTTATTTATTTATTTATTTTTTAAATTAACGTTTGACTAAGCGAAATTGTAGAGGTCTTGGAGTCAATAAGCAAATCAAATTTGCCAATTAGGCAATAGCAGTTATCCAATGCCTAGGATTGATAATTGTACAAGGTAAATTAAATGCATGTAAATATGAATTTTAAAGCACTTCCCGCCCCCTTGTTAAGAGCTTCCGTTTCCTGCATTCATTTCTTTTATTAGCGATTTTTGTGCACGCATTTTCTCGGAAATGGCCCAAATTTTGTTACACGGCCCCGATAAGAAGATGAAAGGATGACCCCTAAAGTTTCTTTCCCAAATATATCAAGAACGGTCTCAAATTTCAAACACTGGTTGAATAACATATAACTTATTTTGT
>WFKH01007768.1:51273336-51340430 GCA_016163765.1 Magallana hongkongensis | reverse complement strand
CCCCCCCCCCCCCCCCCCCACGGATTAGGATTTTTCATGATTTGGAGAAGGTGCCTTTTCCCTTTTTTTTTTCTTTTTTTGCTTGTCAAGATTTTTTGGAGAGTCTGGCCCCCCCACTTTCAAAAACGATGCTACGTGCCTGTTACTTGTTACAACTTCTTTTCATTAAAAAAATCTTTGATATCTTTATTTTCATTTAGGGACAAAATATCAGATACATGTATATTTATATATCAAATACAGAAATGTGACTTTGATAAGTGGCAGAAGAGAGACTACGGGCTTAATGCGTGCCTCTCCCCATTAGTAAACATACATGTACAAGTAAAATTAATGTAATGTTATATTGTAATACAAAAGCGCCATGATGTTATTTTTAGATTAACTGGCTTAGTTCTATTTTAAGAAATCAAAGGACAAATGCATCATCAACGTGTTGTATCTGCAATTCATTAGTTTTAATTTGCGTCGATATACTGGGTTGGTCGACCTCACGGTCTCATCCCGTCTTGGTGATGAAGTCGTGTAATGTGTATGGTTAACAAATAAAATAACGAAAGCAGAAAAAATTCACACAGGTTTTGCTCATGTGAGTTAATTTATAAAAGTCTCCATTTCAATAATCATAACGAAATCGAGCAATTCCATAATCTCGGTTGCATCAAAGTACCAATGTGCAAAATTGCAGTTTTACGTCTAAGTTTAATTCTCATTCTCATTATTTCAAAAGATAAGAAATGCAATTTTTCATTGTTTCTTATGTATTTTATTTTGTAATTTTCTACATGTTTATCAAATTCAAGACATTTTTAACTAATGTAAAAAATAATACGAACAATTGGCTACCTCGACCGAAACAACAAGATTTATTTTACACTCTATAAAACTAGGAAGAAATTATTTTCCTATTTCAATAAATGAACACATCATGCCACTGTGTAATATTATCCACTTCTTATACATTCATCGTCGGGTATACCCAATACAGAATGAAATTTTTACAGGAAGACTTATGTGATACGATAAACCTTGACAGAAAATAAATGAATCAAGGGTACATTTAACTATTTTCACCGCATGTTATAATCTTCAAAGATATGTTGCTTTGTTTTGGCTTTCGAATTTTTTTTTATAATGTCATGGATGTTCTTTTATCTCTCTCCTCTCTCTCTGTCTGTCTGTCTCTCTCTTTCTCTCTCTCTCTCTCTCTCTCTCTCTCTCTCTCTCTGTTTTTTGGTTTTGGTGTTAAATATTAAATGATCTATTCAGCGGTATGTTTTTGGAATTTACTATAGATATCGGTTTTTCCATGTATCAGCACAGGCGGCGTGGTAACTGAAATTCAAGTTGAATCCTGTTTCGCAATCATTCACTGTATGTCAGAATGATTTGCAAAGTAGCATTTTACATCTTATTATACCTCAATATGATTATTCTATATAACGCGACATCTGATTGGTTCTTAACAATCACGCGCCAGGGCAATAAAACTTCATATTTCCATATCGTCATATTTTTCATCATATCCCATACCTTTTGTATTACAATATAACATTACATTAATTTTACTTGTACATGTATGTTTACTAATGGGGAGAGGCACGCATTGAGCCCGTATTTGCTCTGTGTGAATTTTTTCTGCTTTCGTTATTTTATTTGTTAACCATACACATTACACGACTTCATCACCAAGACGGGATGAGACCGTGACGTCGACCAACCCAGTATATCGACGCAAATTATAACTAATGAATTGCAGATACAACACGTTGATGATGCATTTGTCCTTTGATTTCTTAAAATAGAACTAAGCCAGTTAATCTAAAAATAACATTTTCATTCCATGTTTATGAAAAATCCCGTGGATGAGCATACGATGTAATTAAATGATTTAAATTCTATTAAAAATTCATTTTTAAATTTCAAATCATTTTTATATTAGAAAACTGCCATAGAAATAAACCGATAAACATCAACTACGTTATTGCTTTACTAGACTTGAAAAACGATTAGAAACCGATGTATTCTAAATTATCACCTGTCATTCGGTATAATAAACATTTTATTGCATGAACGTTCGTGAAATATGAAGATTTATTCCCCCATTGAAAATCATATTTCCCGAGGGCAACGCCCTCGGGAAATATGATTTTCCATGGGGGAATAAATCTTCATATTTCCCTCACCTTCATGCAATAAATGTATAATGTGTATAAACAAAAAGCAAAAAAATTCAACCCGACCCCATCCCCCACCCCCACTTTACAAATGGTTGACATCGCCTTGCATCATTTCCTACCGGTACAAATAAGGAGGTGAACAGAAATATGTACGGTGACTTTTGATAAACTTATTTCTTTTATGTATACATTTAAAAATCAGTTAGAACAGACAATATTACTTTTTCTAAGATTTTTTTTATGTGCGGATTCTTTGATATGTTTTTTTCTATGTAATAGTGTAATGATGTGTTATAGCTATAAACTACTAGTATATTGTAATTTAATAATGTGAAAAATTTCACAAATTTAGAATTGATTGTGATGAATTTATTATTTTGTCATTTTGGCACCAAATTTCATAAAACAAAATAAACACTATTCTGAAAATGTGTTTATATACAACAAGACAATGCTAACAATATCGAAGGCTCCAAGCATGGGATATTACTTTTGTGAAAAATACGTTCGCCAGTCATAAACAATAAAAATTCATAAAAGTAGATGTTAAAAAAATGTTTGTGTATGTTCCTCTCAAATGTCAAGTTAATAGTGACTTGAAACTTAAAAAAGTATTCCTTATAAGATTATTTATATATAAATTTATATTTAACTCTTTGTTAAAAATTCAATATGTATTTTTATCAGGGATGGCAATCGATTGCAGAATTGCCAATCGAATAACCACAAATCGTTCCAACCAATTTCCCGATTACTCGTATCAAATTACACAAATTTGAGACATTATTCTTTTTTAATTTTTTCTATCGTAAATACCATAGATAACACGATAGGGATTTTTCTGATTTTATGAATGTCAGAATATTAATGAGATTTATTTATCGTGGTTATTATTCAGGAAAAAATTTTAAACAACGAGCAAACAGTCGTTAAATAATTTCCCTGACCATAGGTCGATGAAAATTCACTATGACAAGATTCAGATCTTCCGTTTGAAATCAATATCCTTTCGGATCGTAATTACTTGTATATGCAGGGCCACAATGTAGTCAAATGCATTTGCTATCTAATAAATGTATGCCATGTTAAATGAAAAAGGTGGTTATATATACATATCGAAAGTAGGTAAATTTAAAATAATTGTAACGCTGAACAGACAGGGCAGTGACATTGTATTTTGACAGCCATTATAATTTACACCTCAGGGCCTTAACTGTATCTAGTTTACCTTGATAGAAATCAATGTCTCGAGAATTGCAAAATCTTGGTAAAGAAATTTTAGTGAAACATACAACTTTTTAAATTTTATTCTAACCGACTAACCGATTACTGAGTTTGTAACTTGTTACCCTCGTTCAGATTAACCGGTTAACCGGTCAGCTATAATTACTATCCCTAATATTTGTACATGGCAAACGTAATTTTTAAAAATGTTTCTTGGAAGGAAAATAGATTTTTCCTTATACGTTTACACATATCAAAACCAAGAGAACAAGACAAAAAAAATGACATCATTCAGAATAATTATCATTTGCTCAGAGAAATAAGTCAAGTTGAAAAAGAACTCGGCATCAGCATAGGAGGTAAAACTAAAGAATCTAAATCAAGTGATGCTAGTGTGATCAGGGATAAGAAAGTTCATTACCATGTTCTGACAATTTGCTTTAGCATCTAAATTTCTTTCATGTGCAAATGTATATCAATATTTATTTATATCTATGGACATGTATTTCCTTGCATGTTTGTTTGTTTTTAAGTCCACATTTTTTAACCCTTAAACAAATGAAAGAAGAATCCGTGGATATTTTGATCCGGGAAAACTACAACACAAACAAACAAACAAACAAACAAACAAAATCTATTTCATCGCTTAGTCCCCAACAATTCACTAGGCAACTCATTATTCACTGTTTCTATATATATTACCTATGAATTACCTAACACGCTTCTTACAATAACAGTAATAGTACGCCTCTAAAAAATATGTACAATACACTTTTATTAGTCTGAACACGGAAGTTCAATCAGCCTAAAATTTCCTAAAGGAAGCTCGAATGACCTTTCTTCTCTCGTTATGTAAATCTGAACTTGTTTAAATACCTTGCAACTGTGAAAAATGATGTCACGAATGACAACAATTTGTGCAGTGCATGAATTGAAGTTTAGGTTAAATAAGTAATCAATCCTATATAAACTCCCCTTTATTGTACAGTTATGAATACATTGTGTATTTAGTAGATTTATTAACTGTTACTTCTCAGCTATATACAAAATCACCCGGTTGAAATTAATTTAATTTCTACCTATACCTCTAAATTTACCGTGAAGCGGTTAATAAAAAAAAGCGTAAGCTGACCTAAGTCATGTTATAGTCGTATAACAAAGGCAGAAAGCGCCTGGTAATGATACCCAATCCCTACACGTACTATTTGCTACTTTGCGTTTCTTCATATTTCTTTTTTTTGGGGGGGGGGGGGGTAAATTGAAAAACCTTTTCGGAGTCATATGTCATACTAAGGTATTTCTTAAGATGAATTTTATGTCTGACCTATTAGCCGGAATTCCATAATTGTCCCTTTTTGCGAATGTAATTTAAAAATAACGGTAGCAAAAAACCCAATAAATTTAGAAAACAATCTTACTACTAGACTCGCAGTTGTCATTTCGTCTATATTTACGCTGATTGTGAAATTCTAGCATGGTTTTTTCTTAGGGGTATTCCCCGTAAAAGTGAAGAAATAATTTTATCAATAATTCTTTCAGATTGTGATAGATTTTTGCGTAAATGACAATTGAATCAATTACGGATATAAACGTCATAGATGGTTCTATAGATGGTTCTATATATGGTTCGATTCAGAGTCACTCTACACCATGTAAATATTTTGTTCACCTTAGCTTAGTTCCCGTGTGTAACACTGCGCGGAATAAATTCTTTCCGTAGGAACAAGGAAGCGATCAGATATACATACAGTGGCTTTGACATACTGCATAAATGTGTTTTGGCTAGAGTTTAAATGCCATGTACCCTACCGTCACGATTTACCAGGATAAAAAAAAACCCATTACCTTTACATGCATATATATATCTCATTCTTGGTTTAAATTCTAAACTCTTTTTCATTTAAATTATCGATATATTAATATTTTAAAAGTGTAATGTTTAGTCAAGTGAAGACCTTTAATTGTATACTATTAGGTTACTGGGGTTTGGAAATCAGAAATTCAAATTATACAAAAGAAAATGGTCCACTGAGGGGCTCTTTGTGTATCAATGTTATCTTTAAAACATCAAAAAGACTACTAGTATATAAGAAATCTGAGTTCTTTTTGCATAAAGAACATGCATGATAAGCTGCTTTAAATTCAAGAATGTTTTCCCATGCAGAGAAGTTAAAATTAATTGAGGAAAAATACACATACATCTTAATTTCACCGCGGAGGTCTAGTTGCTTCGGATTTGCTCTGCTTGCAAAAACCGTATGCTGACCTATTTCCATGTGTGGACCAATGAGCGCTCTGGTTTAAGGACTTACTGTGGAATTGTGTGTCACGGGTAGATCAGAGAGCAATGATTGCCATATACTATTACAAAGGGTTCTCAATTCCTATAAGTCAAGGCTCCTGACGAATCAGCTTATATGCATTGTAAGAATCGGAATTTATCTGTTTGTTCTCGTCAAATGATTTGTGTCGATACCGAATTATGCACGATTAAAAACGAGTTGTTTGTTTTCTTATTACATGTTCAATACGTTTTCTCCTTTTTTTATCCACTGAATAGCTTTATGCAAACCAATGATTCGCCCTGATACCGAGTTAGCATAATTTGGGTAGCAGTAAATCAAACTGCTAGTATTTAACAATTGGCAGTTATACGTGTCATTTAACCTAAGAAATTAATGATATTAAAATTTTAAAATGGTATCGATGTGGATCATAACTTTCCTATCAACAATGAGAGATTATATTCCGGTCTAAAACAAAATTGAAATGACAACATGTTAAATTGAAAAGTATTTTTCATATGAAAACATGTAATGCAAACCTTTTTTTTCTATCTATTCCATTAAATTGATTGTAATTCATGTAAAAACTGACAAAATATAGATTTAAAAAATCTACATGTTATTATATTTTTATCATTGTCCGAAAATAATATTTAACACTAAGGATGCGATTATTTTTTTCATATAGACCACATGATGCTAGCTTATGTAAGCATGAATGGGCTTTATCTCGCAATGCTTTAATATGTATTATATGCCATGCAAGTTATTAGTTAATGTGTAAGGTATTTCAGGGTCTCCTAGTGCCTTAAATATATGACAGTTGAAGTTGCATGTAAACATACGTAGTATTGAATGCTAGGTTAGATTTCAATATGTAACTGAAATGGCCTGTCTTGGCTACAGACACAAGTAGCATGTTGTACGCTTGGTTTCACACATGGGTGATTATCGATCAATTAAAGGTTGTTTATCTCTCTCCCTTATAATGGTAATGACCTAGGAATCAAATTCGATCTTTGACCTCTACATAATAATATTGTTGACAAAGAGAAAGACAGAATCATACAAACAGAGATTTGGCTTTAAAAATGCATTGTAAATGTCATTGTCTCTCAGCTGAAATTGACAAATAAGTATACAGTGACCTGCCTTAACAGTGACTTCAACCTAATGGGCCCTATCCTTTCCTTTATTTTCTATCTGTAAGTCAAAGTTTGTCATAACTGTTCTTGCTGAGTTTAAGAAATACAGAAATAATTGCAAAACAGGACACATAGGAAACGATTTTCTGTAGATCTCAAAGTATCATGAAGTATTTTATACATGTAAATGTTGCTAGCAATTTAGTTGTAATGTGTTACATGACAACTGTATACCTAGTCGAAACTTTTAGATATGATATGACATCATCAACTAAAACTATTTACATTTATGGACACGTATTTCTTCACATGCATTTCTATACAGGTATGCAGGTATGTCAGATCTTATTTGCACATATTTATTTTAAGTCCTTTTCACAAAAAGATATATCCATTGAAAATTCAATCCGGAAATGCTATTACACAAACAAACACACAGACAAAATCTGTTTTATTGCTTAGTTCCAAACAATTCACTCGACAACTTATTATTCGCTGTTCTTATGTATTACATGTGTATTACTTAAGCTTGATACGCTTTTTACATTTAATAATACACCTGTGCAAAATGTAAAAACACGGACTCAACCCGGAAGTTCAATCTGAAATAACCTGAATTTCTTCTTTTTCTGTAAATGTAATTGAATGAATAAATACCTTGCAATTGTAAAAAGGATATGAATGACAAACGACAAATTTGTGCAGTGTATGAGAGGTTTAGGTTAAATAAGTAATTTATACCTATTTGAAAACTCACATTTGGTATTATACATACATTGTGGTTTTTTTAATTATTTTTATTAACTTATCCCTCTAAGCTTTAATAATAACAATCATATCAAATATTTGAAGATTCAATTGCATACAATAAATGGAAACATGGCTGATGCTGATTTTGATAATGTTTCTAAAGTCATATATAATTCCATTCAGTACATGAAAAACGAAAAATTCAGCTCAAAACTACTTTATTTTTGTTATGTGCACATTACTTGACAAACAGAAAACTTAAGTCATTTTTTCCAATTATTGTTGATATCGTATCCGCCAGAGAACATAATATTTAGAGAGTTTCCCAAAAGTATGAGAAAAAAGAGGGCTTGAGATAATAACGTATAAGGCCATGTGTCTCACCATTCATAACATATTTTCGTTTAAGAAATTACTTCAAGGTTGGTGGGTATTTTAATTCTATTGTCTATCTATATACTTGTATGTATTGGAAATACGTCGGTTAATGAAATAAAATTATTCATACAGATATGCAACTGCAAGCAGAAACGTTGATAAAAACATAATTGTACATGTACGTTCAAAGTTTGTGGTAATTATAAGTGGGCAGGCACGTCACGACGTAATACAAAAAAGTAAGTCGATCGGCGTTTCATTAACTATGTTTGGGAGAGATTTTTATCACGTTGCGAGAACATTGAAGTAAGTTCAGTAACATAAGTTATTGAACGCTAAGTCTCTATCTGGCTACAGGGTGTATATGCATTCGAAGGTAGTCCAGTATATCCAGACAACTCTTGATTTTTTTTAGATCAAACCGCCATCCAGTGCAATGATAGTTTTTTCGTTCTCGGAAAGCGATATCTAGTTTTGTTTTAGGGTTTTTTCTTTGTCCGTTATGTAAACAACTATGAGCAAGATTAAAACTTCACATTTGGTCCAGGGAATTGTCAAGGTCGGCATTAATGAATTAAATTCACTGAATACATGTAGACTAATATAGCACACACAAACACACATGCTATATACTTTTTTGTTTTTTGACTATCATGATCAAATGTACCCATGTATATTAAGTCATAGTTGCCAAGACATATGATACATCCCTCTATGCAGTTTGACACATCTATTGCCTTACCTTATATCGTAAAAATTATATAGAAACAATGGTTTTTGGTAGTATCTAGCAATATTAGTTTAATTTAAAGCATTTGAATACAATTTTAAAAAATATGACTGAAAGAGGAAGCCCGTTTTATTTGCGATATCAGAAAAAGAGTGTTAAAATGATGCACATGTAACTTGTGAATTTTTTCTTGGCTAATTGATAGAGAACAACTTAATTCCAGTAAACCTTTAAAATTCTTCGACATAATTCAGTTTCTGTTTAAATGAATGTACAGCTCCGTGTAATATTTTTTGGTAAAAACACATTTTTACACGTACACCGGGTATACCGTATATAAAATGGGATTTCTGCAGGAAGAAAATTGTGAGTGTGTTGCAACTATTGACAGTATACATCTCTGTTGATTTACACATCTAGTGCCTTACCTTATATAGTAAAAATCATATAGAAATTGCCGCTATTGGGGTATCCTACAATATTAGTCTTAATGAGGCTGGGTGATCGGCAAATTAACCAAAAGATCGGTTTTAAACTTTTGAATATGATATTTTGGGACATAAACTATTATTTTGTTTTTAAAAGAATCCATATATTTAAGCTTTATAATTTGAACATTTTCCTATATCTTTAACAGAGCTCTTCGTTTAAGGGAGGTAAATATAGCTTTAAAATGGCCAAGACCATCTAGCCCTTTTAACCTTAGAATCCAATTCAAAATATATGGTTTTAAAAAAGATTAATTTTGATCGTGGACGAAGATGTTAAAAAACTAAACAGTAACAGTTGTTTGGCCAACTGATGAAATCAAGAAAATTCGAGTAATTTTTTTAATTACTAAGAATAAAATTCATTTCCTGTTTCAATGAATAAATATCTCCTTGTCGTATTTCTTTTACTATTACATGTACACCTGGTATATCTAATACACGCTGGGATTTCTGCAGGAAGAGAAATGTGAAGACGTTGAGGTATTGGATTTCACAGAACGTGAGAATCTACAACGATTGGCATTTCTTCCACGTGATTGGTTCTTTTTTATATTTCTCTGTAATTTATATCTTTTGTTCTTCAAATATTTGCACTACTGTTTGTGTGTTTTAATTTCATTTTTATTCTGTATTTTTCTATATATTTATCATTAAAGATTGGCTTTACTTTTTAGAGTTTGTCTTTCATTTCTATATATTAATTTTGCAATTTATGGTTGTGAACCTACATAGATTTTTTTATTTTCTCTAGTTTTGGACTATATTTTTCCTTTTCTTAATTTCAACCATCTGTCTGTCCGTTAGTCTGTTTGTGTTTCATGAATATGAAGGCCGATAACGGAAATAATAATTTGTGTATATTTATTGAACAATTGAATCAAAAACGGATACAAAAGCTCTGAAATTACTTCTATAGATGGTTCGATGTACAGTGTAAATATTTTGTTCACCCTAGTTTAGTTCCCTTGAGCAACACTGCCCGGAATCAATTCCTTCCTTAGGAACAAGGAAGATATCAGGGTTGCGTTCAAGATCGTAGCAGCTACCTCACCTCCGTAGCCGCTTTGATCTTGAACGATATGATTGCTTAGCAGTAATAGCTTTAATTCATTCAGTGCGTTCAATAGGACAAAGATATCGAACCTTGCAGCTAGGATAGCAGCTACGATCTTTAACGCAGCCCAGATAAACATCCAGTGGACATAACATAATGCTTGGTTTAAATGAACAAATCATTTTTTCATTTATATTACATGTATCAATAAACTATTTTAATATATTCAAAGTTTAATAAAATAAGACCTTTAACTTTTTGCTATTTGGTTTGTTGGGCGTGATATCAGCACTTCAAATTTTACAACGGCTTTAAGGAGGTAGTTGGTTAAAGGCTTTTTATCGTTATCTTCAAAATCTTACTGTTTATAACTTAAACATGACTTCTGGTTCATAAGAAATAGCTTTTTATCTGCATCAAGGACATGAAATTCTTATCTGTTTTAAATGCAAGCATATTATGTAAAGCAGAGAGGTTTAAATTGATGGAAAAAAATACATATGCATCTTAATTGCATCGCGGTGCATCGCGGGGTTCTTGTTGCCTCTGATTTGCTCAGCAAAAATCGTATGCCAACCTATATGCAGGTGTTGACCAATGAGCGTTCTTGTTTGGGAAACTTGATGTGGAAGTGTTATTCAAGGGTAGATAAGAGTGCAGTGATTGGCTTAAAGTGTTACAAAGGGTACTCCATTCCTATAAGTCAAGGCACCTGACAAATGATTAAATCGGATTTCATCATGTTATTGCCATAGCTTGTCTTGGCTACGTAGACAAGTAGCATGTTGTACGCTTGGTGTCACATAGGCGATAATTATCAATGAATGCATTTTTTATTTATTTCTTAATTTATTGTTATCTTAAACTTGCTTATAATTACAATCGTAGTAAAGGTTAAGATACCTACGTTGCATTTTGTTATAATAACATGATGTGTAGAATAACGATTTTCACTTTAAGCGGGAAAAATGCAATAGCTTACATATAGCTCGTATAAGCTATATACGTATCGTATAATAATACGATATGTTTAAAAAAAATTAAGTATAAAGCAAATGGGCTGCAATGGACATTTCATTTTTTTTCTTTTTTTTCGTAAAATTGGAATGTACTGTTCTTTTAACAGAAAAAAATAAACTCAAGGAAAATAAACATTTGACAAGAAAATGAAAAAAGAAAATTTTATCCATCATTAAATTTAATTCTAGTATTATGTAGGATTATCATAAAAGCACTTTTTGGCAGCATGAAAAGATGCAGCTGATTTTGTTTATGGCAGAAATTAAATTTATGTGTTTTCTGTGTTGCTTTACATCCGCTTATATGTGGAGTTAGTTTTTAAAATAAAATTAACTCCATATATAAGCGGATAAATAGAAGACTAATTCCAGATCCACTTACTCATAATTACGAAAATCGCCTTTGATGAAGAATATTAAGCTATACTTGAAATTTGTTAACTTACGTAAGTTTACAATAGATGAGCTTTCGTTGTTGAATAATGGAGAGTCAAAATTGCACTTTATCTAGTAACTATGTACTATCTTGAGCAACATTTTTGAATGTATAAAATGAAACCGGTGTTGTAAATTCCCAAATATTCAATTTCTACTAATTTTAAATGTTTTGAATGTGGAATAATTAGTAGAATGTAATACATTGTACTAATGTAAGAATTTATAAAAGGACAAGTTTAAAAAAGGAAAGTTATAGCTAAAGAAATCTGAACGTATTCATCAAATATTAACATGATTATATGGTTTCGTTGTGCAAAATTCTTCTGATATCAATTGGGTTATAGAACAATTTTTAAAATGTCGCTTAAAATATTCTTAAATAATTTTACATGTTCTTTAATACAGATACTTAGTATCAAGTGAAATCTAATATCAAAGAGCAATGTATTCTTGGTACAGAAATAGGAATAGCTGCATGTATATCAGTGGCAGTGCTCTCGTCGTAAACTGGTTTTAGGTATAACATCTTCATCTAAAATATATATTCAATGACACGTATTTCTCTGCAAGTATTTTTGTACATGTATTTCTATATAGGTATGTCTGATCTTATTTGCACATAATTATATTTTTTGAGTCCCTCTGACAGAAAAAGGGGTATCTATTGTAAATACAATCCGGAAATACTAGAACAAACAAACAAACAAAATCTGTTTCATTGCCTAGTCCCCGACAATTCACTTGACAACTCATTATTCGCTGTTGCTATGTATCATCTGTGTATTACCTAAAATGCTTTTTACACATTACAGTAATAGTACACCTGTATAAAATGTACAAAAATATTCCTCTGTCAGAACACGAAGTTCAATTAGCCTAAATTAACCTTAAAGAAAGTTTAGACCATTATTTTCCCGTTTTGTAAACCTGAACTCGTTTAAATACCTTGCAATTGTAAAAAAACGATGTTATGAATGACAAACAATTCGTGCAATGTATCAATGAAGGTTTAGCTAAATTACGTAACCAATTACTTCTTTAAACTCCCATTTGGTGTTATGAATACATTGTGATTTTTAGTATGAATATCAACTTTTCCTTCTAACTAATTTATAAAGACTTAGATCTGTAAAGACTAAAAATTCATTACACATAAAAAATGCAAACATGTCAAATTGACAGAAATTATAGAGTAAAATTTAAGTCCATTCATCAGAATAAAAACAAAAACTTCAACTAAGAATTTTTTTATGGGTTTTTTTTTTCTATGTGCATCGTAAAAAACCTTATGTTACTTGTTTGGTTTTCTTTATCATTGTGATCATATTCGCCAGAAAATACTATTTAATGATAATTATAATAGAATAATATATTTGATAATAAGTCGACTGATTAAAAACAACAAAATTCAAGTAGATCTTTAAAATACTTGGAAAAATTAATTTTTTTTCAATGAAGATACAAAGTGGGATTTCTACAGAAGAAAATTGTAATACGACATAATGATAAAGAAAAAAACGAAAAAAAATGGAGGTTTTGGATTTTACAGAACGTGAGAATCTTTCCTTTCTTCAAGTATTATATACTTTTTATTCTTTAAAGATTGGCATAAATCATTATTTTGTTCATGTGTTTGTCGTTATTTCTTTATCATTCTGTATTTTATATATCATTAATAAAAAGGCCAATGAGTCGATTGAGGACTTTTGGTGGGGTGGTATTTTAACTCTATTACTGTAAATATGCAGTTCAGCACATTCTGCAACAACTACTTCAGCATTTATTTACTACTTGTAGATTAAATCTCGTGTTACTGATTGTTAAGTCATCAATGTAAATAAAACGGGTTTTTTTAAAGTACTCTTGATGTGGAACATGAAAGCAAAATGCCCCCGCAGTGCCCATAGAAGGACGGATAATAGAGAGGAAAATAAAACACAAAGTCAATATTTCCAACATTTCTTTGAACGCTAGAAACATATTAATATAAACTGGTACATGCATACCATAATCTTCAAAAGGTATCAAATGTCAGGGCTTAATGCAATTCTATTCTATGAATAAGTCTTTGTATATTGTTTCGGTGTATTTTCAAAGTATCATTTGAAACGTGCGAATTTTAAAAACAAAAATTAAAGCGACGTTCACTTTATATCAAATGTCGTATTTTTCTTAAAGCAAAAAAAAAAAAAAAAATACACACACCAACGATATAACGCTATATATTTTTTTTAAAACCATAGGTTATCGGTGGTTAGATAGTTAAAGTCAATAATGAGTAAAGAGTATCGAGATTTAATAGATTACTACTATTTGCTGCTTTGTGATGTTTTTTATACTTTCACATTTATTATACGTACTAGATTTTTTTTTACTAAGCGATTACATTGAGCAGTTAAGGTAAAGTAATTTTTTTAATTGAAACTTACATGCAATTAAAACATTGATTTACGAATCTTCTCTATTTTATATTCTCGTGTTCTTTTTGTGTTGTTTTAATTCTTATTTTGCCTTGTATCAATGAAAGCTATTTTATTGCAAAAAAAAACCGTATACTTCCTGATGTATCATTTGCTTTGATTTGAAAAAAAAGATAAGAGTAATCAATGGTTGGAATTTTACCCGCTTTCAATCCAAATTTACTGCTTAAAAGGATTTAAACACGACTGAAGCTCAGAATTTTCAAATTTTTTTTATTATATTTTTTTTTAAGTTTAGAGTGTTTATCTTAGGCCTTTCTAGTGGAGTTATATTCAAGATATAGAAATCAGAATTCTTTGTTATATAATCAAAGCTCGCGTCTTGTTTTTGTTTACACGTGTTTTACATTGGTTAAAGTTCAATTGAAATCTTTACCTTTTTTCTGTTTACAAGTGAAGCAATTAATTTATCTTCCTTGTCACGACATATTCAGTCTACTATATTGCAGTTACTTTTTACATTATTTGTAAACAAAAACATTACTTGATCTTTGTTTACATAACAAAGAACACTATGTTCTGTATCTCGATTGTAACTTGATTTATTGTCTTCAATTTTGGTTAAAAATGATTTGATCTAGACATTAAAACATGGAAAAAGAGGTAAAGAGTTTATCCCATTATTTCGCTTACACATATGTTCAACGGAAAGTGCCATATAGTAAAAATAGATACAGGTACCTGTCGCAATATAATTTTTGAAACCTAGGAACCGATTGTTTCTGTAACCACTGATTTGTCATAAATTCAGAAAACCTGCATGAAGAATTGAATATATATAACTCTATATTTACATTCCACATATGTTTTGCCTATAAAGTGTGCAAAAGGCTACTGCATATATACTGCATATATATAACACATACAGGGTACTTAAAGGTTAAATGATGAGTTTTATTATGATGTCACAAACGTCGAACGCTGTTAAACTGCAACATCACAAGCAAAAATCTATGTTCATGCTTGTGGCTGTTACAGTGGCTCTTCCATTTACGAGGTCGAGTCTAATTATTCAATCTAACCTAGATATTTTGATGAAATTTCTGACATGTAGTTTTACTTCTATATCAATTTTTAGATCAAAAAATATATATTTACTTACCCGATTTCCTAGGGGATCGTCTCGATAGTTATCAATTTTTACTATGGGACCCTATGGGAATTTGTTTTAAAAAAGCGCTAAATTTTCACATTATCCATATATTTTTGTGTTTCTGCCCTAGGGATTTCTTTTACTTTCAAATATATGAAAACGATTGTAAAAAGTCACCAAATAATGAAATTTTAACAAATGTTTACCTCGTGGTTTGGTCCCAGGAATTATATCAATAACTATTTTCCCCCCAAAAAACTGGCATATTGCGGTATATGTATATATGGGCTTATAAAAATTAATTTTTAACGAAATAACACTTTTAAAATCCCAATATGTTTCTCTTAAAGCTCTGTGAATAAATTCTTATTTCAAAAATCCATCGCCACAACGAATAAATGAGCAAATCATACTTTTTTCTTCGGTTTTATGCATAGTTTAGGCATACATGTAGTTTACAATACCGGGAAACGAAGACGCGTAAGCGCCATTTTAGCATTTTACCCTATCAAAGTCATAAAATCACTATTTCTCAACTAATGAAAGTTACAAATAATATTAATTTTGTATATACCATAATACAAAAGAAAGTTTGCACCTACGGCTGCATGAAAATGAAAAGATGCGCAAAGTCTTGCGCACTCGAACTATACTCGGCCTCGTTAAGGTGGTATGGGATACCTCCATATTGTAACGTATATCCGATCGAAATAAACAATAAAATCTAGTTTAATTGCATAAATATTTTCTTTCCCGAAATTGTTACCTAACAGCGTAGCGAAATGGGTTAGAGTGTTAACTACGAATCTGTAAGTCGTGAGTTCGAATTCAGATGGGTCTTTTATAATTTCTACCTTTCCAAAATTTTCTAAAACATTTTTTTGGGGGTCAAATATTGTGAAATTTGAAAACTCTAAAACAGTGAAAGTATTTTGATTTTTGTGTACTTTTATCCACATTAATATCGACAGGTGTCCCATACCATCTTAATTTAAACTTACCCTTAAGATAATACAGTACTTTTGAGGTATAAATTACATTTGCGAACAAGGCGAGAAGTTAAATAAAAAATGTAAATATAAGCATTAAATCATCATTTTTTGAAAGATATAGTCTCATAACTGCAACTTTATGCACAAACAAAATTTCATAACGCGCTAACGGGCGTTACTCATTTTGTATGCACACACCACTGCAGTTAAGAGACTTTATCTTTCAAAAAATAACGATTCAATGCTTAAGTGTACAAACTTTAGTCATTACTTGATAATCCAGCAAAATTCAATGCATCAGAGTGTAATGTTATTGAAGAGATCTGAGATGTGCTTATACTCAGAAGTTAATAAAAAAAAACAAACAAAAACAAAAAAACAGCAGATTAAATACATGTAACTTAAACTTTCTATTCTTATCATGGTTTAAGTGAAAAGAAAAAAATGAATTAACTACTTGGAGGAATCGATCCAGCGACCGCAAAATCAAAAACACCTACGCATTACCTGGGCCAGGAATACAACAAATTATTGGAATGTATTTTCAATACATGTGGCAATATACATGTACATAAATGTTTTAGAAAAAGTTGCTAATTAAATTTTTGTCCTAATTATCAAAAAGAAGACCACATAAGTTAAAATTAATCCAATGTAAACGTGTACTACAATACCTGTAGTACACAATTTTAATCGGCTTTTTTTTATTTAAAGTGGTTCAAATAATCAAAAATCTATTGTAATTGTTTATTGCATACTAATTTCCTATTATATCCTTTACAAGAATTTAAGATTTTATTGGTATCGTGCAAGACTCTTTTAACCAGTTAATTGTGTAATTTGCGTTTCTATAAATTTATTTTATCTAAATATGGTGTAGTATTAAACATTTCTGATGTTTGCATAAGCGACATAGTGTAGACGAAATCATATACTAAGTCCGCTTTACCTCTTTAAAGCTCTTTTTTGAAACGGCCGGGGGGGTCTTAAAATTGAAGAACTTTTTTGGCGTCGTTTATTTTTTATTTGTCTTCCTTATGGTATTTCCAAACATTAGTCGTATGTGTGGTTGTATCTAGATCCATTAGCAAAAATTCAAGTTCTCTCCTCTTTTTCAAATAATAAAAATAAAACAGTAATAATAGCAAAACAACAATAAACTAAGAAAACAAAATCATAATACGAGACCTGCACAAACCTTGTATTTTATTTACATGTACAGATGGAGAAATTTTTAACAAGGTTTTTCTTATGGGTATTTCCGGTGAAAGTAAAAAAAAAATTATTTGAAAATAGTGGCAGTTTTTTGCATATTTATTTATTATCTGAATCAATTACGTATAAAACACAAAAACATATAGATGGTTTAATATAAAGTGTAAATACATATATTTTGTTATACACCAGCTTACATGTAGTTCCAGTGAGCAGCCCCGTCCGGAATCAATTCCTTCCGTAAGAACAAGGAAGCGATCAGATTACATCCAGTGGCTTTGACATTCCTAAGCCTTGACTTGTGTTTAAATGTTTTGTACTCTAATGTCGCGATTTACCTGGGTGAAACACGTTATCACAGCATGCATATCTCGCTGGTTGGTTTAAATCTAATATCACTTTTTATTTTTATTAAGTAAACTATTAACTAAATATTTCTTACGTTTGGATTCTGGTAAAAGAGTTACCTTTATCTTTATGCGATAAGGTTCTTCGAGCATGAAATACATATACTTGGTGTATTAGAATGTTTAATATTGATCATATTTATAAATTTGTATGTGCTTCATAGCGCCCTTTGTATATTTAACTTTAACATTAAAACATAAGTACCGTTTATACCTTATAATGACCACTGGTTCAAAGGAAACCGCATTCAAATTGCGTCAAGGACATGTACGCTAATCTGTTTTTAAAAGCAAACATATTTTCCCAGGCAGGGAGGTTTAAATGGCACATACAAATCAAATGCCAGTCAAAGGTCTAGTTGCCCCTGATTTGCTAACTTTGCAAAAATCGTGTGCTGACCTATATGGACCAATGAGCGTTCTAGTTTGAGGCATTTGCTATGGAAGTGTTCGTCACGGGTAGATAAGATTGCAATGATTGGCATATAGTATTACAAAGGTTCTAAATCTCACTTCCTATAAGTCAAAGTCCCTGACAAATGAGTGTAACGTGCATGATAATCTGTTTCAAGGAATGATCTGTTTGTTTTTGTTAATATGTTTAATCCGTTTACTTAAACTTTTTACATTCGCAACCGAAAAGCTTTAAATGATCACTATGCAAGCAATAAGTTGTATCGATGTCGAACTATGCACGACCAAAAACGGAACGGTCAGTTTGTTTTTGTCTTACATGTTTAATCCGTTCCTTTTAGCCATCGGAAAGTGTAATTTCTACAAACCAATCATTTGCATTGGCATAATTATAATTTTATAAACAGTAAACCAAACTTCTAGCATTGGATGATTGACAGTTATGCGTCTCATATAACTTTAGATATATTAATGGTATTTAAATTTTACAATAGTATCGATATAGATCATGAATTTCCTCTCAATAATGAAAGATTATTTCCCGGTCTAAAACAAACTTAAAACGACAACATGCTAAATTTAAAAGTATTTATTATCATATGAAAATATTTGACTCAAACATTTCAAAAAAATAGTTTATATTTTAATATTCAAATTAACCATTTCTTCTAAAAATTTTTAATTCCTGTAATTACTGACAAAAAATTGATTTCAAAAATTTACACGATGTTATTTTTTATTTAATATCATTCGAAAATAATATTTAATATTAAAGATGCCATTATTTTTTTTAATAGATGCAAGATCATATATGCTGCTAACTTATGTCAGCATGAAAGTGCTTTATATTGCCATATATTTATATATATTATATTGTGCTTTATATTGCCATATATTTATATGTATTATATTGGCATGGAAGTTAATACGTTAATGTGCACAATGTGTTTGCGATTGTGCAAGATGTTTCAGGGTCTCTCTAGTACCTTAAATATAAAAAAAAAAATCCAAGTTGCATATAAACATAAATTAATTATAGGTATGATACGACATCATCAGCTAAACATAGTTATATTCATAGACACGTATTTCTTTATAAGCTAGTATTTCTAAACACGTATGCATTAAAAATGCAATCCGAAAGACCTATAACACAAACAAACAAACAAACAAAATCTGTTTTATTGCTTAGCTCCCAACAATTCACTCGAAAACTGTTTCTATGTATTACCTGTGTATAACCTGAAAAGCTTCTTACAATTACAGAAATAGTACACCTGTATTAAACAGACAGTACAGCTGAAAAACATGTGCGTTTTACTTCAGATTTACCCATTGTATCGTTAGGAAATAAGAAATAACGTTGATTGTGACAGTTGAGGTACATTAAAATCCCTTTTATATACCTAATCAATGTAATTATGAGCTTCCGGAAATTTAAGGGTCGTACAAACCGGATTAATCATATCTTTTATTTATACCACGTGGATTTTGATTGACAGTAATTGACACGTGCTGAAAACAACAAGATCTTCGCCCGACTTCCATTCATCATGGAATACGAGGTAAAAGGGACTCTCTAAACGGAACACATCATCACTTTCTCGATAATTTATCAATGGTTTACCAATTTCAAAATGAACAGACATAAATATGTCAAATAACTCAAGGGGCCTCACTTACAAAATGAATTTAGTTTGTAGCAACTCCTGTGATAAAAACGCAAAATACATGCTTACAAAATAATAATTCTGGTTATTTTAAAAACTTTGAACAATTATTACCTGGGAGAAGTAGAAAAGACATTTCTATCAACAAATTTGTCATGGGGAATCTTCGCGAGCCCTGCATGTGTTTCGTTTATAGTAAATACGCATGCGTAATAGTATAGAAGGCGGAACCCCGTAACACGTTGCGATGTATTTATTTATGGGTTATAAATAATTATTAATTTTAATGAAATAATTAGATTGATTTCATGGAGAAATTTGTAATTTCCTGAGAGTTTATACATCTATGAGTACTACAAAAATACCGAACCCGATCGGCATTTTTTTTTAAAGTTGGTTTTTTAATAAGATGCGCCGTACTGTCTCTTTAAATGTACAAAACACTTTCCTTTTTCTGAACACGGAAGTTCAATCAGCCTAAAATTACATGAAGGAAGCTCATATGATCATTTTTCTCTAATAATGAATGACAAACAATTTTCTAATATATCTATAATATTAATTATATGAAATATTTAAGGACTTGTTGATTACACTTTAGAAATGCAATTATGCTCATAATGACAAAATTCTTAGAGTGAAATACAAGTCCAAAAGAGGCAAAAACATTCAGCTTAGAATTGACTTTTATCGTCTTTTTTGCTTTGTTCAACTTAATCGACAAAAAAAAAAATTCAGCAATCTTTGTGTGTTTTTATCATTGGAATCATAACCGCCAGAAAACAACTTTAAGTAATATTTAGAGAGGTTTTCAATTTTATGAACAAGGAGAGAGGCTTAAGGTGATAACTTTTAAGACATGGGCTTTCATTATTTACAACAAATGTTCAACAAAGAAATTACAGGTTTTTAAATTATATTGTCTATCTATATGTGGATTGGATAACATGTCGTATAATGTACTGATATGATTCAGATCGATTGGCAACTGCTAGAAGAAACGTTGATACAAACATACAGGTACATGAAAGATAATTATTCATAATAACACATCATGTTTGGCAATATATTCAATATGTCGTGGATATTTTTTTACAAGTTACGACCACGCTGAAGTACGGTAGCATAGGTTATTGAACGCAAATAAGTCTGTACATGTATCTGGGTACCGGGTGTATATGCATTCAAAGGTTGTCCAGTATTTCAAGACAAGTCTTGATTTTTAAATAAAACCTTCATCTAATTCCCTTGATAGTTTCTTTCGTCCTCGAGAAGTGATTTCTGGTTTTGTTGTTTGACTGATTAGGGGTTTTTTTTCGTTCGAGATGCAGTCATAATAAGCCTTGTGACTGAATTTGTTTATATCACTGTGTAGTTGTTCAAACATTGCAACATGGTGTTGCATTTGTAATTTCGTTATTTTGCGACAACTATTTTGACTATGACTGCTTTGGTTGGGTCACACGGCTTATGTCCATCCTTGTTAAAGAAGAATTTTATATGAATGGTTCACCGATAAAACAATGAAAACGAACATGAATGTTTTGCAACCAAAAGGTGGGTAAGTTCCTGTTGGTTTGACACATTTAGTGCCTGACCTTATATTGCAAAAATCATATAGAAACAGTCGCTATTAAGGTATCTAACAATATTAGTCTTAACCGTAAAATCTAATTCAAAATATATGGCTTAAAGAGCTTAATTGTAATGGAGGGCAAATTTGGTTAAAACAGCAAAATTCCACTAAATGTTTTAAATACTAAGAATAAATTTCATTTCCTATTGCAATTTCTCCGTGTAGTATTTTTTATTATATATAACTCATGTACACCGGGTATACCGATTACATACTGGAATTTCTACAGGAAGCGGAATGTGATGTCATTTGTTGATAACGAAAAATAAAGAAAAAAAGTTGATGTACTGGATTTTAAAGAACCTTGAGAATCTTGGCAATTTTTTTTTTCAAGTATTTAGATTTTATTTCCATACTTTTACCTTTTATTCTTCACAGATTAGCTTTACTTTTTAATGTGTTTTTGGCTTCTATTTCTTTAATTATCATTCGTATCTTATATCTCACAACTACTTCAGCATCTAATTATGTTCTGTATTTCGAATTGTAATATGATTTCTAGCCTTCAATTTTGGTCAAGCATGCAAATAAAGTAAACTGTACTAGACATCAAAACATAAAAAAATGTCAAAAGATTTATTGTTAAAATAATGCCATTAAAGTTTTGATTACTTGGAGGCGGCCGAGTGGGGTGGGGGACTGGGGTTAGGGGGGGGGGTCTTAAAATTGAAAAACTTTTCATCTCCAGATATTTTTTATGTGTCATTCTTATGGTATTTAAAAAGGGTATGCGAGTGTGTGATCGTATCTAGAATTCCACTTCAGACCTCTTTTTGCAAAAATAAACACATTGATAACACCGAGTAATAAAACAAAAAATAAATGAAATATTAAGAAAACAATCTTACTACGGAGCTTGCAGTTGTCATTTCCACGATGTACTAACAAAGATTGCAAAATTTTAGCATGGTTTTTCTTACGGGCATTCCCAGTAAAAATACAAATACATGTATAACCTTCATTTAAAAATAGTTGAGGATTTTTGCCTATTTATTTAATAATTAAATCAATTACACATATAAAAGATCTGGCATCGCCTCTATAGATAATTTAATATCTAGTGTATTTAAACGTGTAATTTGTTTTACCCCAGCTTAGTTCCCGTGTGCAACATTGTCAGGAATCAATTCCTTCCGTAGGACAAGGAAGCGATCAGATATACATTCAGTGGCTTCGACATACTTGTGCCTTGACTTGGGTTTAAATGTTTTGTACTCTAATGTCGCGATTTACCTGGGTAAAACGCGTTATCATAGCATGCATATCTCATTGATTGGTTTAAATCTAATATCTTTTAATTTTTATCAACTATTATGTTAAGGACATGTATACTAATCTGTTGTTAAATGCAAGCATATTTTTCCAGTCAGTGAGGTTTTAATGAAGATAAAATAAACTGCACTGCAGGGGTCTTGTTACCTCTTATTTCCTCACTTTGCAAAAATCCTTACCTACATGCATGTATGGACCAATGAGTGTTCTGATTTGAGGCATTTGCTATGGAAGTGTTCGTCATGGGTGGATCAGTGTGCAATGATTGGCATATAGTATTACAAAGGTTCTAAATATCACTTCTTATAGGTCAAAGCCCCTGACAAATGAGCGTAATATGCTTGATTTAAAAAACTGAATGATCTGTTTGTTTTCGTTAATATGTTAACTCCCTTTTCACAGACTTTTAGCCACCGAGAAGCTTTAAAAGGCCTGTATGCAACCAATGATTCGTATCGATACTTAAATATACACCATTAAAAATAGAATTGTCTGGTTGTTTTAATCTGCTCCCTTTTTTATTTGCTACCGAGCAGTTCAGTTTCTGCAAACCAATCATTTGCATCGATGCCGAGTTGGCATAATTTGGGTAGCAGCAATTCAAACTGCTAGCTTTCAACTATTGGCAGTTATACGTCTCGTATAACTTTGAATATTATTAATTTAATTTTAAATTTTACAATGGTATTGACATAGATCTTATAATTGTTCTCAACAATAACAGATTATATTTAGGGCTAAAACAATCGCAGAACGACAACATGTTATACTGAAAATTACTTAAGAGGGCTGCATGGTCGTGGCCATTTTTAGGCTATATTTACCTCCTTTAAAGGGGGAGCTTTGTATTAAGATATAGTAAAAGATTCGAATTCTAAAGCAGAAATGTAGGGATTTTTTTTTTTGTAAAAAGCAGTCTGTGACTAAAACAATCATTTAAAATCTTGGTTTAGATTTGATGGCATTGTCCCAAGCCACGGGTTTTGTGTTCATTCTATTTCCACAGATTCATCTGATGGTTAATGGGTTCATCATCCAGCCTCCTTAATATACCAAAACATTTAACTCTTGCATTTCACGGAAAAAAGTTAACATTTTATTAATTCATAGTTAAATACTTTTGGGAATACATGTATGAGTAGAAATACTTTATTAGGGAATGTTTCGCCCTCATTCACAGTGACTGTAGTTAAAACTGGGCAAATTAAAAACTTCAAGAACAAAGTCTTTTATATCTCTGTTAATAAAACGGGCCGAAATCTTCTACCATTGGGTTTGTTCGAAAATAAAATAACTCTGTATACAGTATGCATCACACTGCTTTATGCGCTATTCATATACATGTGTAGATTGTATAAAGACATGTGAAATAGTATTTTTCTTTTGTCAAAATTCTCTGATGGTTTTTGCCACAGCCTACATATTGACAAAGGAATGTGTGGATGACTGCTATATATTGCAGTCCTTTAAGAAGGGTGGATGGCCGTTGTCATTTTTATACCATATTAATCTCCTTTAGAGGGAGATAGATCGTTAATCTGACCAACTGTTCATTTTGTTTACTAATACTGTACAACCGGAAAAATTACTTGAAATGTGAAAAAATTTGTTTTTGTTTTTTAATTACAACATCTTTAATTTAATTTTCGAGGGGGGTCCGCTCCTGAATCTTAAAAACAATAATTTATCAAAATCAACGGATTATGTACAAAAAACACTCTTTGATATCCATAAAGCATTTTATGAAATAGCATTCTTTTCAACAGTCATATTTGATCCAAGTATACAAAGAGACACAACTCCTGTATTGCGACTCTTTACATGGGCCTAGTAGTCATACAGGTATATCATATACTAATGATTTTTTTCTATAGTTCATTAATTTAATAAGTTTCCTTCTTCATCATTTCTTAAAACGAACTCTTTCTGTTGTTCGTCTTTTTTTTTCATCTTCTTAAGGAGGCTGGGTGGTCAACAAAATTAACCATAAGATCCAAATAAATTTCTTTGAAATTGATTTGCTTAGTTATAAACTATTATTTAATAAAGAAAAATTCCATCAATTTAACTTCAACGTTTGAATGTTTTCCTATATTTTCATATAGAGCTCTTTTTCATAAAGAGATTTATTTGGTCTGAAAATGGCCACAACAATCCAGCCCTCTTAATATTTTACGATATTAAAATTGAACTCTTTCTGCTTTTTTATTATTTTATTGTTTCTTTTGCATGCATTTCTCACTATTTTTATATCTATAAACAGTTTCTGACTTTGTTGAATAAAAGAGTAGGTAAGTGACCACCAATGTGCTAGAATGAACAACACTCTACATTACACACTTGTGTACAAAATTTCACAGCTTAATAAATGATAACTGTCTTCTGCAATTTCTTCAAGTCACACAATTTTGGATGATGTAATCGCATTAGCTGTAACACACACACACACACACACACACACACACACACAGATATTTTATAAGTAATTATAATCGTATTCATCAGTTTAATCATCTATTCACTCCGTCTGTTTCTCTTCTTTAGTGAATCTGCCCTCTTTCTCTGTAGGCGCTCCATATTAGCTTTGGCTAACCTTCAAATAAAAACAAAATAAAATAAATAAATAAAAACAAGAACTTTTATTGAGATACTTCTTCATTCAATAAAACAACAAAACAAAAATAGTTAATATTATTATTTATTCAGAAATACAACTTTGGGCAATACAGCCCATCAGTTTACAATAATTCATGTATTATAATTTAATATAAACACTAGACTCTTTGGAGTCTAAAATGGGGGGTGAAACCCCTGATCAAGTGTTCCACAGTTCCACACATTACATATAGTAAATTTATAAAAATATCAGTCTTATCTTTACAATCTTAATGCTGATTATACATGTGTATTTCCTTATTGTAGAAGGTAGGTTCCAATTCTAATCCAATAAACTGTAAATACTGGTATCAGGTAAATAAAGTAAATGGAGGGACAAAATTTCAGTAATTTTTCATATAACAGTATTCACAGGGGACATAAATTTCTTTTTGTTATCAATCAAAATTTGATATAACACTTTCTCTGTTATATTATGTGAAATTTATTTTATGATCTACTTCCGTTTTTGTTAATTACTGTCCAACTAATAAGCAACAATATGTTTATATTAAGAAGGGAAGGATGTCGAACAAAAATCAGTGGCATTTATCTTTTGGAAAGTGGACCCACTTTCAGAGCAATACATGTTTATTTTATGAGATGCAAAACCTTTTTGTCTCACCTTTTTGCAACTACTTTTTTGTATTCCTCAGTCATTTCCACAGGTTTCTTAGCTGAATTGTATATCATTTCTCGTACTTTATCAAGACAATCAGCCTGGTTCAGCATTTGTGTTCTTGTTTTCTCTGATGTGACAACTAAGTAGCCATCCTTTGTTATTCTACCTTTCTCCTACAATAAAAAAGTTCTCACACCATCACTCTATTAATTATATTACAGTAATCAAATTATTCAGGGAAATATTCGCCCATTTTATTTTTGCCCCTTTTGCCCTCTCATTGCCAGAGGGCAAATTCAAATGTCTCAAATTATCTCTCCTTTAGAAGAACTATGTCTGAGCAAATTCAAGACAGGGCAAAACCATTTGCAAGTGTAAAAGGGCAAAAAAAGGCATGAGGCAAAAATAACCCTGTACACAGAATAAAGGATTTGCAGTACCTTAGATTGTAAAGAAATGTAGAAAGAACTTGCTGATTATCTAAAGTAATTTTTAAAGTAGCAAGTGAAATTCTAAAAGTTGACAACTATTACAATCTTTTCAAGAGGTGCTTACCATCTAACTGTCAACATATTCTGAACTACTCACATTTTCAATTAGATTTTTCTTGATCCATTCTGGTATCCACGTGGCACTCTCCACATGAAAACGTACTTCTACCTTTGAGCTAACTGAAAAAAATTAATCAGATACTCAGTGTTTTAAATTTCAATTATAGGAATTCAGCAAATATCCCAAACTGTAATCTGTGATAATTTGTTTTGTTTGTCGTTTATGCCACCTCTTAAAAATTGTCTACCTGTATTTGTCTTATTTCATTTATAAAGATTTCAAATTTAAGTTAGCAGCTGGGATAACTAAATTTTTTATTAGAGTTTTGTGAAAACCTGAATTAACCATTTGTTCGTCAGTTAGTTGGGAGAAGGTAATTTTTACAGGTGTGCTTATCAGTTATTGTCTGAGCCTTATCATTTTAATCTCATCTATTTCCTTGTAAAATGTGATGCTAATATCTAATTCAGCAACTTGATTAAAATTGCTGAAATATTGTAGATTACTTTTTTTACGCGAGTACTTAATTCAGCGATTGAACCGCTTTGCATCAAATCACGTAAAAATAAAATCAGGAACGCCGATATTTTACCATAGTTTCATTTAGTTTACATCTGTCTGAAAAATAAAAGTGAGATTTTAAAATCCACGAGATAGGCTTCTCATACTTTTATGCGGTTATTTATTCCTCGCATTTAGTTAGGAATCTACAGTAGATTAACTAATATTATTATACATGTAATGAACTAATGATGTTAAGCATCTTAACAAATACATACTAGTATTTTATGAATAGAACTTGATCATGCTAGGTTGGCTTGTCTTTTGTTAAGGGGACAAGTTGTCTCAAACTGTCCTAATATCAGAATGAGCTATATCAGACAGAAGGTGATTTGTCTTCGATGCAAGTTGTCCTGGTTTTGTTAAATTCCTGAGATGAAATCTGGTTCATGTGAATATAAGTAAATTTATATTCACTTCTATAAATAATGACAAACTGAAATATTAGAATAGAATACACTTGTGTCGTACCTTTATTTACATTCTGTCCACCTGGTCCACTCCCTCTTACAGCTTTTATTGAAATATCATCTGTAAACCATATTGAAAAATAACCATTCTTAATCCAAAAAAACTATCAAAAAGAGATTTAACAATACAAAAGTGATAAAGACTTGATAAAAGTAATCTCTAGAGGTTTGTGATGGCAACTGAATTTTATTCAACTCATTGTGTGTTCTCTATCCCCTCACCAAGGTTTGATTGAAATCATACATACCATCACAAATGATGTCAGATCTTATATATGAAACATTCAACAACACAAAATTCCAGGTAATATTAAAATTTACACTCAGAACTAAAGGAAAAGTTGTTTATAACACAAAATAGATTTACTTCCTGTGTAGTATCAATATGCTATTACTGACCAAAAAATGTAACCAATTTGTTTGCTGAAACAGAAGTGTTTTCAAATGATACAGTGTATTCAAAGTTCATGGGTGATATTATGGTTATTTTAAAGTAACGTATATACTTCTTCCAAATAAACGAACATGTTTCAATATAACTATGCTACATATTAACCATGATAACACTGATAAATTCTATCACTTAAATGTCTCTATAGGACCAGGGACGTATATGCTAAAGGGGATATGCAACTATCACAAGTTTCACAATATCTTGCGGTATGTTATGAAGGTCAATATGAACTTCCAATATATGTTATCAAATATAATGATACACAACATGCAAACTTTTGAAAAGCAACCTTCAATTTATTCTAGAAATTGTTTTTTGCACTTTTTATCCATTATCTGACCATAATTACAACAGTTTCTAAAATCTGCACTTCTACTTTTGCCGCATTTCTGAGACTATGTAAAAACTGATCTATCTAAATCATGTAAAACATATGATTAAAAATTCACCCAAAAGCAATCCCAGTTAACAAGAGGTAATGAATATATTTTAATCAAAAACAAAATATTTTCACGGAAATGAACGGAGTTCTAAAAACTTGTTAATGCTCATGTGAAATTTTAGGAAGTGAATATGTTAAAGTTGCCTATCTCGTCAGTATATATTGTTCTAGGCCGTAAATTCATTACAGTCCAAGAGTTGTGTCCCTTATGTTTTCCTTACTATCTTGCAAGAATTAGTCCAAGGTTTGCACTGCTCAATAATTTATTTATTAAATGAAGAACATAGTGAATATAATGTAAAGTCTTAAATACAATGAAATAGAAGTCCTTTCTAGGTATGTTATTATAAATTTAGTGTAACAAATTTAATGAAGTGATTAATGTGGCACACATTCATAGGGTAGCGACTCATTGACTTCTGAGGATATGTCCCTGACGTGACATGCTATTTTTAAAGAAAGAATGTTCTAATATCATCAATATTCAATGTATGCAAATTAACAACATTTTAATTACCTAAAGGTATATATCCAGTAAATTCTTCTTCTGTGTCATTATTATATGTATGCTAAAAGAGAGAGAGAAAACGTAATGACATAAATAATCTGATAAGTGACGATGAGCAAACCTATTTCAGTTGAGGGGCAATTAATTTTCAGGGCTGCCATGAATACATATTTCATGGCTGGTTCTTATGTCATCAATGCAACAAAGAATATATGAGTTTAAAAATCATAATCCATTGCGTGGATTTCTTTTTTTTTTTTTTTACATTTCTTTCTTTTTTTTTTAACATCGTTAATGCACTTTCCGAATTTACTCAGTTAATTCGGTTCCATATTTACCTTAAACTCGACTTTCCGTAGAAAATTCGGATCACTGTTCGGGTAAATATTTTCTATCGAATATTTGCTTTTATATGTAGATGAATAAAGGCGGACAAAACTGTGGTAATTAGCTGCTATTTGAAGTTTTGTTAGACATGACCCGAACCGTCGCAGTGCCATATTTTTTCGTTAACTCTCTTGTAAAAGGAAATTAGAAAAGGTACCTTTTCGTTGTGTCAATTTACCCGAATAGACCCAAATGGAACCAAAATGAACCTAAGTGGAACTCAAATGGACATCCAAATGAAATTGGCCAAAATGAAAAAAGCATGTGCATTTAAAAAAATGAAATTAAATGATAATTTGTTGTATTGATTGGATTTTAAAAATATAACAAAGAATTTTCGTAAATGTTGGTATTGTTGACGATTTGTCCCTGACATTGAAGCTGGAGTAAATGTCCTTTGGAATTTTTAAGATGTCATTGGATTTCTTTTCTCGTCTCTCGATTCATTTTTTTTTTTTTGGGTTGAAGTTCTTTAAGTGTTTAATCCAAAATAAAACATTTTTTATGTGGTTTTGGTCTCATTTATCACAGATTTGTGAACAATAAGCAGAAAGTGATTTGGACTCCAAATTTGGTCTGATGCAGGGACTTTAGATTTGATCTGGCACTGGTGAATTATTGCTAAACCTTTGGTCTCAGTTCCATATTTAATTTCATGAATTCTAAATCCTTCTTACCATTTACGCAGGGTTATAAAACATCTATTGCGGCCGTGTTGATGAAATGTATTGGACAAACTACATGTAAGTATTCTCCATATATAGGAAATATAATTTTGTGCGTAAGGTTTTTATTTCGTGTTTGAATGAATTTTGCGTCACGTGCATGGTCAGAGTGTATAAATAGTCCGGCCAGGCGGTAGCGCGACACTCAAAGTTCGCTCGCTAGGAATCTCAGCGAGATTCGTCTAGACTGAAAAGTTTTAACTGACGTCTCTTCCGAATCTCACACCTGTGTCCACAAAGTGATTTGGGAAAATTTGCCCAACTTAGTTCGCTAGAGAAGATTTTGTATGATATATAATAGTGAATAGTGAACGATATGGACTACACTGAATTTGGGCTGATAGTAATGTTGTGTGTATAAATACAAGAAGCGCTATCGGCTGGCGAGCAGCGTTCCTACGTAATCTAGTTGTTTATTCATTTAGCACTTTATTGTTTTGTATTTGGACGAACGAGGTAAGGGATAATTTAATACTGTTACATGTATTTTTTCCAGTGTCTTTTTCTGTGATAACACTTAGGCTATGAATCCAATTTGTAACATTTCATCAATGACGCAAATGACGTCAAAAACTGGCGGGGCGCAAATAGCGAGATTTGAATAATTGTACGAATTGAAAATAACGTAAATGTCAGCAAAAAAATATATGGACATTAATATACATGTATGTACTTTGAGACATTTATTGACATTATGTATCAAAACGCTACGTTAAAGATGGGATGCACATATGTAAGAGTTTAACTACAGAGGAAGGAATCACTTGACATTGCGCCTGAAGGATTATCAAGGGGGTTGTGTGGCCAACATTGCCCATATTCTGAGACCCTACAATTGTTTATTTTTCATATACACTGGTGAATATTGATAAAAATCCCTTTAATTTATCTATATTTCCTACTTATTTTAAATGAAATTAAATGTAATAACAATAACACAAAAGGTTTCAGTTTTCGTCCAAAAGTAAAGTGTCTTTTGTGAATTTCTATCGTACTTTTGGTCATTAATATGTAACAATAAGATACATATGTGATTTTATTTGATATATGAGCCAGTTATAATGCATCTTTGATTCTTTGTATATACTTTGTGAATTATATCTTTTAAGATGTTTCCGGCCACGGGGCTTCTTTTAAGTTTATCAGCTGTCCAGATCTTAAACCAAAGCATGTTGCACGTCAATTGACTAAATATTCGATGCCAGAGCTTATTAAACATGTTTAGCACATGCGCAAAAGCATTTCGGCAGTAAGCAGCTGGCAATTAGCAGTAAGCAGCTGGCAGTAAGCAGTTTGCAGTAAGCAGTCAGCAGTTGGCTGTCGTATATGGAATTCCATAAAATTGGGTGGTATCGAACCCTCATCCTGAAAAGCCTAATTTTATTAGGTTATCCAAGGTCCGGTGCTCTAACCACTGAACATTTCAGTCACAACAAATAAGTTTATTTAAATGCTACATGATACTTTGACCACGATTTTTTATTATTTTCATAAAAAAAACGTTCAATTGTTGGGAGACAAAATGATATTTTTAATGTATCGTGGCCATTCAAGTTTTACTTTATAAAGTCGGTTCGTTTACTATTAGATCTTAATTAGACTATGACAAAAATATGGAGGACAGACCCACTTCATAAAATAAAAAGCATCGGAGTTTTAAAAACGGCACTATATACGTATATACTTTTGATATTTTTATTCTTTGGTATCTTTATATCCATCCAAACCGCCTTTTAATTTTCCGCCATCTTCTTTCGATGAAATACGATGTGAATAAAAATGATATACATGTACAATGCTTTTATTCAAAGATATACTTTATGTGTTCAAGCAGCCACGGATAGGAGAGAGCTACATGTAAGTATGCGGACTCCGGACCGTGGCTTGAGACGATGAAATAAATAGTGACAATAAAAATCTTAATTAATTTGCCTAGCTGGCGTCTTATGTCGGCGGCGTCGTTATTTTTTATCATTTTTTACAGCAACACTGAGCTGTTTCAACTTGGTACAGACGGCCCCCTTCAATGACAGTGGGGGGCTTTTTAGATATATTTACTATTTAAATTTTCCCAATACACAGAGTACTTGTATATAGCGCACAAGCATTTCTCATGTAATCTTTTTCTCTGGGAAATTTTACACAGGAAAAACTCAGAAAGGTCTGAAAATGTGAGTAAATGGCAGGGGTTCTGAACCGCCCTGTGTTACTGCTTGCACACAATTAATTTTTTGGTTGCTGTGATAACTATTAAAATAATTCAAATAGGCAGCTACGTCTATATACATGTACCTAGTAACTAGATTGTTTGATGTCGATTTGGTTATGGATTATAAACAGTCCAAATTCACATGCAGAAAAAGTTGACCAACGAAAAATTAGGCCTTGACTATTTGTTAAACGAAGAGATGCAGGGGTAGGGTGGGGTGTTAATCCTTGTATATACATGTACATGTAGTGCGTATGCATGCAGTGCTCTGTGTTGGTCTCATCCTCATACGCGGATTCATAAATTTTACCCCGGGGGTTTTTTTTTTGGGGGGGGGGATGTCCGAGAGATACATGTATTATTGTTTGCCATGGTGGTTTGAGGCCTATTTACGGTAACTTTTTAATATGTATTTAACAAGGGGGTTTTGACCCCACCGACCCCCTCTAGATCCGCTCGTGATCCTTGTAGCAATCAATTTCAAATTAACTCATAATGTGTCTGTTCTGGGTTCTAAAGGGCTGTTCCTTGTCTCAGGGCTGGCGTTCTAGACTGGAGCGTGGAGACCAGTTCCTGGGGGTAAATGGTGTAAGATGGTAAATAAAGTTCCGTCTACAACATTCGTGTTGTCTCATTATAACGAAAAATAAGGACCCTCCATACACGTATGAAAAATGTTTTGGACTTTAAAACAATTATATATTGCATATTAAAGGGTGTATTATATAGAGTTTGTCAAGTTACACGGTACATGCCATTTTTACGAAGAAAAATATTCAAATACAACAAAGTCAGCAAAGCACCGAAAACTAAAATTGCTTTTGCTTCTCAAAGTAGAGAAAATTCATGCAAATTAAGTTTTTAATTACTTTGTCTTGTTTAAATTCCTTGGATCAATTACAAATCATGTCATATAATGTATATGAATTGAAGATTTTTCAATCTTACATGAAATGGCAGATCAATCTAACTGCATAATAATTCCTTGAACTTAATTTTATAGATCCTTTACAGATTGGACAATCAGTATCTAATATTATATATAATCAATATCACAGGAGTGTGGTAACACACCATGCTTATTGGGATGATGCCACTTGATTTGAAAACATTAGATATGTTACTGACCCTGTAGTCTATATAGAATAAAACACAACATGAACAGGAAATTTTTCAAACTTTTCAAATCATCACCAAGCTGTGATGTTTAAGGACATACAGACTGGTACATGTATATGTCCCTGGCTGCATAAGGATACACTCAAATAAGGAATGCAGAAGTTGCAGCACATTTTTTAACATCAATCTGGAATGACTGCATAGTGTATCAATTCCATGAAATAAAATTATAAAACAGACAAGAGAACAGTTCAATAAATTTTAACTTGTTTAATAAGTTTAGAACAAGCAATATATTGCTATCTATCCATTGTCATCTTGCAGATAACGTCATGAACATACATGTATATACGATACATACAATTTGTCTTCAGAAAACAAATGTATTTCTTTAGTGTATACCTATACATGTAAAATTGTTTGGTTATTAGAACTACAACACATGTAAATGGGAATGTGTACGCCCACTAATTATACTGACAAATGGACAAATGAACATGAGTTCAATTTTTAAAGTAGTAAGATTCTTAACATACAGAAATTCCATTTAAAAACAAAACTATAAGGTCCTTCTTGCTGTAATTTTATGCACAATTTTAGCATACAATAATATAATGTGTTCTAATGGTAACTGTTTCTTTTAAAGTCTAATTACGTACTTTATAATGTATCTCATCACCAGGTAAGTGAAGTCTTAGAATTAAAACAAAATCCATTCCTTGGGTAAATTTAGATTCTTTCAATATATCAACAGAAAAATGAAAATCAAATGCATGCAAAGAGATAAATAATAATTGTCTACAATCAAAGCTTTGAATACTAAAGTTTATAATATATTTTTTTTCACCTTTTGTGATTTCCCCCATTTACCTACAATCATGTGAATTTAAATTCTTGCCTTAATTTTGACTGAATAAACTCACCAATCCTGTTATACAAAAGCAAACAATTTTCCCTCTTTAACCCAGAATGTCTGTGCTAAGCCTATTATTAAATGCCCACAAACTATGTAAATTATGTGTAACCCTCCATTCTTACCAATGGAATTGTCATTGGTCATTGTTGACAGTCAGAATTAAAATACCCAAACCCTCTAGAATATTGGTGCAGGACTTATTTCTATTATCATAAAAAAATTTATAAAAGAATGACAATTATTTTTTGCTTTCAGTTACAGGATATCAAACTTTGTTTTTCAACAGTTTTCACATATAGTGTTTATATATACATGAAAAATACTTTAACAATAATGAACCATCCTAGTTTATTTCCAGGTTAAAGCTTATTTTTTTTTTAAATCATTAAGTTTAAACAAATTAATATGTTTAAAAAACACTCTAAATTCAGAAATACATTGAAACATAAATGAAGGGAGCAATAGATAAATGATACAATTCAATGTAGAAAATTCATACTACGGACATTTAAATCATATGTACTGATGAAAGGATTTTTTGGAATGTGGAAAAAAATCAAAATAACAAATTCAAAAGGAAAACAAAACATGATTTAGAGGTAGAGCCTTGGGGTCAATACGTGAAATTAAAAATATGGCCATGTTGTACAAACAGTGACTGAACACCATATGTAGGCTGCCTATCCCTGAAGGCAAAATTGGAACAGATTGATACAAGACAGTCACCCTCACTGATACAAGGCAGTCATGATTACGAGGCCACTTGTCAGATTATGACGCTGGTAATGTTCACTACACTAACAAGCACCTGCTCAAAGCTGGTGACATTTTGGCAGTCAGCTCTGGTCAGTGGTAATCAACTTGTCTCAGAACAGGACTCTAATGAATTTTTTAACACAGGAATTAACTGAATTGTGATTGATCAATGCTTCCTACATGTATAAATAAATCTCTTAATATCAAAGCACTTTCATACATATACTGATATAGTTGAAGCCATTTGTGTTTTTTTCCCTTTTACATATATATAAATGAGAAAACAAAATAACAGTGTTTATACTAATGGAATATATATAAATATAATAATATACTAATAGATAACAATTTTTACACTTTGGTATCTTCATGGGTAGACTAAATATTGATATTAGTAAAAATAAAACAGCAAAATAAACATCAACTCATAACACAAATAAAATATATCTCAAAAGAATATGTAAATACAACCCTTTTTAATGCAAAATTGCCTTCCTTAAAAAAAGTGAACAGAAAAGAATCATTAAAATATTCTCTGATATATATATAAGTTATTGACTCTCACAGCACACAGAAAAAATTCCACAGTGGCGTTAAATCATTTTTTTCTTTTATGACTTTTCCTTTTCACTATAAGATCATACATAGCGTCCATTGCCTCTGTCAGTCCCTCCCCGGTTATAGCACAAGCCCCTATTATAGACCACAATTGTCCTGGGTGGAGATCCCTCAATCCTAGTAATGTCTCTATCTCATGGAGAGGCAGAGAGTGTCGTAAATCCTGTTTGTTAGCTATCACTAATAAAGGAAGTTTCTGATTGTCCGGGGTTTTGAGTAAGCGGATAAGTTCTAACTTTGCCTCCTCAAGCCTTTCTTTATCTTCACTGTCCACTACGAATATAATTCCATCAGAAGAACGTGTGTATTGATTCCACAATGGTCTTTTGTTGTCTTGTCCTCCTACATCCCATATCTTAAAAGTTATTCCCTTCGCACTACCCTCCTTTGCCTTGATTGTCTCACAGTTGTAACTAATGGTCGGGGTGGCATTTGTGTATTGCTCGAATTTCATGTGATACAAGATAGTAGTTTTACCGGAGGAATCCAGACCCAGCATTGCTAGTTGCACAGATGAGGAACTCCCCATTCCTCAAAAAACAAGCCACACACACAGATCACGGCCCATCTCGCCCAGGCTGTTGATTTAGGGTACACATAATCAATTTTAACACGCGGAGCTGGTAATTACCCCATTCTTATAGTACTTGCCGGTCGTAAATAAACACATCCCGAGTCCATCCTGAATGACTAAGTTTTTGACACCTGTCCAATTTTCACACCTATACGGGGTGGACGGATTAAAGATCAAACTGCCGAGTAAAGATCAAGCTGTCAAGTAATGCTCGCTGACACTGTTCAAAAATCGGTAAACAATCCCAAAAGATGAAGATTTTTGCTACAAAACAAAAGAAAAGTGCACTTGAAAATATTTCGTACGCTTCAAGGTATCCATTTCCGGTTCACATTGCAGTGCTGCCATCTATAGATTACCTGGCATATTTATTTTTAGACAACAATGGCCTTAACAGCTTTTGAAATCCTATTCACAAGTAGGTAGCGTGGCCGAGCGGTCTAAGGCGCTGGTTTAAGGCACCAGTCTCTTCGGAGGCGTGGGTTCGAATCCCACCGCTGCCAGGAATTTTTTGTTTATTTCAATACCATTCAATCTTCTATACAATGAACACCGAGATGCTACAAGTATGTCAGGTGTTTTTTTTCACTCAGTGAAAACTAACAATGTTAAAAAGGCACCCCTTAAATAACATCTAGATCTAGATAACTGATTTATGAATAGAATTTCTAAGTAATGATTGTTTAATAGACATATCATTATATTAAAATATTTTCCAATACTTTACTTCTGTTTTAAGAGTTGATGATACCATTTACTCTTTGTATAACCTTTACGTAAATTTATTTAACAAAATATCAAATGCATTTTCTTAAATGTATATGATGTAAATTTTCACTCAAGAAATTTCACAAACATTCATAAGTTTAATTTTTGACAAATTGAGCATTGTTTATAAAAACACAACAAAAGAGAGTGCTCCTGATGACGTTCTTTTTATCAATGACAACAAGTCGATGTGTAAAATTTCTCACAACAGCCGCTGTATAGATACCATTTTCTCAAATCTTCTCACTATTTAACAAATATTGTTGAGCTGTTTTTCCACAGGGTATTCTTTTTTCATAATTCGTACAACTATATCTGGAAGCTGTGTTTGATAAAATAAAGTTTCAAAACGGAAGATGCCTGCTCTCTTGTACGATTCATCTTGAATAAAATCCAATTCAACCACAGATATATGATGCAATTTTGTGACATTGTCATGTTGTAAATTTTGTATTTACAGCCACCCGGTAAATTCAAAACTTTTTCGTTTATTTTACTATTCAAATTGAAATACTTAACAAAACACTTTTCTTTGTCATTTTTCATTCTTTATTTCAAAGAAAAGCACCCTTTTCTCCCAAACTTTTTTGTGGGGAAAAAAAATAAACGATTTAACTTTTTATTTGAGCCACAATTTACAAGTTTTGGCCAAATATTATTTAATTTATACGAGTTTCAAATGGTATCAGATATTAGGGGACATCTAGTACTATATATATATATATTTATTTATATATTTATACACACACACAAAAAGAAGATTTTTCGGCTTGCGTATTAAAAAAAAAGTTTAAACATTTTTCAAACGAGTTATCAAAAAACTATTCAAACGTATGTCAAAAATGCAAAATGAATCTGCATTAATCAGTATAAATTTCTTCAATATATTATTTAATAAATATAAATCAATTACTGAGCTTTTTTATCAATATTCACCAATGTACGTGAAAAATTATTAATTGTAGGGTCTCAGAATATGGGCATTGTTGGCCATGAAATTGCCCTTGAAGGCGGGATTAGAATAGCTGAATCTGAAGCGGGACCATTTTTACTCAAAACAATGCAGAATGTGCAGAAAGATATGCCGCACGGCAATCCATGCAACAAACAAAATACGTGTTTCCTATTAACTTGTGTTGAAGCATCCTCAGGTAGTGTAGATTCAAATTTGTGAAAATCATGACCCCGGGGGTAGGGTGGGGCCACAATGGGGGTCGAATTTTTACATAGGAAAGTTAATCATTAAGCATGTATTAGTTCATTTGAAATTTATGACACAAGATTACTGGTATTTAAGATTTTCATACATAAGTAATCAACCTCTATCTAAACAGTCTATCAAGGAGAAATTTAATTCTCCTTGATAGCTAGACTGTACAGATAGAGGTTGATTACCTGTACTAGTACTCTGTTTGTTGCATGGATTGCCGTGCGGCATATCTAGTTGCACATTGCATTCTATATTTTTTTTTTAAGTAAATCGGAATGGTCCCGCTAGGCAATGAATTTAATATTTCAGATTCAGCTTTTTTACTCCCGTTATTTCGTATTTTTGGTCTTAAATATGTAACAAAGAGACATATAATTATGTTATTTTATGTTATATATGAGCCAGTTGATGCATGCATCGTTGACTTGTATATACTTTAAATTGTGAATTATTTCTTCTAAGCTGTTTCTAGATACAGTGCTTCTTTTCAGTTTAGAGAGCTCTATCAGCTGTCCAGATCTTAAACCAAAGCATGTTGCGCGTCAAATGACTAAATATTCGATGCCAGTGCTTATATAACATTTTAAGCACATGAGCAAAAGCATTTCGACAGTAAGCAGCTGGCAGTAAGCAGTAAGCAGATATAAGTAAGGCTAAAGCAGTCAGCAGTTGGCAGCTGACAGTTGGCTGTCGTATATGGAATCCCATAAAAACTTGAGGCAATTTTTTTTTATGTCTTCCTGTGTCTAAAATATTCAAACTAAATATATTAATATACGAGGGGCGTTCAATAAATAATGTCACTAATCAGATTCCATTAAATACAGGGTTCGATTGACCTTTGAATTTCTCTTCACGCATAATTTGGTTCATATTCTATTTATGGCAGTTTATCTGACCACGTTTCATCATCGAATACTCCTTTGAGAAGCTGATATATATATAACCCCTACTCGAGACACTGTATGATAATATGACTGGTAAGTCATCATCCAATAAGGCTGAAATTAGAGGCTACATAAAAGCATGTGTCAGACTAGGTAAAGACTCGAAAGAAATTTTCAAAGAACTGTGTGATATGTATGGAAAAAGGTGTATGTTATTAAGACAAGTTTATAGGTGGGTCAGCAAATTCAAAAATGGCCAAACAGACCTCAAAGATAAGCAACGTCCTGGAGCACCTCGTACGGCTTCAACGGATGCAATACTTGCAAAAATAACCGATATCATTATTAATGATGGTCGATTAACCAGTAAACAAATAGCAAATTTAGTAGGCAGTTCATCAGGGACAGTATTTACAATTTTAAAGAAACACCTTGGCCTGCGAAAGGTCAGTGCAAGATGGATACCTCATCTATTAACAGAAAAACAAAAACGATTGCGGGTTGAAATGTGTAGAAAACTACTTAAAATCTACAAAAATTGCAATGAACAACGTTTATATCGGAAATTGTTACAGGTGATGAAACATGGATACATTATTTTGAACCTCAGAGGAAAAGTGATAACAAGATGTGGTTGACTAAATAGGCAAAACGCCCTGTTATAGCAAAACGATGCCAAAGTACCAAGTATTACACGCAATTTTCTTTAATGTGAAGGTCCTGTAGTTCAAAGTGCTATTCCAAAAGGTCGATCAATCACCGGACATGTATGACTCTACCCAAGATATGCTTCAAGGAATGCTTTGGGCTCTGCCATTTATCAGTACATGAATAGTGAATACCATTCCCCAAAAATATTATATGAATGCATTCAAAGCTTGGATAAATCGGTTGAAATTATGTGTGTCTGTTAAAGGAGAGTATTTTGAAGGTAATCATTAAATAAATAACAAAAAATATCTTATTGTGTTATTTTTGTAACAACGATCACATTATTTATTGAACGCCACTCGTAGCTAAAATGTTATTTTTAAAAAAGGGAATTTTAGTGAAAACAAAAATGAAATTGTATTTTACGATTAAAACAATAGGCATTTGTCCCATCTTATTCACCCCCACCCATCTTCTTTTTAATATATTCGATCAGTGCCTACTATCTATTCAAGATATATTACTATAGTCAGGTACTCTTTACACAATTGCGCTGAAAAATATAGTTCTGTTCATGATCAGCAGATACAACATTACAATAAATGTTTGGAATATCAATGTATATGTAATATATGGAAGAAAACAAAATTAACGTAAAATTATTTTGAAAAATTCCCCACCCGAAGAAATGTAAATGTGAAGTATTCATATTCCAACGTTAGCTGCCTCCTCAGTCTTTTTCACGAAAATATAGGTCATTCTTCGATTGACAATTTTTTCACTAATGAATGTTGCTTATATTATTACAATAATTATATTACTTTCATGATTATTGTTCGTTAGTTATCACACAATCTCTTTTAATTATTTGTTGTGTATGAGTGTGTGTTATTTCTTTTCTTCTTTTTTTTTTTGAAATGACGGAATGGTTACGCAACATCTGCACCATATTTCTGATCGCACTCGTGTATACTCTGTTTAAGCACAGATGTGTGCACTGTTTGCTAATGACGGGTGGCAGTATTTAATACGGACATGAAGAACTATATACGCCAGTTACTTAACAAGTTCTGGATCGGCTGAGCACAGTGAAAATTCAAGTAATTTAAAAGTCGAATATCTTGGATATGGGGTAACCAATATCTATTCTTGTTACATTGTTAAATATATCATTGAAATTGTAACAGTTATTTAGAACCATTTTAACAAGAGCTTGGACTTTGGGTAGTTGTTTCAAACAGCATTGTGACGTAGGCCTGTCTATTTCATTGCTGGCCATTCAGCCATAGCTCTTTTAAATCAACAAGATTTGTCTGGCTTTTGAGCTAAGACTATACGCAGTAAGTAAAGGAACGCACTGCCTTCTATATATTTTAATTTTGGTATAAGAATTTACCAACGCAGATTAAAGTCAGTTTTATTGACCGCGACAGCTAGTACAGGCAATATTATCACGAGCGGATCCTGCTGTGACTTTATAAGGATAAACTAGGATAAGTGTGTACTTTATATATATACAGATAAACTATGTGGCGACCGCCAGATATATAAGTGGCGGCCGCCAGAAAATTATGTGGCGGCCGCCTGATAAAATATTTTTCTTACGTGGCACTAACGGGCTTCCGTAAGATTCAAATGACTATAAAAATCTTCAATAGATCGGGATCGGAAATCAGGAATTACAAAACCCAAACACGAGTTTATCAAAATTATTGAAAAGTTTGAAAGACCTTGGATTTCATGATTTGTTAGCCATTGGTATGTTTTTTTTTAAATTATTATACATGCTAGTCCGTAAGAAATTCCTAGAGGGTGTTAATGATTTTTTTCCTTTTACATACTTGACAGCCAATAGATTTATTTGCGAAGATATTGCAGTAGTGACTGTGGTGTCAACAAATTCAGAAACTGAATTATGTATTTTTGTTTTTTTATATGAGCATTTTTAGATATGAAGTTCCCTAAACTCATAAAGCAAATCAGTTCCATTAATTTCATTCCATTTGCTCTCATTTCAGTGGGAAAATTCTTAAAATCTTTATCTCTCTTTTAGTCTTTTAATGAAAGTGTTTTATAGCAAATTCAGATTGAAACATGTGAAAGAATATCTCTTCTGCAAGTGTGATTTGAAGAAAATCACAGGGCGAAATATGCGTCTGTTACATGTAAATACAGGTAATAATGTAATAATAATGTAAGGCACTAGGCATACTGTAAAACAAATACATTTTCTTAATGTAAGACATCTTTGCTAGCCAAGGGTTTCTGATCCGCACTGCTTCTCACGAAACCTTGGCATATCGTGCTATCAAAAGTCGGGATTTTTTTCCTGGATTTTGATTGGGGTTTACTGAAACTGTTCAACCAATCAAAAAGTGCAAAACATATCTGATTTAATCGACATTGTTTTCGTTTTGGGTGTCTCTAACACGAATAGCTCAAAACCCTTATTTTACTGTCTTTCTGTTTTGGCCTTCATGATACATGTATCATTCAATGGTGCAATAACAAGTACACCTGATTATGTATCAACAGAGGCATGCACTCGTAGATTGAGGATTTACTGCCCTTAGTCTTGCACCCTTCGAATGAATTTGATCTATATGTAACATATATTTCACATTAATCCTTTTTATTGAATACACTGGGTATTAAAACATTCTTCCAACTTGTCAATTTCAATGTCTATAGAGGCTGCCATTACTGTACCAGGTACGTTAAAGTACAGCATCTTTCATCTGGGAGATCACATGACGAAAAAAAATCCCAACTTTTGATTGAACGATATGCCAAGGGTTCATGAGGAACGGTGCAGGTCAGAAACTCTTGGCTAGCGAAGATGAATGTAAGATTATACAAGTTATTAAATCAATACACTATAGTCTGTCCCAAGTTTTGTTTCCATCACTTTTTGATGATTTTTAATTAAAATACACATACCTTTGAAAGAAATACAGTTGAAATTGATAAAAGGGAAAATATCCAAGATATCTTCATTGACACATTATCATTTTTCACTCATAAAAGTTCACACTTGTCAGGAACAAATACAAATTTCTTACGGAGTTTTATAATGGGAAATGTTTACATCTTTTCACCATTTGGTACTCACTCGGAATACCTCGCACAATTTTTCAACATTATCACCCCGAGCTATTTCATGGCTGATGCAATGCAAAATCCCTGTAGACTTTCTATTTTGGGTTGTGTATTGAAACCTGAAGTGGTAGAGGGGGTGTTTCAAGAAAGATAATCTGGACATTTTTCATATTAGTGGATGAACGAAGTTTGAGCACAAAGGTGTTTATGATTATCGAAATATCAAGTGAAAAGTGGTGGAATCAAAAACTCGGGACAGAGTATAGTGTCAGTTCCAAAGTCATGAAAGTAATTACAGAACTCTCAGAAGTATGAACTTTTAAAAGGCCCATTGTCCTCATTAAGCATTTAAATGTGACAAAAATTTCAAGGTGATATTGGTTTGTTTTTCAGGTTTTAAACTAAAATTCAATTAAGAGAAAACTATCAAATTTATAATTTGTACCCATATTTATGATACATTGTAGTACCTAAAAGATAGATTTTAATTAATATCATTATCTTGTAAACTGTACTTGAAGTGTATCCCCTGATCATGATTTTGAATCTCACCTTACGGAAATTCTGATCAGTTTATTTAGAAGTTTGATAATTTTTTATCTCAAAAATATTATACATATCAACATATGTGACTATGTCACATACCTTTTGAATATTTATGTGTTGATACTATGCTGTCTTATATAAGTGTATGTAATGATAATACACTGATGGTTCCTACCATAGATGATATAACAGAAGCACCTATGATTTCAACCTTTTCATTTTAAGGATTTTTTAAAATCATTTTAGCTTCAGCTTTCCATAATGAAGTTGTTTGGAAGGCCGAGCTTTTTCCATGGGAAATCTCTGATGGAACTAACAGCTCAACTGAAGAATCCAAAAGGCAGGGTTGTCACACGGTTAGCTTTTGAAAGATACCCAGAAAAAAGCTACTACATTTTGTCCCATGTTGAGCATGGATATCATAAAGGAGTAAGCAGAATCTCTGTTATTTTTGTAATATTTGAAATATTATATTGAATGTAGTAAATAGATGGACACCGTACTTTAATTAATTAGTGCTTGGTACTCATAGTCATACATTTGCTTGTAGAATATAGCTTATAAAAACATGGTGTGTTAGACAAATTGTGTAAAAAATGAAAATATATTTTCTCTTTGGTAACCTTAAACAAAGTCATTTCAATTGCACATGTATAGATTCATTGAAAACCTATTATGCTAATTTTGTTTGTAGAATCTGACAGGCTATGCTTGGGGCACAAGAGTGTTTCGAGGGTACACATTTCCTGGAGTCAGAAGAATTGATGCCGGAGGAAAAAGGGATTGGCATTTGATTCCAAAAGAAGAAGAAGAAGAATTCTGTAAAATTGACAAAGTTTACAAACCAAACTTTACCCCAGAGAAAATTGATACCCGATTACCTCCCTTGATGGAAATAGTGCTAAAAAGGAACTTGAAGCAAAGAAATGTGGCCTTCGAAGGCATTCCTAATTTAGAAGGATTTTATGACTTTAAGTCTAAGGATGAGACAAAAAGGGGTTTGTATTTTAATTCACTCAAAGATAGTGAATCACAGTCAGTGTAAATGTTGTTGCATTTAAAAAAAATTGTGCGAGATATTTTTAGTATGGAGTGTGTGTTGTTTACAACTGTATGAGTAATCTGTGTTATACTGTAAGAGTTGTTTCTCTTTACATGTCTATGTATAACCAAACGTATCCATAGAAATAAAATATACATGTAAAATATCAGACTATTTATTTATGGTATACAAGGTGGTATGAGACACCGCCATATTATGACGTGCTTCCTATCGAAATAAACATAAAATCAAATATAATTTTATAATTTTTTTTCACATAATTGATACGTAACAGGGTAGCGCAATGGGTTAGAGCATTAACTACGAATCTGTAAATCATGAGTTTAAATCTTGCTGGGGCTTTTATTATTTTAACCTTTCCAAATATTTACGAAACATATTTTTTGGTCAAATATTGTAAAATATAAAAATTCCAAAACGGTAAAAATATTTTGATTAGAATATACTTTTATCCACATCAATATCGACAGGTGTCCTATGTACCACCTTAAGTGAATGGTTACAGTTTTTTGAAATGTTTAATAAATTTATTGAGAACAGCTTTTATTCTAAACTGTAAAACCTTGTAATGTAAGATGTTAATCACCAAAGTTCGGGATTTAAATGATAAGAAAGTGTGTATAATTATTTTTACCACGCACAATCCCAGTAATTTTGAGTTGGCTTATAAGTTGACCTTATTTGTCAGTCTTTCTTAGCATTGGTTTAAAGACCCATGATGTTTTGAGTGATATTGTATATGTACGATAAGAAATACTTGATACAGTAGATTGTTGATTTCTCTCCTTATTTTAGTCAGAAAACAAAGGATAAGAAAAAAAGTCAAATTGCTGCATGATTTAATACAAGTTTACTGTTGGAAGAAAACGCCGTTAAATGGTTCATGCATGCGCGGATCTAGGGGAGATGGTCCGGACCCGACACCCCCTCCCCTCGAAAATCAATACTTCTTAATTTCACATAGTTAAGTTGCCAAAAATATGCATCAGTCACCCCCTGGCAAACACAATTATCCCTCTGACCCCACCTGGGAAAATTTTCTGCATTCGCGCATTCAATGCAACACTAAATGACGCCTGAACGGACCAGTCTCGGAAAGACAGTCTTTCTAAAATCATTTAGAATTTCATCAATTTATAAAATCTATGAATATGAGACAAAACAAAATATAAAACAAAACAAAAAATAAGTCATATAAAGACCAAATTTTGTTTATTTCTGCGACACGGCTTTTAACCCCAAGGCACACCATGGAAGTTTTTTTTAAGTCTTCCTTTTTTGACCTACAATATCTCTAGATTCCAAATATTACGGGGGCTTCCCACCTCGTCCATATGGACCCTTCAGGGCTTCGATTGACTGCTAGGACCTAAAGACGGTGGCCCCAGACCTCCTGTTTAATCAACTGCCCCCCGTTAAAACCCTGGATCCGCCCCTGCATTAACTTTTGCTTTTTTTGCGGGGATAGTCGGATATACATTTGCAATTAAACGGAATATACAATCTAGCTAAAGTGAACGAATTGATGAATAATGTCTTTTGTGTGTTCATTACGATTTCAAACTTCTTATACAGTAAAATATAATGAATAATGCAGATGCTTACTTTCCAGCCACCTCTCATTAACCACCGTAACATGCACTCGTTACCTCTTTGTGCAGTTTTATTCACAACTGTTTTAATATGACCTTAACATATTTATAAACCGACCCCTGCCCTAAATAAGATAAATATTTAATTAACTGATGTCAGGTATGGGAAATCCGCAACAGAAAATAGCAGCGGGTCGTCATGGTGATACCACAGGGATCAGGACGCCAGTTGCCTTGTACTGGGCGTTTCACAGAGCCAACATTAATGTTGTCATGATAAAACACTAATTTATTTTAATTATTTTGTTAAAATCCCTTTCATGCACAAGGCGTAAGGGTGCGTTCAGTTCACGGACCGGGAGCATCCCATGTTTTGGGCTGAACCTGTCTTGGCAGTATAGTTTATTAATTTCATTGTTGTTGATGCTAACAATTTGAAAGAAAAAGGCGTTTTATAAACACTCATTTAAGACGTGGTTGTTAGCGTGATTTATTTGGGGTTTTTAGTTCATTGTTTTTAAAGTCATTTGATGCATGTACCCAAGGAAAAACCGGACAATCCACTTTTGTATTTTGCAACACAAGACCTTGCTATCGTCATTTATGTTAATAAGAATTCGTTATGCACACAGTCACATGCTGATGCTCCGTTAAGTTTCTTTTCCAATTAATAATTTCTAAGAATAAATCAAATGAGTAATTTGTAATTACGCAACGACTGCAATTGTTTTAACTCTTTCCGATGATCTTTTAATCTACAGCATACAAACTAGTTGACATGTTTTCTGTAATTTACATTCAAGACATAAAGTCCCTATTACTGTCAGAGCACATTGTATATTACGGTTGTTCGTCTTTGCCTGGGGGTCATTTTATACGAACCGACGACGTTCGTCTGCTGCAGAATTGTTTAAACTTTCATTAGATCAGTGTATTCATTAACACTATGCGCGTGCTACAAATTTTAATTGGACTTTCTTTGCGAAACATATAAAATCGGACGACAGGGAAGAATCTTGTTTGTTCAGAAAGTTCCACTCTGTTTCCTAATGTTTTGAGGGTAATCCGGAACATGTTTTGTTCTTATTTTCTCCAAAGTCTTCCGCATTTACGTGCTAGTTAGGAGAGGTAGTTAATTGGCCATAAACGGTGTAGAAAAAAATGTACCGAATTATTGCTCGTCCCATAGGAGGCGCTTTCAGTCTTTGACAGTTCCGCTCACAGGGTTAAGAGGAACTTGTGGCAGCCCTGCTGCAGCAACCGAGAGAACCTGCTACTGTGCCCGTGAAACAGCGACTGACACTGTGTGATAAATATTACATGATAAACACCTAAACTGAAAGCACTTCAGATGGATTACAGCGCGGGGAATAAAAGAAGAAATTTCACTGCGCTTTGATCACTTACTTCTGATAGGCCAACATGGCCACAAGACTTTTTATCTATTGTTGGAATGTTTTGTCAACCGTTTTTTGGATTTTAATGGCGCTCTGTGACTTTTCCTTTTGTTTTCCGTCGAATAATGTGAGTATTTTAGAAAGCTTTTTGAAGAAAAAAATATTTATTCTACAAGTGTACGTATATTCTATTTCAGACATTGAATTTGGCCCTTGGAGAGGTTTATTTCGTACATTGTTTTTGCGTTCTAATAGAATAACCCTAAAAGTTCCCTTGTGATGAATGATATCTGTCATTAATATGCTTTTAGTAGATAGATATAAACAATGTATTTTTTGCCCTGTAATACCAAATGGTCATTTGTCGTGGCGCGGGAATGTATTATCCTAGCCATTACTGCCAATGAACATTAGTCGGCTACACCGAGTTCTTGACCCTCAGAGACGCATGGGGTCCGGCGTAGTACGTAAACTGACCATCATTTGTGACTGTTTCCACCAGAACACATTGCTGTTCTTCATATCATGCTTCTATATAGACACACGTCTCCCCTAAAAAAAATAATAATTGTAACAATTTTTACAATTTCATATAGTTTTCATTCTGTTACCCATGTTTAAGGTAATCTTTAATCACCACGAAAGCTTAGGTCTTTTTGTTTTATTTTTTTCTCTGTTTCAATTCTAAATTAATATATTTGTCTTTTTATCAGTGATTGCTCATACTTTGGGATTATACATTTGTTTGACATTATTAGAAATGTCATCAAAGGGACTTTTGTTAGTTTTTCAGACCACTGTGAATATATCAGAATGCATAATTATCCAATAGGCCAAGCTCTTTGCAAAAATCAACAGTACTTAGCATCTTCTGATCATAATCGGAATACACGAGGCCTTTTTCTTCAAACTAAACAACAAAAAATAGTTGAATTTATTAAAGAAACTGAATAATGCAAACGGATACTAGTAAATATCAAATCACCGTCCAAAGGGTTCGACAAAAGTCACGTGTTCTTTCCGAGGTCGCATTGTACGTTTGAAGTCCTTTAGGAATACCAAATAATCTTAAAACATGCTTTGCATAAATATTTGCAATCGGCGCAACACAACACATTCTATATGTGCACCAAAATGTCATTGTTTCTTAGATATTCTTAGGAATGAAAAAGGGGCCTATCGTCTTTTGAATTATAAGAAATTGCTCTATAGGAAAATGAGGTCCAGATATACAGCACACAATATAACCGAATAAAGTAGATAACTATTCAGAAAGAGTTACACTCTATACCATTTTGAAAATTATATAATCATAACGATATTATGTAGAAACATATTACATTTCATTTATAGTCTTTATAGTCTATTTCAACTTGTTCCTGAAATTGAAGCTTTGGGTCGATTTGTTATTTTGCAAAATGACCTTATTCGGACCAATTCTGAGGCAAAATTCTTGAACGACCGTATCTGCGGTCACGTGTAACGCAAACGGTCCTTATTGATGAAATTTATTATTTGATGAAAAGCCCAAAACTATAGCGTAATTTGCCTTTTTAAGAAAGATAGTGAGAAATGTATTTTAAATATACGTGTACAGGGATTCACTGGTAACCAATGAAGAAGCCAGATGATATCGGTATAAAGAAGGAGAGAGATGAACGCATAGTGTATTCACTGTATTTGCTTGGCTAGTGGGGTTTTTTGGGGTTTTTTTTACTGAAGTCAAGGACTAGGTAATTAAGCATTATATAAATTTTTTAAGGCAAACAACATAAACTGATTTAATTTTTATATTAAGTTAATAACTTGTACAACTGAAGAGGTACTACTGCTCGCATCATCAGGTCGCTGAACTTTTAAAAAAAAAACCCATTGTACATGTTTTAAACGTTTCCCCGGATTTTCTAAATTAACCATGGCCCATGGCATCAAGAATAAAAAAAACCAGAAACATTGTTAACCATTTCAAATGTCGTGGACGAATGCAGAAATCCAGGTAATAAAATAAGGATTATGTCAAACACCAGTTAATTTGCAAATGCCGAAAATGTGACAACAGCTCTTGTTCCCGCATCGTTAAATAGCAATATTCAAAACAACGCTAATGTCTTATATGTATCTTAAAAATAAAAGATTATGATAATGTCATTTTCTATAATAAAACAAGCATTACAAGGCAATTAAATGATTTCCTGTGGTTTAATAAAAAGACGAAGAACTCATACCATGCAGTCTGTTCAGGTAGACTTTACAAATAAAGTATTTTGGAGGGTTTCCACGAATTATTGATACTGTCATGTCGAAAATTTTGAATTTACCGGGTAGCAGTAAAAAATACATTAAGTTGCATGTTGTAAATTTTGTATTTACTGCCGTAAATTTTGTATTTACTGCCACCCGATAAGTTCAAATTTACAACATGCCAGTACTAATAGATCCAAAAATACCTTTCTTCTTTTACTCAGGTAAAAGTTTATCGATGACAAATTATATACATACAAACAAAAGAAGCCGATATTTATCCCAGGGTAATGTCCTTTCACGACGTGGTCATCCATTTAATGCGTGGTACAGCGCTCTCTTCGGAAGGTTTCGGATAAGATTAAAAGGTGAAGAATGCTTTACTTCTATCACTGAAGCTCAAACCAAGAACACAGTGCCGGATTATTTTGCAAGTGGCAGCGTGGAACTTTTGCAACTGTAACAGGTGCTTTTTTTTTCCCAAAAACCCATAAAGATCATTTGATTTACCTTTGCACCGCGATTTTTGGTGGGTTTTTTGGTGGGTTTTTTTTTTTGTGTGTGTAGCACCTGAAAGGTGAGATAATTATCTTTATTTTTATATTTTTAAATATCCCATGGTTAAATAACAGTTTCTGCGTGAGAAATTACTATATATACGAGATATCGAAAGTCTTGTAGCACTAAGTGTAAATCCTCCATGAATTTAATTTTCTTAGGATAAAAGTATTTCCTACAGGAAATTTAGACAAATACTGCGGTAGTTTCCTTCAACAAAATATATTTTTCTACCGTATTTCAAAATGTCATAAGATTTTTTGTTCAAATCTTATTGAAATTAAATTTTCCGTATGAAGTTATTTAACTGCAATACAAAATTCTATCTATAATTATATTCCATATTTCATTTCTACAAATATCTCACATGATAGGTGAGATACGTAAATACTAAATAACTAAGTGGTTATAACCTCTTTAAAGAAATGGTCTCTCGCATGAAATATTGTTTTTGAAACTGCTCCAAAAACGAGTACAAAAATGTAATAACATTGGCACAGGCATAACTATGCCACACTGTGTTACAGGCACTTGTCTCTAATAGGAAGTGGATTACTTTTCGTAGAAACTTATTTCTATTCATGGACAATAATTTGATTTCTCTTAGTGACGTTTCATGCCACAGATTATTCATGAAAATCTGTGTTTTGGATGTTTCATTTCTAAAAGAACAGTTGGCACAGAAAAAAACTTAACTCAACTACCAGAGACCCCGTATGAAAAATTTTTAATGGTGTTTTTCGAGGTTGAGGCTTCTTTGATAGCCAAGGGTTTCTGATCCGGACCGCTCCTTGGCTTGCAAAGATGAGGTTGAGTGGGTGTTGGCGGTAGCCTTATACTAGTACAGTGTATGTAAACGGTTTTTTTGATGTCGTTCTGAAAGAGATTGATTTACAGAGGCTTTGTAGAAATAACCACCCTCAAACCAGCGTGGAGATGAGCTTTATTATAACCATTTGTTTTTGGCGTTAAGAAACTTTTATTTGATTATAGTTTAGGGGTTCTCCGTGCATCTTAGCTATTAATTGCCTCATTAAGAATGATTAAAAACCTGTTCATGCTTTGTGGTTGTCGCAAAGGTTTTTCTTCTCACACGACTTGGTAACTTGTGAGGAGGAGATCCTTGAAACATCTTTTACGCAGCAGAACAATGCGTGGTGGTCAGCAGTTCAAAGGAGAAATGAATATTCATGTCTTGTGGGTTAACTGTATCGTCATGATATGTTTAATAAAATCAGCTTTGTGTGGCAACATCATGACCAAGGCTTGAATGGTTGCGATTGTTTGTTGTCGTTTTTGTTTGTTGTTGTTTGTTTGTTGTTTCCTAAGTAAAATGTTACACTCAGCGTTAATTGGCTTGCGTATGTTGTGGCGTCTGCTAAAGTTGCATTTTTATACGAATCTGACGTCAGCACCTTTTCATTGTTTACTTGGGATAGACCCCTGCATGAGATGAGATACTTTACTTTGCCCTCTACTACAAAATGTGGTTAACAAATTAATTGACTGCCTTTTTATTTTTCTTAGAATCATTACGATCTGTGGGACATGGAACCGTTTCAAAGGGGGATTTTTAGTGAGGGGTAACACGTAACTAGGACAGAAAGCTTACGTTTATGTATACGATGTTTGTTACAACTAGCATACACTCTCCTAAAACAATTAAGGTTTGAAAGCACATAAAAGAATCGAAAAGTACTTGACATCTGACGAAATATAGCCAAGATTGTCGTATACAAGAGGCTAATACAAGAACTATAGTTTTATCATGACTATGTTACTCTGTAGCTCCCGATCTGAAAAATTCTGATGGAATAATCTTTTTAGACCGGGAGCTACAGACCTGCAGCTAGGTTACTGGTTAATGTGTATCACAAGTTGCGTAGCATGTTTTGCAATGAAAAATTATACACATAAGACAGTCAATATATTCAGTTACCTTAAGTTAGAGAATTAGAGAAATAATTTGATAAAGTGAATTTTCTGCGAACTGTTGGTGAAATGTCTTAATAAACATTTATTGCATATAAACCGTTGCAATACACGCCTTTTATGACTACTTAAAATTCACTACAATTTTGATTCGGAGAATTAACTTTGTCTATAAATTTGCGAAGCAAATGTTGATTCTTTTAAATTTGACACATGACAAATTGTGTACAGACGAGATGGAATTTATTTTTGTCGAGAATCTGACAAATTGGGATGTTAATTTCATTTTTTTTCTCTCAATGCATACGTTTCCGTCATGTGCAAAATCATCGATGACGCAAAAGAACAATTAATGAAATGTTGCTAATTTTGGCCAAACTCACAATAGTTAGAAATAGTACTCTTCCATCAAATATAAGAAGACTTTAAAGCATGTAGTAAGTTATTACGTAAAATAGAATATACTTAAATTCGATGAAAGAGTACTGTATATAGATGAACAATAGGCATGCTTATCGCTTGGATATAACCTTTGTTTCAAAAGCATCTACAAATATAGTTTTGTCATCATCGTATAGGTACAGTTTACATTGTATGATGCATTCTGTCAACTTCACGCATTCAGTCCATGCATTTTGAGGTGAAGAAAATACATAATATTATAAAAGCATTTTTTCTCTGTGTGAGAGTTTGGATGTTATAATTTGAGTCGATACCGTAGGCAATGAATTACGGAACGTGTTCATAGTGAACGCTATCTGTAATAGTTACATTTATTTATAGTTACCTGGTCACGTGCTCTGTAAATATTTACATGTAGAGAAAAAAACAACAAAGTGATTTTCAGCTGTCATTTTTTTGAACTAATCTAATTTATCACAAAATATAAGTTAAAATATTAGAAACACATGGCATGAAAATGCCTAGTATCTAATTCAAAAACGTATTTCATCAACAAAGGCAAAACAAGTTTGCGCACCTCCATGTTATATTTTTCTCGAAAATTGCCAGAAAGATTAACTAGTCTACAAATCTGAAATTTTTACTTGATATAACCAATTAATGATAACCATTCAGTAATTTAATGTTCGTGTTGTATCTTTCAGTAAATCAATCAATCAAACAACCAATCAGTCCTTCTAATCTTATGCTGTATATAACAATATTGAAAGAAAACAAACATGATAAGCATGTAGAGATAACATATCAAGCAGGATCATGATTTCATTTATGTGTACACTGAACTGATACCAAAGGCAAGACACTAAATTGCATTAATACTGCAGAAAATGTTAAATATTTTCTATTTTGATGAAAATCGGAATAAATGTATTTATTTATTTTTTCAATAATTTTTTTGATAAGTCTTATCTTTGAGTGTTTAAATCTTGACTGGAACTGTTATTCATAAGCTATACATGTACATATTAAATTTCATTTATTAAAGTTGAAGTTATCAATCATATTTGTTAATTGCACAAATATTACAGAAAATGATAAACGTTTTAAATTTTGCCAACCAATAGTTTCAATTAATTATCAAAGTCATTTATTTTTAACCACTTATCTAATAAATCATGCCATATAATGATTTGTACTTCATAATGGACTAACTTATAAACTATACGTGTACACCCACTAGAGAAGAAATTGAATTGTACATTCCCATGCTTTGTATTAAAACTTTATCTCTTCATATATATATAACAGACACGATGGTTAATTTGTGTTAATTAATGACAAATGGTAATTGCCTTTCTATCTTTAAAATTCTATTGGTAAAATGAAAGTAACCTGTCTTGACCAATACCTTCTCAAATATGTAAATTCTACAAACTATGGGCTTTAACGAACTTGAAAATTCTTCGCTGCAATTTTTATAGCTGTGTTTTAAAAATAAGAGTAGTATATTGGTTCAGCAGGAGGAAACTGGTTTTCCTGTAAATCACTTTGAAGGACAATCGTATCCAACGCGGATACACTTGATCCAGTGGTTCTTATTTTTGGTTAACCCTTTTACCAGCATGATTAGCCCCGTCAGTGTCAGTCTGTCATCTGAATTATTTTGATGGAACTTGTACATTCTTTAGATTCCCATAACAATATGCTAATGATCAAACTCTTTAAGTCAAAACCTCAGAAGATATGACGTCAATGGAAGCAAAAACATTGACACTACAGGTATATACCAGGGGTCATTAGCATATCAAGATCAAAGATATCATAAAACTATGCCATTTAATGATTATTTATGTACTACGAGAGGATCTTTTCATTATGCTTAGGATCCTGTTTAAAATTTTGTTCCTTGTCGCTCTCCCTTTCAATAAAAAGTTAAATTCTGGATACTATTTAAACAGATAATTACCTGAAATATCAGAATTTGGTTTTGTTTTATTTAACTTTTTATGGTTTTGTGGCTTGTACACAAGTTAACATAATTTTTCTGTGAGTTAATCAAAAAAGTTATTCAGTGTTGCATAATTAAAGAAAAACGTTTGATGGTCACTGGCCAAGATTTGCTATTATTTTTCCAAACTTGAATGTGCGTGTAAATCCTTAAGAAAAGGTGTATGTGTTCATCAGCTAGAAGACATATGTATGCAATCATTAAAGATAACAATATACTTATATCACAAACATATAGTATTGAACATTTGTTTATCTTTTATACCACAACAGGTAGGACAACAGCCAATTCTAACAGACCACGTGATGTGTCGCCAACCATTGGGAATGACCTACGATCTGAACGCGACCTTTGTGAATTTCACGCTCACGTCGACAGAAGGTAACGCGTCTGACGCCCGACTGTACGGCCCCGAGACCTGGGCGGCCTCAAAGATAGGAGACCACACTTACGTTCAAGTAAGTTTCGCGCCAAAATGGTCGAATTTGATTTGTGGAAATCTAATTATTAAAATTATTCCTCAAAAAGGAAAACTAGCTCCCCTTTTTCACGAAACTCACAAATTTTGTTGCACAAATGATTTAAAAACCCAAACAAGTATGAAAAGTATTAATTATGAAATGTCGCATACTAGGTGGGTCTTTTTAACTTGCACGAATTTAACTGAGATGTGGGTACTATGATAGACGTGCGGGTCACGTTTTACACCCACGTATGTCGGGACGCTTTAATAAATTAACCAACATAAATCCCGACCAGCAGCCCCAAGTTGTAAAGTCTCGACATCTCCATTCATAACGAGGCGGCAGGTGTCGTTCTCGTAACATATAGGACACAAATCAGACGTGACGTCATAATCAGCTGCTTGATCCCAAACTTCTTATTTTTTCTGCAAATCTTTTTCTAGCTGAAATATATCTTGATTAAATTTTCCGTGAAGATTGCATTGTATGTGCGCTGGAAAGTTCTTTTAAGGTGAACTGTAACTAAAAATAAGAAATAGGAGACATCACAAAATTGCATTAACAAATTAGGTACATTTGTTAAAATGTAAAACTGTTGTATAATTAGACCGCATCTTGGATTATAAAGTCGGGACAATACATCATTATACTATCGTACTCGTGTGCAGATATATTTTAATGCATATTTCTGGAATATTTCGCCGCTCTCTTTAAATGAATATATATTATTATTTTATTATATCTATCTGTTTGTTACCCCCTAGTACAACTGCAAATAAATAATTAAATTTACGATTTATTTCGCGGGTAAATTTTTTTTTGTCTTTCATTGAAATGCTTCGTCTTGCTTTCCAGCTTTTGTGGATACACATATAAAAATGTGGGTGGGGGGTTCGGCCTACACCTATCGTCTTTTCGCAATCTTGATACAAAAGGACCTATGCACTACACTGCTGGTACTAGTATCGTATCTATTTTAAATATCATTTCTTTATGTAAGTAGCATGCACACAATATTCAACATTAAAAATATACCTTTCCATCCTCCGACCATCAATCAGTTAATTGAAAATTTTAGATTCTTAGATCGATGCCAAAGACAAAATATTTTCTCATGATTTATTATTTTTTTTCAATTAGCTAGTGCTCTAATGAATCCGACCTGTGAATATAACTGGATTATTTATAAGTATATTTATAAGTAAATTAAGTCATAATAACCGACTTCCAAACAAAAGACCGTTTCATCTCGTTGACTTAATTAAATTAATAGTTCTCTAATTGACCTCATTCGTACGTGAAAAATTCAAATAACCGATTCGGCGTGCTTAGAACTAAGGATATCCATTCAGACTAATTTACTGCCTTCGTTGCACGAATTGTATATCCATTTATTTGGTTTAAAATCTGTTTGTCTATAGCTAATTTGGTCATTGCTGACATAAATAAAAGAACAGCGAGTATGCCCCTCACTTATTTTTAAATGTAATATCAACCCGTTATGAAAGTTGGAAATCCATTTGATTTAATTATTGCTCTAATGGCATGAATTTAAACTACTTACATTTGCATTTTTTTTTTACAAAGCTTTTATGGAATAAAATATAAAAAAGAATATGGAAATCATAACCCTCTACAAACCTACAAATCAAAACATTAAACTATAAAAATGAATTTTGATTTGCCCATATAAAACCAAATAGACAGTGCTAATTGGTAAAGAATTTATCATTAAGACTGTTTTCATCATGAGATCTTAAAAGAAGAAAAGTTCAAAATCTTTTTTTAAAATTCGTGTTAATATAAAGAGGACGTATTTCGTACGAAATATTTTTATAACATTGGGCATTTTCCTAATTTTGCAATCTCTAGCTGACGGTAGATACTAATGCAATAAACAAAAGTACTCAACCCCCCTTTTCGTAATCTAAATGATCTTAGTAGTCTCAACACGTCGTTACCTGAAAGTTATCATTGTTTTATTTTTTATATATTTACAGATAAATATGGCGGAACCCGTCATGGTCACAGGAATGTTTATTCAAGGGGACCCTGAAACTGATCAGTGGGTGTCGTCATTCCACGTGACGTACAGCGTTGATTGCATAACTTATTATCCAGTGTTTGACGTCGGCATAAACCAAGTAAGACCAACTTTATTAATTACTGAGACGACCATTAATGAAGAGAGCAATTCTGAGAGTGCGATGATGTTGCGTGTAAATCATGCTGCCATTGTTAATTGTTTATGTGAAGACATGCAAATAACAACAAAATTGTGCATGCATGCTGCAATCAACGAACTGAATATGAAACCTTTTCTTTTCATGTCTTCAAAGTACACTTTCAAAACTTTTCATGTCTTCAAAGTACACTTTCAAAACTTTTAATCGTACCCCAAAAATATGTATAAATAAGATGAAAGGAAAGAATCGAATAATTTTGTTTGTTTAAAACTTTTAAGATGGATCTTTAAAAAATATCTGACCTTCAAATACGTACAAAACTACTCTGTCAAAAGCGTTGTTTGGAACTGTAGTAGAACATGTAAAGGTGCCTTCACGGAGGCGTCTTCGTTGACACAACAAGAACCTAGACGATCCATCTTCAAGACAGAATGCAATTCAAAATAAACTTGGATTTAACATGTTTTATGTAATTTTAAAGTTCATCGCACATCTATTAGAATTTACGTTTTCACTGCACACTTCACGGTCTGTTTACAAGTGCTGTTCCATTTATAGAATTTTGCCGGAAACCTGGACCCTTACTCAGTGGCTGTGATAGAGTTTCCTAACATTTTTGTTGCAAGATGCATGCGAGTAATTCCGACCGAACGTCATCGAAATGCATCGGCGCTAAGAATGGAAGTCATCGGATGTTGTACGTCTTTCTATAAAAAAATTATGAGCAAAACTTAAGAATTAAACCCTATCTAGATGTATATCTGCCAACACCATCTCAAATTCTCCATTCTCTATTGTAGTGGCCAACACGTGCATAGGCACACATCCGGTGGACTGGAACGTGGACCCCGTCAAAGACAACATGGAGGTCAGGTTCCCGTCCGAGAAAATCATCACAGCCCTCACCATTCAACCCAATTTCCCCTCCGATAGCAAGTTTGCTGTGTCCTACAGTCGCTCATGCGCTGATTATCACCATGTCCAGGAACAGGGTGTTACCAAGGTAACTTGAATCTATAACGGTAATTGTATTATACAAACAGTACCGCTATCTGTTTCTGTGTTTTTGATAATGTTTCGTGAAAAAATTACCCTGAAATATTAGCTATTCATAATACACTTGAATTTGTTATTTCTTTTCAGGAGTTTACGTCTATCAGTAATGACGCCATTTTCATTGATCTGTCTCAAAAGCCCCTTCGTGCCTCTTGCTTACGTATCACTGCCCTCGACGCTAATATTCGTGACGTCACTGACGTTGAAGTTCAAGTAAATGGATGCGGTAAGAATAAACAACAACCACATACTTGCATTGATTTACATTTTTGGTGAAATTTTGCATTCATAATCTTTTTCATCAGGATTTTATGAATATGAGGCCCCATTAGAAAGCTGTGGCAGAAATCGCTATCAGAGCGTTCGAAGAGAAAAGCGTGTGATCGGAGGCTATCACGCCTCCCCCGGGGAGTGGCCTTGGCTTGTATCGCTCCACTTCATGCCCTACAACATATTCACAAACCTCTCTCGCTTACATCACCTATGCGGGGCTACACTTATACATCCTCAGTGGGTACTGTCTGCTGCTCACTGCTTCAGGTACTTTACATCTCCACCTCTCGAACCTATATAACCCGACATCTCTTATTCGGGTTAAACAGACATCATTGCCGGTCACTAAATCCAATACAGTACCTATAAACCAATTTGCTATTATACAACGCAAATACAACTTTGAAACTTTGAAACTCCTTTTTGATTTCTTTTACGGGTCTAGCGAGGAGGTTGGCGAAGGCTTGTCCCTGGCTCGGAACTGGAAGGCCGTGGTCGGTGAGCACAATCAGCTGGGTATGGACGGAACAGAGCAGGTGTTAAACGTGGTCAGCATTCACAAACACCGCCAGTTCTTTATCAAAGGTTGGTACCCCAGTACATGATATTACATATGAATGTACCAATCATACAATCTTAGGTTTACACTAAATCTACACATTAGATAAAGAACACTTGCACTGTTTATACACTTAATTGTAACACTTTGGTCAGAATATTAGAAGTGTAATTAAGTAGCAAGTGATAACAATTCCCAAACGGTATGTTAAAAAACACCGCGTAATACAGACGTTAACTTTCGTAAAAAAAATTAACTTTATATAAAATAAAGTTCGATGTCAGGTGACATGCTCCCTTAAATAAAAAAAAACAGTACAAGAAAAAGATTGTTGTCTATATACTGCAAAATGGACAAATTGCCAGTGTACTTAGACTCGTCGCTTTGTGTTACAGCGGACTACCCCATCCTCCAGGATATTGCTTTGCTGAAGCTGGAGCGACCCGCTGTATTGTCAGACTATGTTAATGTCATCTGCCTCGACGTGGACAACTCCTTTCCTCCCGGGACCCCGTGTGTGGCGGCGGGGTGGGGTCAAAACAAACTTGGTAAGCATGCTCAACTGTCTTACTGATAAAACCTTAAGAATGATTGGTCAGCGTATAACTCGCTGCTTGTTTGCAACCTGAAAAAAGCTTGGCGTCGTTGACTCAGTGCAGTGGTTTGTCCCTTTGCACTTATTTTGTACTTCCTTTAGCTCTTCGACCTTCTCATGCATTGCCTTTCACCCCGAGTGTGCACGTGCATGCATGTTAAGTACTAATGAGTCACATACAATGCCAAGTCATCTAATAATTTGTTATTAATACTAATTTTAAAGAAAAAATAAAAATGTTCAGGAAACGTCAAAAATTTATCCAAATATTTACATTTTCCAGTGTCTTTGTATGTGATAACACTACGAATCAATTTTTTAATGGATAGTCCAATAGGTTTCACCAATGAATGTTTTAATATTCAATCGTACAATTGCTGAAAATTATATAAATATAAGTAATAAGGAATCATTCTTTGAGTATTATGAGGTGATCAAATACGGTCGGGCGTGATCAAATCTATCATAAAGCCTTTCAGACTTTATTGGAATCCTTAATTCAAATACGATGTTACAGTTCTGTACGATAATTCATTGCACCTACATGGGATTTGGTGTTACATTATACAGTGTTACATTAGTACAATGTATGACAAGTAACTGAATTTTGTTTCAATTAAAAATTCATAGAGATTGGAAGTTCTCTTTTCACATTTGATCAAAGTCCAACATATCATTAGAAGTTTACAACAGATTTGCGATGTTGATTTATAATATTTCAAATTAATGCAAATGAATTCAGCAAAATTAACGGGATGATTTTATATCTTACGGATTATTATTGAAGGAATGTCACTGAAGCATAAAAAGGAAGGAACTTTATGAAACCCCCTTTTGTTTACTTTTCAAAACATCCTTTCATATTTTATTAACAGACGCAGCTATCAGAGGTAATATGATTGTTTGTGGAACACATATATACAGTGAATCAATGTTTAAATGTTACTAATAAAATCACCAGTTTAACATACGTCCGCTCCATTGGCTGAGAGTAAGACCACAGAAACAGACATATAGCTCATCAAAAAACAAGCAAACCAGTCCAAGGCAATAGTTGTCTGTTTTTTAAAAAAGCACATTGTTAATCAGAAATTACAGTCGGACATATTTCGGAAGAGGAAATGTAAACGATTTTATCGAATAGATTTTTAAAGTACAAGAAAAAGTGTCATTCATTCGAATAAATCAAATTTCTTTTGTCTGTTCTCTTAAACACGGTTTTTGCACTGTCTACCTGTCAACTTTTCGGGGCAACAAATGTATACTAGTGCCATATTTGCTGGTTCTTTGAAGCTAGATCACGACTTGCTTTTATTTCTTTTCTCGTGTGTCCGCCTATAAATGCCTTGGCCACACATTTGCTGCAGCGCTGTAGGTGTACCGATTGTCAAAGCACTTCATCAAACATTGTGTAAAACAATCCTCTATGGGTTCAAGGACCACGGATCTAGAGAGAAATACAACCGGATAAAAACGGAGATTGAATTCCGAATTTATCAAGAAATTAACATAGCATGAAGATATTTCACTAATGTGTATTTTATGGCACACTGCTTTTATTTTGACTGGAATTAATGGCATATAATTATGACCAACACATTTTGTTATCTTAATGTTCATTTGATTTGGCGGAAAGAGCGTAAATGTTCTTTATCCAAGTTATGAAATATAATACAACAGTTTTACGACTTCTATTTTTGATATGGCAACTGCAGGTATTTAATTTGTCATAAAATGTTGAACAAATGTTGTTTATCGGCATATTCCGTTCAATCATGCGCAATATTACTGCACCAGAAAATTATTCAAACACGCATAATAAAAATAAAATTATCTGTCGCTTGCTTCGTAAATGATGGAATATGGGCAATATTTTGCAAATAATGTATGATCATATTCTGCTTACAATTAATCATGTTATTACACTCTGTAGAATTATTTTGAGGGAATTTTGCATGCCAAAAAAAATGAGGTTTTTTTTTTCAATACTGTGCTCTCTATCTCTCTTATATTCAAATCCTTTTCTACGTGAGACTTCTGTCCTTCAATGAAAAATGTTTATCAGCTTCAAAAGGCTACAAGTCGATAGTATAATGAAGACTGAAGATAGATTTCGAAACTGTTTATTACCATGCGTGGTAGAGATATCGTGACTTACATTGTACATAATATATTTTTCAAATAAAATCCCCAGGCATACATCTAAGTCATGGAGACAGATCATTATGGGAAATTCCTTTCGGAGGTTTTGTTTTATTTTACAATTTCTCAATAATTAACTTTTTTTCAGTTGGAACAGGCGTCAAGCTTCCTTTACACGCAGAAATACCCATAATTCCCCCGCAAGACTGTGACGATCGTTACAGACGCCTTCCGGCGGACCACTTCGCCAAGGCCTCGGTGTCAATACAAGACTCCGTCCTCTGTGCCGCAACAGAGCAAGGCGGAAAAGACTCCTGCTGGGTAAGTGCCATCTTTAGGGGTAATGTTCCACTGATAAGAGAGATAACTCTCCATAGGATAACTATCAAAATTAAACGCGATGTCTTTTATTAAATTTTGCCCAGCGATGTACATTTTGCTCATTTCGTTTTGATTACTGTACATTTTTTTAATTGGACATTTTATAAAGAAGCCTAGTTTATATCAATGTTAAGATTGTTTTTGTTACTAAATTGAAAGTCGTAATAAACCAGTGTATTATTTTGTATTTGTTAGCCCTTCTTCAACTTTTAGCTTTTACCTTTGTTAATTGGTAGATAAACGTCAGGTAAAAGGTTAAGGTTGTTTGATGGACAAGAGAATGATCTTATAGGTTTATGTAGTATGTACGTTAATATACAAGTACGTCCATGTTATGCTAATTATTGGGGGTTTTTTTTCTATTTACTCAGGGAGATTCCGGAGGGCCTCTCGTCTGTCGTCGAGGCGATCATTGGACACAAGTAGGAATCGTTTCTATTGGCTTAGACTGTGGTGACGTCAACTTTCCCGGAATATACAGCAAGGTTTCCTTCTACGTCGACTGGATCACCAGAACCATTCGGGAGTTCTCGGACAACAACATTCTCCCTACATGGCTAGTAGACCATCGCAACCATGTGGTCTAATCGATTAAATCAAACAGAACTCAATAAAATGCAAAACAAATCATGAAAACAAATGATTTCGATTACTAAAGCCATTTTATATATCGAGTTTATACAAAATCTTCGTACATATTCTTTTTATAGTATTAAATTCACGTTTTATGACCAATACGAAGTTTTTTCTTCCCTTCATTCTTCATGATTTTAAAAAAGGAAGTGTTCGAATGATACATGATCAAGAGAAAGGAAGTGTTCGATTGAGCAGCAAATATGGACTGCATACAAACGCTATGGAAGACACAAAAGGATCGTGAAATTCCGGTTAAGGTGCTTCATCTGTGTTGGTTCAAAGCCGGAGGATCTCTGTAGATTACACATTTTTCATGCTTTAACTTTGTACACAAAATGGCGGACTACTTGCATGTTCTACCTCTGTTGTTGACGTTTGTCCCCATTATTTTTCTTTCTTGTCTCACTATATATAACACAGGTCAAACTGACATGCTTTGTTCGAGCGTCAACCCGAGGCCTGGACACCTGAATTGTGATTTTATTATTATTTTCTTCTTTTTTACAACTCTAATGTGCCTCTAGTCTTATCATGTGCCTTACATGTATAGCTTACATGTAAATATTTTGAATTAAATTATTTGATCAGCCTTTAAAGTCCTCTCGTTTTCTGGTATTACTAAGTTTTAGATTTCTTTATGTGTATTTATATTAGATTGATGCTTTGGAAGCCTAACCATTTATTGCTTTCTAGTGCGTAAAGTTTCTCAATTTCTAGAAGCGCTTATGTCTTGAGAGCAATTTTGTTATTCAATGCAACAAAAATTAAAGACAATATTTAAATATTTATAATTTTAAGCAGTTTTTCATCTTTCAACGCTCTACTATTTGACAGTAAACAACACTTCCTCAAATTAAGCCAACAAAACCGCAAACTTAAATTCCCCTGCAGTTCCAGTGATGTAATATTATGGTTGTGGAATACAGTAAACGAACACAATCGCATATAATGCAAAAACTGGGTCGCTTCAAATTTGTTGAATATTTAACTTTTTTCATAAGAACACCTGGTGTTCCCAAAAGGTGACAAGATTGTTGAACAAAACAATTAATTATAATGTATGACACCCTTTATTGGTTGAAAGGACAGGCATAAATAAAAGCGCACTAATATTGAGTTTTCTCTGTGTTCACATGCATTAATCTCTCTCTCTCTCTCTCTCTCTCTCTCTCTCTCTCTCTCTCTGTTTTCTGTCGCATGCACAAGTAATGTATGCATACGACAGTACAAGGTCGAAATACTTGCACATCAAGCCTGCCATACATAAATAAAGGGGGAACATGCACGTTGCTTCAATTTTTTTTACCAAGTCCATCGTTGAGTTTCAAAAACTTACCAAATTTGAAACCCGACTATATCTTGTACAAATATCTCCAAATGCATAACCAAGAAATTGCAAAAATGGGGCACAATTTTGCAAAACGTAAGTAAATGTCAATTACCATTTTTCGCTAGAAAATAGTCGGTGTAATTGTCGTTAGTACGGGGGTGGGGGGTGGGGGGTAATTGGCAAAATTAACCTGGAGTGCGCAGACTATACCGGCATTTCCTTAACGGACGGAGCATTGGTGATTTATCACCACTGAGACGGAAATGGACATACAAATTAATATCTCCAATTAGATATGAACAGTAAACTATGCATAATGAATTGGTGGGAAAATTTCACATTAACATTTGTGTCGATATGTAGAATATCACAATTACCCTAAGTCCATAAATCCATTAATAACGAGAGGCTACAATTCCTGTGTATAATGACGTCTGAAGGCAATACATGTCAAATTATTTGCTTTTGGATGTAACCTTTTTGTTTGATTATTTTTTCCAAATATTTGTGGTAAACCGAGCAATATGCTTAAAATTCACTTGTTCCTGTGAAGATCAATTGAAGATCTATAGAGTAATTCATTTCACATTTTGTCATTAATTGAACTTTTTATAGTAGATAGCAAAGCATACATTATCCGCGTGCCTCGATGGTTGAAAAGTTGCGCATATTTCAGATTTATTATATGCAATCGATTCTACCAAATGTTAAAGATAGAAACCTAAATTGCATTTTGACAGTAGCCAAAGAGTTATTGAACAAAGTTAAACAAATCGCTATTAATTCATTGGTACCGTCTGCCGGCACCATGTATTGTTTTAGAAAAATATCACGAGTACAAAAAAGTATGAGGAAAAACATATGGTATTGAATAAGTTCACCTGCTCCCGTTGCTCTGTTTAGTGAAACCTGTTGTGCAGGAATCTAAATTCAGCACACTTGATTCTTTTTTGATTCTCTGTCAGGGATTAATATAGTTTCTGACACCTGTATTGATTTCTCAGTCATTAATGTCGCCGATTTTGAATGATAGGTTTTCATAATAACAGATCAGCAGACACAATTCATTATTAGGTTTTAATTTCCAATAAATACATCACAGACAAATAGAAAAATTATAATTGTCGACCATTTGTACAATTTTTCTCCCTCACGCACTTGAGGAAAACCCCTCTGTTTTGCAATATCAGTGAGTATAATCAAGTCTGTTATAAAGGCATCTTTACTGTATATCAGTGTATGTTTAAAAAAGATACTCGTACATGTTTGTTTTGTGGCAAGAGCAAATACTTCATTAAGAAGTCATTTCAATTGACTTACAGAACTGGCATATCATTTCATAATTCGGACGAGTCGAATTATTTCATTTGTTTAAAGAATTACACGCAGTTTTGAGTTTCGTGTGTGGTAATAAGCATCTGATTCATGTCACTTCAGTCCTGAAGCACGTAAAGGTGGAAAATGCCGGTGGTTCACACACAATAATTATTGCTTATTACTGGAATCTACATATGTACAAGTGAACCCGTACATTTATACATGTTCGTTGTTGATAGCAATATATAAAACAGAGCAGTTTACAAGAGCATTAATGTTAATTAACAAGCACTATATCGATTTCAAAAACATGCACCAATGATTGAAGGCCACACTGAAGACGATTGATTTCCTTAAAAGGATTAACAAAACGTGCTTGTTTAAAATCATCATTGTGGAATTAATTTGATTATATTCATGCGGAATGCTTTAAATTTCTCTTTGTGGTTTGCTGTCCCTTTCAAGGTGTTTTGAATTTAGGAGATGTTCTCAAAAAGTCGAAATTATAAGTTGTTGGTAAGCCCATGTGGGTTTGGTTAAATTCAGATGTCCAGGAGAAGGGAGGTAATCCTGTTCCAAGAGTTGGGCCATTAATAATGTCCGCTTGAAAGTTTAATGCCATTTTGTAGTCAGAGACCTGTGACATCAAAAAAAACCTTTATTCAACCTTTATAATCAGCATGTCAAAAACAATGAAAAGATAGATAAATATATATCTCCGTTTTGATAAAGCTTTGATGGCTCGATACTTGACATTTTACAAACGGCTGAATAAATTTGCATACGTGAGAGAAAATGGTTAACATGCAAAACATTTTGTCCACATTTAGAGCGTTTTGCATACCTTGGTGTCATAGCAACCACTTGGTTTGGGGTCGGCATCTCTCAGATCTCCACGGCAACAGATGGTGTTACAGGAATTTCCCTCCGAATACGGATCGTTCTTGAAATCTACAAGAACCATTTATCATTCAAAATGTAAACAAATTCATCACTGGCTTGTTACAAGAAAAAAAAACCCATTGATATATATGTACTCATAATGCTTTGCATAAATGTATCATAAATTGTAGAATTATCATTTCAAGGATATAATCAGTTTAACTCTATTTTTCGTGTTACATGTATTAGAATAAACTAGTGCTTAAGTATCTACTCCTGAGATCATTGCTAAGAAAGGATTTTCTCGTAAGTGAAATCTTACGCGAAATCTGTTATGTGTGTGTTCTTGTAAGGACTTAAAATTTCTAATAAGAGATTCTTTTGTTTGAGTCTTAAGCAAACATTTAAGATGTTTTGTGAAAAGGGCTACTTTATCTTTTTTCAAAGGGGTGGAAGTGTGTGTGTGTGTGTGTGTGTG
>WFKH01007768.1:51255837-51273236 GCA_016163765.1 Magallana hongkongensis | reverse complement strand
GGGGGGGGGGGGGTATGAGCATAGACATATTAAGTAACAAATATACATGTATAATATATGCCTCGGATGTTAATTTCTTTCCAAGTCGTTGCTTCTTTTGTTGGGTTCTCAGGTAAACTTTACTTATTATGACATTAAAATATCTTAGAAATATACAAGTTTTCTTAATATGCAAGTCCACATCTGGTTATATACTTGGTTAACTGGCATTCCAATGTTGGAACACCAATTGCCTGCTGCATATGCATGCTTAAACAGATTTGTTGTTTTTAATTAATCATTTTTTGACATACTTTCCGTTTTAATGGTGCAAAAAATGAATTTATAACAGACAACAAACTTCACAGAACAAAAGCCATATTTCAAAGTAGCTGACACACACTGCACTTGCTGTGCATGTACCTTAAACTTTAGTGACACATATGAACTTACACTTTTAGTTACTCTATTCTATATATACTGTTGAGTACCAAGTACATAATTCAGTTAACCTAAAATTTAAGTCATGTGTACTTTGAAAACGTTATCTAGAAATGCAAAGATTATGTTCTCTGTCCTCAGACAGCTTATACATGTTCAAGCATTAACTCTTGTCATGTCTCTGCAATTTATTTATGCTGTAGTTAAAGATCTCAACTGAATGAGAAAGTTAATTGTGATTAGGGGCACTCCTACGTAGTGATCTTAGCTTATAAAGCAAGGATGTTTGAAAAATAAATGTTCAGTGAATGTGACACTATATGTAAATACACTATTTTCTCCAAAATTTCATAGGAAATCCATGGCATTGCTTCAAAGTACTGTGAAAACAAGAAGGTGTGTTGCACTAGAAAGATCTAGTTAAAATTGGTTGGAAGTGGATATATGCAAGTTAAATAATGTTTATTAAGCCAACTGCATGACATACTAGTAATCAAATTTGGAGATGTGCCAAAAGTCAAATGAATATTGGACCTTCCATCTATGAAACAATATATCTTATGCACATTCACCTACTGTATATGACTGATAAGAAAAACAATAGCAAGAGGCCCATAGGCTACAAAGTTCACCTGAGCAACATAATCTTTTTGACACAAAAATATTGCTGCATGTAATTACAGTGCAATAGCATGTCAAATGGTCATGGTATAAAACTCTACAACTCTTCTTACTAATGCTTTTATATCCATTAAAAAAATTATAGCCTCTAACTGCTTCACAATTTTTTGCTACAATTTGTTTAAATGTAAAATCAGACCACCCTTTTCCCCTTGGTAACCCCTTTCTGACATCTAGTAATTGTGATTTAAATAAATATTCTTTGTAATAGCTTGCTTCTATCTTAATTTTAATAAAGTTTAAAATATAGCCTCCATTTTCATATTACCGGTATTCAACTCTACATATTTTTTTAATGAAAATGGACTGCCACCCCATTTTGATCTCTCTCTGTGATTATGGTACGTATAATTCATCGGAATGATATGGCCAAATGTGAAAATTTTTAGTAGTAGCTTGCTTTCATAATATTATTACATGTTCCAATAAGGATTCATTTTCATGTAAAAAAAAAATACCACCATCCACTCTGATTGTAGTGACCAAAAGTGGTAATGTATTATACCCCCCCCCCCCCCATCATCAGCACCTTCACAGAATTACAGTGTATCCGGTGGATTTTTTAAGATCATAGCTTTTTGTGAAATAAATGTGTCACTTGATAGTCCCCGGGAAAACAAAACACTTAATAGGTTTGTTACTGACTGACTACAGAAATATATCGGGTTTATCAGCCTCATAGATGGCTCCGCTTCGCCTCGCCGTCTATGAGAGTAACAAACCTAATAAGTAATAATATTCTATAAACTACTTTGAAAAAATCATTTTACATTTTACTATAAAGAAAATTCCCTATATTTTCTATGTAAAATTCGATCACTCAGCTCAGATGGGCTAAAAAGCTTTCAAATACATGTACTTTGTTATTTCCTGCGGACTTTATGGTTGTGATTATAATTTATTGGAAAAAAACTTAAACAATACCTTGAAGTGAAATATATATAATTATTTCTGCAATGTCTGCAAGAATTTTAATAAATACTTGCATGAAACAGTAAAGAAAGCATCAACTGCAATTGCTCTCCTGACATATTCCATAATGTGAAAATGCTCTTGTCATCATGAAAATGCCAGTAGATAGTTCAATCATAATGCCATTTTGTTCACTCATGTTTGCATTTCAGATTCTTAAAGAAATTTTTAAAAATGTAATGGAAACAATAGATACTATTCCATTCAAACTCCACTTTAACTTTTTTTTTCTTCAATTCTTAGATACAACTGCATTTAAGAATCTTTAAAGAGGAACCCTTTGGATGAAACTCCTTTTCTAAAGATTTAATAACAGAAACCTATTTCTTCAAATATGACTTCCAATCCAATCCAATCCAGCAGGAAACTTGTCACTACATGTTTGCATCTTATCAAAATTGCTTAGATACAAAACAAACCTTTTCACACCAATTGAAACTAATCCTCAAATTAAGTACAGTAAGTACTAACAAAAGGAAACTTTTGTATAAACTATTCTTTTATTCAAAGTACAAGTTAACAAGAGAAACCACTGCACCAAATTCTCCTAATCAAAGTGCATTTCACTTGTTTTCTTATTTAGATTGGGCTTCAATATCTTGTAAGAGCATGTGATTCAGAAATAACTCTATATACAATGTACATAATATGTGTAACATAACCTTAAAGTTAAATGCATTAAAAGACATCAACCATGTGCTGGATTTGAAATCTAGTGACCTGTGAGCTGAATTACAGTACCCGCAACGTTATTTTTTACAATTCTATCCTATCGTATCGTGTATCAATCCTATCGTATCGTGCGTGTATACTGTTCTATCATGCGTTAATCCTATCCTATCTGGCGTTAATCCTATCAGGTTTATCATTCAATTTTAACAGTTTTTCCGTTTATCCTATCGTGTTAATCGTTTCGTGCCTTTTCATAAGCAAGTAAATTTATTTCAAAGTTGCAAGTCTTTCAGTGCGCCGTTTAAGAAAATTTATCGAACATGAAATGTAAAATCCTATCCAGTATTCTATCATGATACTAATTTCTTAATTTTTTAGATCAAAATTAACCAATATTACATGAAAATCATATCTGTAAGCATTGGAAATAAAAAAAATAATGTAAACTATCGAAGTTTATCAAGGTTCTTAGGAACAAGGTAACATATTTACCTGTATATCGAATATATTAAATCATATGCGAAGTGTATACCTGCGTAAACATTAACTTTTATGCAGTATAATTCGTTTTTTATGCATCATATTTTACAGAAACAAAAGTATTTATGATATAATTTATATTTAATTAAAATCAGAGTTGTATTTTAGTTGAACCCATTATTTTCCGTGTGATATTTGATTTTGGGCTGAAATGTTCTCGACAATCAGCTAGAGTGTGCGTTAACGAAAACAATGTTAACAAACGTACGCGGAATGTATATCTGCGTAATTATTTATTTAACTTGTATGTTATATAATTCGTTTTTAATGCATCATTTTCCTATACAGAAAGAAATGTATTTATGATTGATTTTATATTTACTTTAAACAAGAGTTGGATTTTTATAACTGAACCCACTATTTTCTGTGATTTGATCTCGGCTGCAATATTCGCGGCGATCGGCTAGGGTGTTTGGTAATGAAAGCAATGTTAATTATACAGAAAATTTATTGATCATTTAAGCTCATAATTTTTGTTAAAAAAAAATTAACTGGTCATTTTTATACAATCTATAAATGATGCAGTGATGATTAACAACTCGGCAATTGTTACTAAAAAGAAATTCCACGTAAATCTTTATTTGTACATGTTCTTTCCCAAATTATGCCATTATCAGGTTATTCATGAAGATCGTTTAAAGCAATTATACGTTTATTATTAATATCGTTTATCCTTTCCTATCGTGTATCAATCCTATCCTATCGTGCGTGTATACTGATCTATCGTGCGTTAATGCTATCGTATCGTGCGTGTATACTGTTCTATCATGCGTTAATCCTATCCTATCGTGCGTGAATCCTATCCTATCGTTTATCTTGTAAAAAATAACGTTGCGAGTACTGTATTATGCAAACATTCCAATAAGTGTTTCTCTGTAACATTTACAAAAGATGTTTTAAAGCAGAGTTTTACCGTTATATCTCATAATGTGCTTCATGGTGTCAAGATCCACGACTTTGCCCTCATCACGTCGGAAGATCTTGGCCCTCGGGGCGAGTTGGTAGGAGAAATCTGTCCCCATCTTGGCTACTACCTCAGGGTAACCACTCATGTTGTAGACTTTTTCAAAGTAAGGGACATTGTATGAAGGCCAGTAGCCTACAAAAATAATAAGTACAATCTAAATGCTCTTGCCAAAACTGGGTTATCTTTCATTCAAGTGCCATATTGTTATCTGTTCTAAAAGAGACACAACTCTTGCAGGATTGTCTCTTTCTTTTCTGTTTTGGTGAAGACATAAATATTAGAATATAATTCATGTTTAGGAAAACATGAACTTAAAAACACATGTTAATTTTAGTTAAATCTTTGGAATTTCACAGAAATGTTGAAGATCAAATTGTCCACCCATAGTTATTTCACTTACACTGCAAATTAAATAAAGCAAAATGTTCATTTGCATATTTACCTGTTCTTAGAATGGGAGTCATATCACCAGCCTCTACAAGGGAAGGAATCTGTTCAACTACCCATAATGCACCATCGTCAATGGCTGATTTCAGATGAATTTTCTTCAGATCAATAACCATATACTGGTTGTTATAGGTTCCTGCAAATAACATTTATTAATCTGATAGTATAAATTTTGATAATTGCCTAATGGCCCATGTCATTCAGATAATTATTCATAAACAATGATGAAGAATAAAACTGCTTTCAAAAGAAGGAATATTAGTACATGTACTTTACAAAATTGCCTACCAGGAGAGGTTCTTAAATACAATATGTATTGTCCATGATTTGCAACAATGATCTAAAATGGGGAAATAAAGTTGATGTGGAAAATATGGAAATGAATGCTGAAGACAAATAATCACAGACCAAGAGTAAACTCTTTGAGGTGTTCTTGGTAATACCTGAGTTATATTTAGCAATGACCTTGGACCATTCCTCTCCTCCGTTAGCCATCATGTTGGCCACACGAACACGCTGCCAGGCAAACAGCGACTCAGGCTTGACAAAGTTGTACAGCTCTTTGTTGAAGACATTGTTTGTAGTCTGCAGCATAACCATATTACTGCTCATGTGATAAAAATCATCCAGAGACTCCAAAAATCCTGGGTTGGAAAAATAATGACAGAAAGAATACTCATTGTGCTTGATATTTGATACAGTTCATTATGTTATGTATATATTAAAATAAATCACTTATGGTATTTGAAAAAATTGTCCAACCCTCCGCACAATGAAATTTAAAGTGTTTTTACATGCATCTTCCTAAAAGTCTTGTCTATTCATATACATGTATAATATCATTTTATATGAATTAAAACCAAAAGAATTTAAACGTTTTAAAAAGTTCTAACAGTTATGAAACTTTTTGTTTTTAATAAAATGTAATTTTCTAATTCATAATAATTGAAAAGGAAAGTAAAATGATTATCCTCATAATTATAAGATTGATGTTTTTGGCATATCGATCAAAACATTACATACATAATTACATTGTTTGAAAGGCATATCAATGCAGATGCAGCTCTTACCTGGGTAGCTGGAGAATGAAACTCGTTTAGCTGAGGTTGCAGGATCACTGACATTAAAGTTGTAATGCTTGTAAATTCTCATAGTGGCTTGATACACAAACCAACTTGAATGGGACATAAAAACATCTTCATAAGCACCAAGCACCTAATAATAAACAAGATATCTGTTAGCCAATGCTCACTAGTGATACCCCGCCCTGATGTGAATATACAAAATAATTAAAGTCGAAATTTAACAGGAAGTTGACATCGAATTTGTTAAAAAATGAATCCAACCATAGGGCATATTCCTTAACAAAAAGTGTGTTAAAATTTCAAGCATCTGCGATTGATAGTTGCCAAGAAATCTTTGACAAAATTTGTTAAAGAATTTAAGCTAAATCATTTAACTGAACAGGAAGTTGACGTCTGATTGGTCCAAAAATGAATCCCACCATATGGCATACCTAAACAAAGAGTGTGTTAAACTTTCAAGCATCTGCGATTAATTGTTGCCAAGAAATCTTTGACAAAAATTTGTTATGGACAGACAGACAGACACACAAACAGAAACACAAGGGCAATACAGTATACCCCCCTCTCCTTCGGAGCGGGGGTATAAAAATCAACAGAGAGGTATTACCGGTAGTTTTAAGAGTTAAGTTTCAAATTGTATTGCTTTCTATGTACAAGCATGTAAAAACATGTAAAAGCATACAGACACTTGTAAGTGCTCATCAATTATCCTTCTCCCTATGATAGAATTTGAGGAAAGTTTGCAAGGACTTGTGGAAATCAGCTCTGCTGAATAGATTTTTGATTACACTTTATAAGAAGATAGCTAATTGGTGCAACATGGTTTGTGAAAAAAGGATGGTACATTATCTATACAATTGGATGGGATTATAGACCTACCCAAATGGGCAACAAACATCTAAAGACTAACAACTGGTTTGCTGATTTCTGGGTTTTTTCACCTTAAGACTCTCTTCTTGATCAGATGAGCATCGAGCATATGCAAACGACTGCTTCGCTGATTTCTGAAGTTTTTTCACCTTAAGAAACTCACCTTGATGAGCGCCGAGCACATGCCTCTGTCCTGTACATAAGACAGTACTTGGCTGTGAGTCATTTTAGTCCAGTCGGCACTCGAGGCTGGGTCAATCACACTGAGCAAGTCAAGCAGGTCTCCTGCACCATTCAGAACTTGAAAAGCAAATACATCCAGATCCTGCAAATCAAAGTAACATGTACTGATACAAGTATGTACCGTAAAGTATCGTATATAATACGCACTCGTGTATAATACGCACCCCCCAAAGTTGACCAAAAAATGACGAAAAAACAGCAGGTCCTATGTATAATACGCACCCAAAAAATTGCAAAACCAACAGCCGCCTTTTCCCCCAAACTATCGATGTTTCATGATAATTTTATAATCCATGCACAATTTCTGTAATTTTGTGATCGGAACATAGCTCAGACGATGAAAATCGACGACCGCCATTTTCCCAAATAACTATCAATGTTTAATTATAATTTCATAACCCAAGCGCAATTACTGTAATTTCCTGATCGGAACATGGCTCAAGCGATATTAGAGTCAAAGTTCTTACAATTTTACTTAAAAAGGATGGTATGATTTACATTGGCGGTATCAAATATCGTTTGACACTTCGTAAAGAGAGACAGCGGAGAAGTTGAAGATCATCATATGTAGAGAAGAACAGGAATCGAGCTTAGTGCTTATAAGAAATAATGTTTGCAGATATAAACCAAAACAACATCATGAGAAATGATTTAATTGACACCTAAATATAAATATCAAAACATTTAATCAAACAAGATATACAACTGCTACAACGAAAAGATTGTTTAAAAAGTATTTAAATATATAAGTCAAGGAAGTCAGATTGATAGGCTCTGTGCTATGCCTATGAGATTTTTTTTTTTTTTGCAAAATGGCCTCCTAAAAAGTGCTATAATGTGAACAAATAAAACAGGTCAAAATATGCCCAGAGAGGTCCAAGATGCCACCTCCTGCAATGTAAATTTTAAAAATTTTACGGGGGAGGACCTCCATACCCCCTATTGCCGAAAGGGGGGAAACCCCCCCTCTCGGACTCACCCCCATCGGGCCTCTGGCCCTCAGTTCGGGCCTGCGGCCCTCAATAGTGCCGCCTACTATTTATTTTCCTCCACCTACTCTAAATGTTAATGAGAACCCTGCAGACTAAAAAAAGAAGATGTTATAGTTCTGTATTCTCAATCTTACCATTTTTGCAGCAGACTTATAGCCAGCCACAAGACCATCAAACTGGGCCATGATAAGTCCCACATGTCGCCACATTGGATCACTTTTATTTTTTTTAATCATATTTCTCATCCATGAGTTCTGTTGATCAAACCAGATCTTAAGTTTCTTCAATACATCTGCATCCCTTTTACTTAAGAAAAAGTCCTGAACATTGTGGTAATGTTGCCAAATTCTCCTACAATAAATCATCAAACTGTCAGTCTCTGAGGATTTTATAAGGATTTTTTAACCCTGTGTTATTTTTAACCATTAACACTTGCAAAACTACTTTTGCCTGAATCAAAATTCACAAAGACACCTTTGTAAATGTCAGTATTTGATTGATGTTGAATACTTTTATTTTACATGCAATTTAATTGAATATTTGTGTATTTGTGTTAATTAGTATCAATATTTTCGGATGAACAGTTTTCTCATTTTTCGGGTCCGGCAACTGTACTTATTTTTAACGTAACTCTGCCCAGCATCAAACGAAACGAAACGTAAACTTAGAGCAACTTGGTCAGGAGAACAAGGTAGTTAATGATCACATTTTCATGTATATTTTCATGTGCATTACGCCATTACCTATTATAACGTATTAGTAACCTGATCTTGTTTTGTATACACATTTATAATCATAGGTTATACATTATTCTGCAATTATAGCATTTTTTGTGCAAACATTGCTTGTGCTGGTTTTCGTACATGGCGCCATTATCGACCCACGACTGACGTGTAGTAAAATGTTGATCCTAAAATAATCGGTCCCTTTGTAACAAATTACGACTGATATTTCATACTGTTTTATGATAAGTTAGATTTGATTTATTATACTAGTCATTACTTACGAAAGTCTATTGTCATGCATATAAAACTTGTGTCTTATAAGAGTAAGAGTTATTCCCTTATGTTCTAACAAAAGTCGTAGTGCCAAGTTTGTTTACATGTAGAAAGTAAAACAGCAGTAATTGTATTTTCTGCTTGCTGATAATTTTCTGATTACCGGTAATTAGATATGTGATTGCTAACTATATTATATAATACAGGTACCAGTCAATGTGCATTCTAGTCTACACCCATACATGTGTATTGAAGTCATTTACAATAGATTCATGCTGCATAATGTTTTTGTCACTGTCATAATCACTGATAAATTTTGTATTTGTTTACAGTTCTTACGTTGATGAATAAATATCATCAGCAGTAAAGAGACCTTTGTTATCAATGACCAAGCCAGCTACAACCATTTTGTTTCAACATTCTGTATTGTAACAGAGACAGATGTATTGGCTCTCTGTAGTTTTAACCTGCATCCTCTGGCATATAAATCCAGCACTCCATAAATTGAGCTAAAGGATTAACCCACTGTAGCCTGTCCCAAGTTATTGCTTCCATCACTTTTTGATGATTTTTAATTAAAATAAACATACCTGTCAATGAAGTACAATTCAAATCGATAAATGGGATAAAATCCAAGCTGTCGTCTTTTTATCCCCGAAGAATTTCACATGAACAAAAACAAACATCCTATGGAGATTCAAAATGGGAAATGATTATACATCTTTTCTCCATTAGGAAGTACTCAGAACACCTTGCACAATTTTTTAACGTTATCATCCGGGGTACTTAATGTTGTTTGCAATGCAAAATCCCCGTAGACTCTCTATTTTGGGTTGTACGTGTATTGAAACCTGAAGCGGTAGATGGGCCGTTTCTGAAAAGAAAATCTAGACTTTTTTCATTCTAGTGAATGGATGTAGTTTGGGCCCAAAGGTATTTATGATTATCGAGATAATACGCAAAAAGTGGTTTGTGGAAGCAGAAACATGGGACAGAGTATAGTAGCCAAAGCTAATAGGAAGATGATAATTAACTAAACTCTACCACAGAATGTGGACCTTATGAATTTAGTTTAACCCCCCATTTTAAATTCAATCACTGCTAATAGGTGCAAATGTGGGGAAATTAAACGGAGCTGAAAATTTTCCCTTTTTGAAAATAATTTATTTATTGTCTCACATGATGTCAGATGTCTGATCAATTAATACAGTGGGATGACACAATGCGGGAATGTTTCTACTTTATGTAATGGTAAATTCAATCGATAATCATAAAAAGTTGAATTACTCTGCAGTGAAGACTCCTTCCAGGTAGCCTGCTCCATACATAATATCTAGGTCAGCATCATCTCCCTGTCCACCAACAATATCCAGGATCCCCCACCCAGTCTGTGTCAGGGTGTCATTGTATGTGCCGCATGCTGTCGCCTTAAAGTCCAGAACATTGGGTTTATATTTACAAACTTGATTTTTACATGTTACGGATCCGTAAATGTATTCACCTGCAAAGAGAAAGATGTCATAGCCTATATTCTAGTTTATCAATTCACTTATTTTTGTCCCTGTCATTTTACTTGCCAAACATACATTTATAAATTCTTACCTGTGGCAAAGTAAATAAGAAAATGTAATAAAAGCAGAATTCTAAAACTTCTTTCAATCATTTTTCTTCTGTTCGAGTCTGTAACTATAAAATGTGAAAGTAGACTCGGTAACACACAGGTCATGTGTATATATCATGTGACTTTCAATAACATCACAAGACATAAGTTAACTTGTTCTACAAATAAGTAGATGTGAAATATTTTCATTTAGGTAAACAATAACAACTGCAGAATAAATACTGAGAGAAAATGAAAATAATCGCTAACATATAGAAACTTCATGAGACTATAGTATACCGAAAGTATTTAGTGAGAATAAAAAAGTTAAGCAAATCAGGTTTTGAAACCATCCCTTTTTCGATGTGTGAGACTTGTGACGTCACATTTGATTCGATGCTCGACGCGCCTCTGTTTCGGCTTTGTGTGTGTTGTTCCCGCGAAAGGGAAGTGGACGAAAGATCACTGATCAAAGATGAAATCGAAAAAGCGACCGAGGGAGAATACTCCCGTTGTGGACGCTCAGACTGAAGCAGTCGATCGGGAACAGTTCTTAAGGGCATTTGAAAGTAAATTTTATTTTATCATACTGGTGTGGTTCAAATTTGGGTTTTAAATGATGTTGGCTGCTTTCATTTTGAAACTGGTCATTTTACATTAAAGCACATGATGAGTCTCTCATATAAGGTATTACAGTCTGATCACCAACCATAGTTACATTGGTCGCTATTAATCCATTGCATTGGCTATCTCATGTCATGTAATGTTACGTGTGCACGGTCGACAATTTGAAAAAAAAATAAAGGAAAGATAAATTTATCTTGATAAATTGCCTAGGTAACGTTAAGTGCTGTGAGAAAAACATTCTTCTTGTGGAATCCCATACTACTCTTGTGAAACTTGATTGCTTCATGTACATATACGACATGTACCTGGTATTTTGTGCCAAAAGTGTGATATTACGACTAACTTAAAGAAATACTACCTGAAATTTTTATGAATATTTCCCCATTATTTCACTCAACACAGCATCTGTAAAATTTCAGTGGACCCCAGGCAATAACCAAACTCTTTAAACACCCCCTCCCCCCCTCCCCCCCCAAAAAAAAAAAGGGGGGTGGGTGGGAGATAAACCCTTCTATTATACAATTTGCTGTAGATAGATGTAGATGTTGTAGACTTGAATTCATTATTTATTGTCTTTTCTTTCAGAGCCAACTCAGATTTATCGCTATTTAAGAACAAGGCATCAGATTTCAGTGAGTATTGAATGCATTACTGGGGAGGGATGATTTCACTTATAATTTTGTTTGGTTCTTTATAATTTTGAAAAGCTCCTATCAAAATCATTATCACACTGAGAAACATGCACCATTATGGGTATGTATAGAGGTATACACAAACAAAGAAGCCTACACATAGTCAAAATATATTTTGCCTTTTTCAGCCTATTATGCTTCACAGAACATTAACTTACATGAAACAAAGAAGATCTGTGAGCAATTCTGAAAGGTATGTCTATGTCATAAAACAGAACCTTCAAGTTCCACCATGACGTCTTCTACCAGGCGTACCTATTTCAGTTGGCTACTGAGTAATTAACACAATTTATTTAACAATTCTTAGTTAAAAAAATTTGGGAGGGGGAGGGGGAGGGTTAGGGTTTTTTTTATGAGATTATTTTGTCTTTCTCCTCCTCTGTCTTGTTTATTCACTATTTAAAACTTTGTTTTAACAGGAAAAGCTTTGATGTGAATTCAATGCTGAAGACAGTCACAGAGCAAGAGAAGCAAAAGTCTTCAGCAAAAGCAGAGAAGTATGTACCTGATTACCTTATTGTGATCATAGACTATGATACACAATATTTTACTTGTCTTCTCATGAATAAGTTTTTGCAGTTGTTTTATGATAGAATAAACTGTTGTACATGTATTTATTTCTTGAGGATTTTTCTTACCTTTTCCACAGATCAAAATCCCTAAATTTGAAAATTACTGGATACATTTGTGAAAATGGTGAGTCACAGTGATTAAAGAACACATTTAGCTAAAGACAGGAAATAGTGCTTTTGGTTGTATATACCAGTAATTGGGGTTGCTGAAAGGCCCAGTTCCTTATGCAAAATATGTACCCCTTTTCAATAACCTAAATTTTGATTTCATAAAATATTTATGTTGATATTACCCTTAAAAGAATAAAATGAAAAGGCCAGAAAAATATGAAAATATCCTATCCTAAATATATATAACAAATGTAATTATCCAAGAAACAGTATGCCTTTATTAAACCTTTATTAAACCAATATAATGAAAATTTTATGAGTTATGTATACACATATGTATTATGTGTGTTGGTTAAAAGAACATAAAACTTTGCTAATTTTTAACCTAATTTTTAAAGATAGGAAGTTGTTCTTTTGCATATCAATTGTACTTATATCAGAGGTGTGCATATTGCTAGGATTTTGATTTGTGATAATTTGTGATAAAAATACCAGCTGTTGAACTTAGTCATTTTTGGCAAAATATTGCATATAGGGTACCCCTATTGTACGGATATCTCCTCCTACAGTTTTCAAGATAGGAAGTTGTTCTTTTGCAGATCAATTGTACTTATATCAGAGGTGTGCATATTGCTAGGATTTTGATTTGTGATAATTTATCTTAAAAATACTAGCTGTTGAACTTAGTCATTTTTTGGCAAAATATTGCATATAGGGTACCCCTATTGTACGGATATCTCCTCCTACAGTTTTCAAGATAGGAAGATGTTCTTTTGCAGATCAATTGTACATATATCAGAGATGTGCATATTACTTGGATTTTGAGTTTTGATAATTTATGAAAAAAATACCAGCTGTTGAACTTAGTCATTTTCTCGCAGAATATTGCGTATAGGTTACTCGATTTCTCTGGATAGGTAGTGTTTATCAATTCAGGGTTGACATGGATTATGGATACAGTTCACCTAAAAGAAAACCCGGTTTGCTGTCACCTTGACAGCTTTTCACTTGTTCCAATTTTAATGGCGTTTGTCCCATTCCCAAAATGTGGAGTGAGAGCTTAAAACATATTTATCAAAGAGTAATCATTTTGTGTTGGGAAGCTTTCTTTATTAACTATGTCTTGGTGTATTACAGAGAGTAATAACAGTTTTGATGTAAGCATTTTTGTTCTGTTTTACAGAAAGTAATGACAGGGTTGACGTGGATGTGTTCCTTCTACAAGTATGTTCCAAGCGGCGAGGGGGATCGATGACCTCTGTGTCAAAGACCTTGCTGAAGACTGTCAGCGTTCCAGTGAACCCCGCGCGGGAGGGCAGCCACGAGCCCCTGGTCATTTCTCACGAGTGCTTCAATAATGGTCACATTTTACCAATCAAACCTCTCATTCTATGTCTCTGTGTAAACACGTCTCCAATCAATGGTGTGGCGGCTAATGGGCAGTGCAATGGCAGAACCTCATCTGATGGTATTTATTGTAGATTGGTCTCAGATGACGGGAGTTTTAAATCTGTAGATTTATCTATAAATATGATAGATCTATATATAGCTGTGGCATTAAATTTGTCCTAAAAAAGTTGATAAAGTTTGTAACTATAAGCTGAAAATTTATAAGTAATTGAATATTAACACACTAAAGATATAAGAGTATCTGTTTTCTTTATAATATTTATTAAAGATAAAATTAAAGATATCTACTTGAATACAGTCGCTAAGCTATTAAGATGAAAAATATGTCCTTCTATTGCAGATGAACAACCAAGCAAAAAGAAGAGAAATGGCCAGTATGTACCAGATGATATAGAGAGGCCTATTTTTAGCACAGAAGTTGTGATATTGGACAGGAACAAGAAATGTCACCTATCGAGTGGAGACTACGAGTTCGTTCTCCATGAACAAGGAGCAGACTTTAAAAACGCTTCCTGGGAGACAGTCATGAATGGCAAGGTACAATCCACCCCTGATAATGGTTGCAAATTGGGTGAAAATTGAACAGAGATGAAAACTTGTCTGTGTGAAATTTATGTTTATTGCCAAATCAGGGTCCAAATAGAGCATAACAAACAATCAATATAAATAATGCACTTGAAGTAGTTTAGCCAGATGATCAAAACTCTATATGCCAGGGAAAACACATTTTCTTTTTAAAGTTTGTACTGGTACAGTGTAGCTCCAGATCTTGTTTCCAAAAAAAAATATTTTTGTATAGTGTAATTTTACAGTATATTGACTTGAATCATTCTCAAACTATCTTGAATTTAAATTAGTAAATTATGTTTAAACTACTTTTGAAATGGATTTTGCTCCATCTGTTCAATTTCTTGTGCTGTATATCTCACCACTTTAGTCCATGTAAATGATTTTTTCTTTATTTCTATTGTTATAGCATGTCCAAGCCTTTGAGGTTTTTAACTTTCATCCCACTCTGAAGTGTTCAATAGACTGGACTGTCAATGGTAAGGGGGACAGTTCAACCAACTCAGGGGTCACAGATAATCATACCCAGTATCTCACAGAAAAGCAACTCATGCAAGTTCCCCTCAACTCAGGGACCATCTCAAAAGAGGAGGAACAATCTACTCCCAAAAAAAGGCAGCGTGTATTTTATCAGTTTCTCTACAACAACAGTACTAGACATCAAAACGAGGCCAGGGATGACCTTCATTGTCCATGGTGTGCCATCAACTGTGTCCATTTATACGGCCTACTCAAGCATCTCAGACTATGTCATGCTCGATTTAATTTTATTTATGTGGTAAGTAATTGGAAAAACTTTTATTGTAAAATAAAAAATTAAAGGAAGCATTGCTTTTTATCGAAGTACATGTACATAAATACTGAAACAGCATTTGAATGCATTGTAGTCAACCTACATCATTCTTACACAAATAATTTAAATTCCAAATTTAAATACATGCTGCCTTTTGGGGGGAGTAGATTGTTCCTCTTCTTTGAGATGTATACAATTAAAACTAGAACACATTGTTGTATAATGGAGAAAAATGCATGTGATCTATAACTTTTGAAAATACACATCATGAAGCATGTACTAATATTTACATAAAATGAAATCTGTAAGAACATGTTCTTGTAAAGTTTGTGTTTTTCATGTACAATAAAGGGGCTTTTCTTTTAGCCACATCCCAAAGGTGTTAGGATTGACGTCACCATCAATGAACGTTATGATGGATCCTACGCTGGTAACCCTCAGAATCTCTACAGCAATGTTGATATTGGTTATGCATTTAGACGCAATGGGCCAGTCCGCAGAACGCCAGTCACACAAGTGCTTGTTTACAGGTAATCTAAAACTGATTGAGAAACAATAAAAGCACAAGCAGTTTGACTGTCAGCTATTTAGTATTCCTCTAGTCAAGGTTTATTAACATTCTCTAAACTTGTAAAGAAATTTTGCTTCAGTTACCATGGTTACATTATTGTTACAAAAGATCACTCAATTATAACACTTAATTATAGATGTGAAGTGCAAAATCACCTTTTACAATTTCATAAGAAAATAGTAGTCCAGTGATCCCAATGAAAGTTTTTTCATTTATCAAACGTTCATTGACCTTAACAGTTTAAATATTTGTTTTAAATTTTAACGATAATGAGGTTTCTTGTATGAATTGTAGACCAAAGAGACCCGCACAGTCTTTCACAGAGTTTATGGAGGCGGAGAATGATATACAGATCAACAGACAATTCATGCAGGGCCATAACAGGTGAGTAATGTTGAAGATAGGATAGTTAATAATTGGGTCAGAGAGATATAACAGGTGAGTGATGTGAAGATTGAGATGAAATAAAAAGAATAGAAGGTATTCAGTTATCGACAAGGTGTGAAGGCTATAACATGTTAGTGAGTAGCAATGGGATACAGTTATTGACTTGGTGTGAGGGCTATAACAGGTGAGTGATGTAAAAGAAATGGGTCAGAGAGCAATAGCATGTGATTGAGATCATGATGAAATAAAATGGAGAGTAAGGATTCATTTATTGACAGGTTGTGAAGGGCATAACAGGTTAGTGAGTAGAAATAGGATACAGTTATTGACTTGGTGTGAGGGCATAACAAGCGAGTGCTGTGGAAGATTATTAAGATATTAACTGGGTAGGAGAGCTATAACAGGTGTGCGAGATGAAAAAAAAGAAAAGGATATACCCAGTAGTAATTGACTGGGTGTGAGGGCCTAAACAGTTGAGTGATGTGGAAGATTATATAAATATTTACTGGATCAAAGAGCCATAACAGGTGTGTGAGATGAAAAAAATGGATAAAATTTGATACAGTAATTGACTTGGTGTGAGGGCCATAATACATGTAGGTGAGTGAGTAAAAGAAGGATACAGTTATTTATATACATGTAGGTTTGAGGGCCAAAGCATGTTAGTGAGTGGACAGTTTACTGTTATTGACTGTTGTGAGGACCATAACCAGTGAGCGAGTAGAAAAATGATATTGCTATTTACTGTTTTGAGGGCCATAACAGGTGAGTGACTGAGCAGAAATAGTTATTGATTGGATGTGAGGGCCTTAACAGGGTAGCAAGTAGATATAGTTATTGACTGGACCTTAGGTCATCAATCTCACTAAAGATACTTTTCAGGTCCTGTTGGATAAGCATTGTATTTTACTTGATATAAGGTGAGAATCCTGATTTGATTTCAGGTTATACTACCACACCTTGACCTCAGAAGTGATCAGACCACAGGAGATAGACGTGGATAGTGAGGAAGAAACGGACCCATTGTGGCTCAGGCAGAAGACTGTCAATGTAAGAAAGAAGCAAAGAAATCATCTATGTGTTGGTGATAAATCAAACAGACTATCAGCTCACCAACCTCTCCCCATGTCAGACACATAACACATTGTAGTAGATTTGATACATGTAGATCTGTATTTCATA
>WFKH01007768.1:51243218-51255737 GCA_016163765.1 Magallana hongkongensis | reverse complement strand
AAAAAAAAAAAAAAAAAATGGGCTGCAAGAATTTCCTTGTAACCAGTGCTGTACAATATACATGTACATGTACATGTACTGGTAAATGATACCAATCCAATTATCTTGTGACAGAATAAGATTCTGCTATCTTACAGATTTAATACTTTATAAAGTCTATTATAGAATTGAGTGAGCCAACCAAGTATTATAGGTCTTGTATCACTGAATGGCCAATTGCTAACTTAATTTCCTTGAGCAAGTAGTCATTTTACTAATTTTCCCTGCATTTGACAACATTTCAGTTATAATAGATATCTTGCAGATACATGTAGTTATCACATGTGTTTAATACTTGGTTTACCAATATTTGAACAGATGATTGATGAGTTTACTGATGTTAATGAGGGAGAGAAAGAGTTGATGAAACTATGGAATCTCCATGTCATGAAATACAAGTAAGATCTGCTTAAATAAAGATTGCCTATGTTTCCATATTTTCTGTAAACAATGTAAGCAGATGAAGTACATTTTTTCAACAGTGCTCAAGGATTAACAAAACTCATGTTTGAATCATTAGCTTTGATATTTTTAATCTGCATATTGCAGTACTCATTTATAAAGAGCTTTTTTCAACAGTACCCTTGCATAAGTATACTCAGAAAGTTATCAGATGTTTGTACATTATCCTCCTGTCTTTGTAGTTTCATTGCGGATTGCCAGATCCCCGAGGCCTGTTACACTTTTGTCAATGAGCATGGAGAAGCAATGGTCAAGAAAAACCTGGCCAAAAACTTCCTTATCCACATGGTTAATTTGTTTGACTTTAGCTTAATCCGACCCGATGTCGTCCACAAGACGATGCGGATGTTGGATGAAGTGGAGGACTGCATTCAACGGTCTTGAGATTTTTAAAAGGAATATTGTCTGCCAGAGATATTGACTTGTGTACTTGTATTTATTATTAACATCCACAGGTTCTAAGTGGGTTGAGATGTGCAAGATTTTTATCAACAGTCATGAATCAATATGTGAATCTAAAAATCCATCTCACAAATAGTTGTTTATTAACAAATTCCATTACATGTTGAGATGGTTATAACTTTTCCGTCCGCTAAAATTACAAGAAGCAGTACATCTTTTAATTATTATTTTTACTAAATGGCCACACACTTCTACATGTCCATATTAAAACATAGTTTTCTAGCTTGATTATTATACCATATTGGGCATTTAGAAGAACCAGTGTATGGATAAATATTCTATTTACATGTATTTTGGTTTGATTTTTAAAAGAAGTTGTGTTATTTATTCAAACAGTTCGGAAAACATGTAAACATTCCACCCTATATGTCATGTCATGGTTTGATTTATTTTTTAAAGAAAGTGGAATTGATGCTAACATGCATGTTCAATTTTGAAGCATCTGAGAATCTAATGAGTTCTGTTCCCTATTCCAATGTTTGATATTCAGAGATTTATATTGATAAAAGTGCCCAGACCCTGGTGTACAGGCTTAGTTAGGTTTTCTGTGATGTTCAGTCTTTAAAACTATATTTAATGATCATTTTACAGTAAGTATCTTGGTACTTTAATGAACGTATCCAGGTTTTTATTTTATTTTGCCCCCCCCCCATTTATTTTTACATGTAATTGGAATTAGATTTGAATGTACTGGTACTCGCAGTCAAAACTTGAAAATGGTATTGTATACATTTCTATTTTCTTACATTTGAATACAATGTACAGTATATCAATATTCACTGTAACAATACATTTATTTGATACATTTGGTACATATAATTTTGTTTTACAATTTAGCTAAGGTTTGCGGAAGTTTACCTTGTTGAAATTTACGGTATGAATCCACACGCAATGCATGTATAAACCTGAGAGGTATTTTACCTCGGACATGTTCTAAATTGGAATTTATAAACATCATGTTTGTACATGTATAATATTACTATTAACTCATGTTCTTAACTGAACAGAAAGTGTAACTATCCTTTGAATTTGTTTCAGTAAAAGTTTTTGAGCACAATAATTATGTACATGAATACAATTTACAGAAAATAAAAACTTAATGCTCTTTAATTGTAAAATTTTATTTCTTAGATTTTGAAGATTATATCAAAGTTGCAATTTATAGAATTAGAATTATTTCTCCAATTGTAATGACAGTCTGTTTAAATATTGAAAATCAATTGGTAGATGTTATTGTCAATTTAAATTTTACTGAAATTCAAAAATACCCTGTTCATGTTTTCAAGATATCTGCCAGGCTTCAAATCAATGTATTTTTGCAGTTAAAAAAAGCTTTTTGTGATGTATTCATGTAAAGTGATGTACATTGTACATTTAATGTACTCAGTTAATTTGATGTTGATTTTTTTCTTATGACAACTGAATTTTTTGCAACCACAGTCAAGTTTGATACTATTAATGCAGAAGGAATGGTTCTCAACAGCAAGAAAAGTATTCCAGAACCTGGCACATGCATGTTACCCAAGATTAACAGTGATGATCTGTTGTGTGTATTACAGTTGTTGTATTTTTGGTATTTTGAGCACCCATTTGCTCCATAACATCACTCAGGGCTCTCTTCCCTATGCAGAAAATCAGGGAAAAACCAATCAGGTATTGTCAACATGTCCATAAAAAGCTCAATTGTTAATAATGAATGCACCTCCATTCCTTATTTAAAAGATCTTTTCTTAGTGCATTACGGGACTTATTGAAACCTAGCGGTGTATATTGTGTATGCATACATATGTTTAAAAGAGCTGCAAAACTGATCATACATTATATTCAGATGTGAAAATTAGTTACCTTACCTGACATGAATTTTTTAAAATACATGTACGTTGCAGTATAAGTTGTGAAGAATTTTCAAATGCAAGATTTTTCAGCAGGGTGAAAGTTTTAGATCATCTAGAAAAGAAAATCAAATCAGTAAATATTGTTTTATTTTTACAATAATACAGTGTTTATCATTCAGAAATACCATACTTAATAGCTATACATATTTAAAAAGGGTTCTTTCAATCAGTTTGGATTTGTGTACTGTGTGGAGCCACTACCATTGGGTTTGTTTATGCTTGTTGTTAAAGTGCCTTTTGTTTTAGAAAAAAAAATGTTTATACTTGTGTTTAATGAAGGCTGTGTTTCTTAAAAATGGACACAGCAACTATTGTCAGTTCTATGTGATGTTAAAAGCTGTTGCTATTTATAGATATAAATCAGATATACAATTTTTCAAATATTGAGCATGTTTAACTTCTGTAAAAGTTGTGCTGTCTTGAGAATTCTGTTAGATTTCATGTATAGTTTTATTTAACATATGGAATACATTTTTGCATGATGTGTAAGATGTGTGCTGGAAGAAATCCCACTCCCTTGAGGGATTTGTTATTAATTTTTGTATTAGCATGAATTTTTGTGCAGATAAATTTACTGTCAATAAAAAATATAATTCTCTACTTTCCAATATTTTTGAACTAAACTATTGTGTTTTGTTTATGACAAGTTTACCTTTGAAATTGAACAAAACATAAGATTCTTTTTAATATTAAGATATATGTCTATGTAAAAATTTTGAACCCCCCCCCCTTTTTTTTTCCTGCTTAAATCCATAACAAACTGTAAAACAACATTGAGGATCCTTCAGGACCCACAGGGGTCATGGCTTGATTAATCTTAAATCTAATACAGTAAAGGAAGTTTATGTAAATTTTTATTTCAGGTTCTGGAGAAGATTTTCAAAATAAACCACTTATTTGAATCATTTCCTAATTATCTCCCCTTGGAAGAGAGCTTAGTCTAGATTCTATTCTTTGATGCTGGAGTAGAAGATAAAAATGTGAAATGTTAAGGTGGCTCACTACACCTTGAAATAGTTTCTCAGGTATTTAGATGCATGCTATCAAATTGCATTTGTATGAAGTTGTTGATTATGTGAGCCATGTGGCCCATTGGTTCCTATGCATCGAATATTTAGATGAGTTAGTTCTTATTAGAGATCCAAATTCTAAAGATTTTATAGTGGGTTATTTTATAATTCTTAAATGCAAGGCAGATTAAGCTGAGAAGTATATTTAAGTATGGTTAGAAATGTTTCCTGTCTTCATTATGTGTTATGAAAGTCTTAGAATTATAATGTACAGCAAAACTCGAATATAACGAACACAAATATAGCGAATTTACGACTATAACGAATTTTTATTGATGTGCAATTATGTGTTATGAAAATCTTTCTTAGAATTACAAATTTCTTTATAATGTAATTCTATTGGTAAGTTTGAGTAAAATCAGGCGGAGTTGTGTGCTAGTGAAAACTTAAGAGGATTCATAAAAAAACATTTAATGTGATAAAGCTGAGTTTTTTGTATGTTTGTTAAAATTTGAATTTTTAAAAAAAAAATTAATTTGTTTTTAGTTAATTTAAAAACATGTAATATCGAACCTGGAGCTACAAATTTATGCGATGGCCAGCCTGTATACCGATGTAAATGAAGAGCTTTTTCTTTCCGAGACATGTTAATTTGATACAATTAAAGATAAATAAAATTGATAATGATATACATTTCGTTTTGTTCACCATGATGATTTAGTTTAATATTAAAAATCCTCAAGTTATGATTTTCCAAACAATGTAACAAAACAAATGTAGAGCAGGCAAACAAATCCAAAATTTACGCGGCATCGATCAAGCGGCATGTCCTTACACCCGCATGCCAAAAGTTGTTTTTTTAATAATGTATTTTTTGAAAGCAATCTTTATATTTCAAAGTTGTTCTGAGGTCTTTTTTATTAGACGGGTTTTGAAGAAATTCGTATTGATTAATGCAGTCATTTGTACTCTTGGATATGTATTGAAATAATTTTCTGACTCTCGCGATCATTTGTGAAATTTGGTATTTCAATCACAACATCGAAATGAATATTTTTGGTGCTCCACTATATACAATTTGCAGTTTAAGACAAAAATCTTACTTTGGATTATTAGCTGCTAGTCTACTGTCGCCCATCCGAATTTATTTTTTTTTACCCGGGAGCTGCAGTTCTGCAGCTAGATTGTTAGCTTCAGTAAAAAAGAAATCGGTCTCAGAAATGGGGGGTTGAAAAAATATTTCGATACTTATGCCAAAGTTGCAAAATAAATTCCGTATTTATCAGTTATTCATTTCAGCAAAATCGACCCAATAGTGACTCTGGAAAATGTCCAGTAAACTTTCTTTAAATGAAATGTATTGGCATCTGAATGTAATTTATAATATAGGCAATAGTACCGTTTTCAAATTGGGATGGCCAAACAAAAAATCGAGATGAATTCGCTTATACGATTATTTTCCAGCCCCCCACCCGGGTTGCAAGGTGCTACATTTTCCAGTGTCTTTGTCTGTGAGAACACTACGAATCGATTTTGTAATAGTCCAATACATTTCATCAATGACCATTTTAATATTTAATTGCACAATTGCTGAAAATTATATAAATATAAGTAATAAGGAATCATTCTTTGAATATTATGACTGGATGATCAAATACGGTCGGGCGTGATCAAATCTATCATAAAACCCTTTGGTCTTTATCACAGGTGCTTGTGGACAGGACTGTGCACTACCCCCCCCCCCCTTTTTTTCCCAATTTTTTTCTATAATTTTTAAAAAAAAAATTTTATTATTTATTATCGTTAACAATCCCTTATATATGTCTCAAGTCGAAAAATAACAGAAATATCACGACTCTGTGGCATTTTATATTCACACTCGTTTCCCCTATACATTTTTCGACTTGAGACATATATAAGGGGTTGCTAACGATAATAAATTTTAAAAAAAAATAAATTATGGAAAAAAATTTGAAAAAAAGGGGGGGGGGGGGAGGTAGTGCACAGTCCTGTCCACAAGCACCTGTGGTCTTTATTGGCTTTGATCACTCCCGATCTTAGATATCTAATCACCTCATAACACTCAAAAAATGATTCCTTATTCCTTAAATAAACATTGAGAAACATTTAAATTGACAATGCACGTGATTAAGCGTTAATTCATAAAAAAATTATATTTTATTATAAGTGCACAAGGGTGCTGGTTTGTTATTGCAGAAACTTACTTTCGTTTTGCCACAAGTCCCGTAACTCCATATCCTATGGTTTAACGTAAATCTTGTGACAATGAGGAAAGCAGTTAAGTTGGTATTCATTTTTGCTTCAATTTGTTTAGCATTATCAGTGAAATATGAACCAAACTGGAAATCAATAGATTCTAGGCCTCTGCCCGACTGGTATGACAAGTCCAAAATAGGAATCTTTCTTCACTGGGGTGTTTTCTCTGTACCAGCCTTCGAAAACGCTTGGTTTTGGTATGAATGGAAAACTGCAAAAGACCCGGCCGTGCTGAAGTTTATGAAAGATAATTATCCTCCTGGCTTTACTTACGCAGATTTTGCTCCGCAATTCCACGCCACTTTCTATGATCCTGATAAATGGGCGGATGTCTTTGAGGCGTCAGGCGCTAAGTACGATTTCATCTCTCTCTCTCTCTATCTCTCTCTATCAGACAAAGTACATACATTCTTCTTGCTTGTTTACTCTAAAAATAATATTTATTTAGTTACATGCTTAATATGTGGTCACTAAATTCCATATGGGGTGTACAGGCATGAGCTAAGCTTTCACCCCATATGGAAATTTACTGGCCATTTATAAACCATATTAGGTCAACTACAATTTTTAGAAACTATGTATCAAATATATCTTACCAACTGCTTTTCTTGCACAGGATACTAGAACTGACATTATTATGCTCTAAAATGAAGTCATAATACTCAAAGGGAGATATATCTCTTGTACTAACAGTCTATAGAATGTAATTGGTCTCAAGTGACCACTGTTAATCAATAATTTAATCCTTAAAGATTAGCAGGAGGTAAGATATTGGTTTATGCACATTTTTATATGTAGGTACGTAGTGTTGGTGACCAAGCACCACGAGGGCTTCACTCTCTGGCCCTCTGCAGCCTCCTGGAACTGGAACGCCTATGATGTCGGACCACACAGAGATCTTGTTGGTGTGTCCCAGATACTTTTATTATAAGCATATTTGATTCAATTTCACAAACAAAAATACTTATTACCGGTAGGTTTGTTAATGACTTTCTGTGGAAATTTGTTGGGTTGGTAAAGTCCGTAGAAGGCGAAGTGAAGTGAAACTTTATCAACCCGATAAATTTTCGTAGACAGCCAGTAACAAACGTCATCTAAGGATCTAGAGGGCAATCACATGACCCATTTTATCCATTGGCAGAGCTACATTTAAGCCTGAAATAAAAAATGTACACAGTAGATAATGACTTAGTCTTTCAAAGAATGCTCACCCACTATTATAATCTTTAGCATAGCCTAAATAAGTTTTTAGAAAGGGGGAATCATCACTGATAGCTGGAGAGATCTAACTTGAGGTACACATGCAACCACTTGACATCTAAAAACTCTTTCAGCTAGCTTCATCAGTTGGCATTTTTTTATGATTATCTTTAATGACAGGTGCCCTTGCTGATTCCATAAGAAATAGGACAGACATCCATTTCGGAGTGTACCATTCTCTGTTTGAGTTCTACAACCCGCTGTATCTCCAGGATGTGGCCAACAATTACACCACACAGGATTATGTCAGGGTAAGCGTCTATATAGTCAGAAGACCTTTTGATCAATTTATTCTATCATGGGTAAGTAAAAGACAACGATTGAAAGGAGTTTCTCTTCAAAAAATATCATAGGAAGAAGGTATTTATATCAGTAATAAGTCTCTTCATGATAGCTGAAAAACTTGATAGCAAGAATAAAATGAAGGAAAATGATGGCATTTTATGAAATATTGTACTGTAAATATTATTATTTCCATGAATTTTGGTGTCTTACCGTGATCTCATGAATGGTACATTATGTGTACGGCCTGTATGTATCACATGTATGACATTAATAAAACAATTGCTGTTACATTATATTTCACCAAACTACCTTATAATTAAAATTGCCCTACAGAATGCAGTGGTGCAGTTATCCTGAAACAGTCTTTGGATTTCAATTGGACATTGTGTTTCTGTTGAATAATTAATCAGTTAATAATCTTCTTTTTACATAATTATTATTAAAAATTAAATACCAGGGTAATTGCAAATTAAAGAGCAATAAATATTAACATATCAAGTAATAAATATTGTACAGCAATTGCAACTTCTCGGGCCTTTCTGGCAGAGCTCAGAAAAACACCTCGAATGAATTAATATCACAGGATGTTAGAATTTTATACAAAATGGAGTCTCTTCCCATCAATTTAAGTATCGGCAAGACAGCCTCACATATCTCTTCTGTGGTATATTTTAGGGTACCGGTATATCATTGAATATAATGAAGTCTAGCTCAAACCTCAACAGATAAAATGTTTTGTATTTATATCAAGTTTTATAAAAAGGGGGGTTGTCATGGACGCCTATGTAATACATTCGAGGTGTTTTTCCAAGCTCTGTCAGAAATGCCAGAGAAGTTGCGATTGTATTGTACAGAAAACTGTGGTTTTATCAGTATTTTTTGAATTACCAATTTTCATGGATTGTTGTTGAGTTGATCCCCAAAACTTAATATTCATTGAAGTGCAATTTCTAATAACACATAGTATTGATTGGATATCATCGTCCACAAATTTACATATCCTTGAAACTGTGATTTTCATTAAATTCACAAAATTGATTCCCACAAATATTTATGAAACTACAGTAATTTGTATAAAATTTTTAAATTATTAAGGAAATTATTTTTTGTTTAATTTGAACTCATATTCTTTAGAACAAAGCTCTACCAGAGCTGTATGAGCTGGTCAACCGATACAAGCCTGATGTAGTGTGGTCTGACGGAGACTGGAATGAAAACAGCTCTTACTGGAATGCCACCGAGTTTCTGGCCTGGCTTTACAATGAAAGGTAAAAAAAAAATTATATATACCCTGTAATTATACAGGTAAAATGTCACGGTAATCCTATATGATTATGCTGGCTAAATTATCAAATGTATTATTATACCGGTAATACCATAATAGCTATTGAAATAATGCATGTTTAATTTGTCATGTTGGATTGCATTTTTCTGTGGGACATCTTTTGGGTCAGGATTTTAAAGATAACTGATGTCTGGTCACCATTTCATTTCAGCCCAGTGAAGGATACAGTGGTTGTGAATGACCGGTGGGGTAAGGATGCCAGATGTCACCATGGAGGATTCTGGAACTGTGATGACAGGTATATGCCAGGTAAGAACATCGACTGAAACCTGTTTACACCTGCATATAAAGTATAGCCAAGAACTTGTTTGTTGTCATGGACAGCCATATTTGTGCAAGCTGTATGTTGCTAGAAACATAACAATTTTGTGTGAAATGCCAAAAAAAACCAAAACAAGTCAATTTTAACTTGTGGCTTTACAATTTATCATTTACTAACGCAAAACAAAATGATATTTCTCAAAATACTGTAGATTCTTTATTTTACATGAGTTTTTAATTTGGGCATTCTGCCATTTAGTTGATATCAAATTAGGAGAATATTCAAACAATAAAATTTTCATGGATTGAACTTGTCGATTCATGCGGGATATGAAGGTGGCGACATTGCAGAAAAAATACATAACCCGCGTTAGCGGGTTATGTAAATTTTTTCTGCAATGATCGCTACCTTCATAACCTGCATGAATCACCAAAGAAAGCATTTTATTGTTTATATTTACATCCTTCTTTTAACAAATTAATAAATTGATTGTAAAAAGTAAGTTAAATTAACTAAATTATACTGTTAATTTTCATCAGTACGTTAGCTAAAAGAAACAACCATTTCGTCTCCTATGGGAATTCAAGTCTGACATCATCATGATTATTTCGTGCAGTCTGTGATTTTTCTTAGGTTGCTGTAGGTTTTGACCAATCGATAAAAGGGGCATGTAGATTTCAGTCCTGTCAATTTCCTGTCAGTGTCACTTGCTGTAGGTTTCTACCGATCGATAAAGGGGGGCGTGTAGATTTCAGTTCTGCAGTTTCTATAGAGCTATGAATTAACCAAAGTTTCCATAGGAAATGGAGGGAATCATACTCGGTAGATGTAAATATAAAATCATGATAGCCAAACTTTTGTTGAAATTTCATAGAGTTCATAACTGTCAGAAAAATAAAAGCGAGATTTTAAAATCACCGAGTGTTGCTTTTCAGGATTTATGCGGATTTTCTTTGCGTTAAATACATGTAATGATGCTGCAGTATTCCCTTGTAAAAGTTATTCTTGTAAAAATTTAAAGATGCTTTTATATACAGGAAAGATAATAAAACATAAATGGGAGAACTGTATGACAGTGGACAAGAGAGCATGGACCCATAGGAGAAAGATCCAGATTGAGGATGTGATGTCCATTGAGGAATTACTGGCCAGAATAGCAGAAACTGTGAGGTAGTACTTGTATAGTGCTATGTCTGTGCCTGTGTATTATCTCTTTGTTAATAAGAGAATTAACATATTAAATTATGAAATACATGTGTACTGGAAACTGTAATTATGATTACTAGTAATATAGATAGAAGATAAATTTGAATTTTTATTAATATATTAATAAATCATTCAGATTCGTAAAATTTGTATTTGCACATTTTTAACTCTCTTAATTGTTACAAATACAGTCATGTACATTAAAATCATTACGGTATACTGCAAATACATGTACCAGTATTGTTAAACTGTAATTTTGTGATGTCTTTAATTTATTCCTTTTCCTTTTAACATATTAAACTGTTTATATACCTTCATAAACTATATAAACTTTGAATTGCTTTATAAAGCAAGAAGATTTATTATATAAAATCAAAGATCAATAGAAAATTTATCAGTTTTACCAGAGAATGGTTGCCAAACCACTTTTAATGTTCATTATTGATTTTTCTTAAAGTTCTTCCAATTTTTGTATGTGGCATGTTTTATTCTCTTATTAGGTCATATAAACATCTCTCTTTTTATTCACTGTTATGTTTTCCATTTGTTCAAAGTAAGGGAGGTAACATCCTGATCAATGTGGGGCCCACTGCTGACGGAGTTATCATCCCTGTTTTTGAGGAGCGGCTCAAACAAATGGGTCAATGGCTCAAGGTCAACGGAGAAGCCATCTACGAGACACAGCCCTGGTCCCAACACACAGATAATATCACTTTCCAAGGAGTATGGTATGTTTAAAAGATCAAGTAATGATGCTTCCATATAAGATATAAAATATTTCAAGACTTGATATAACGGTAAGAGTAGGGTTTCAAGTCAAGGTCTTTATGTAATTCTGTAATTATGTTCCATGAAAAAAAAAGTTTTACTTTCCACCATTCTGATTTAAATTGAATTAAATGTTTAATGACTCTGACCGATACAGTAAAGGTGTAAACCTTTGATGATGCAAATAAAATTAATAATATAAACTTTAAAAATACAGGTTAAAAAAATCATGTCTATGTAGTGTAGAGATTTCATGGTTTTATAGGCACTGAAGCAATGAATTACATTGTGCTTGTCTAGAATAGGTATCAGCATCATGCATACACTGTAGCTTAATTTATTTTCATGGAAAATTTTACCTTACATATAGCCCCAAAAAAATTAAGTGACATTGTTGTGCTTTCATGACAACCATATATTTGATGTTTATATTGTAGGTACACCATTAGGCCACAAGAAAAGGCTGTCTATGCCATCCTGACGTTTTGGCCGGACAACAACCAGATCATTCTAGGGGCACCTGTCACAACCGCTAACACCAGGATCTCCATGATAGGGGTCGAAACTCCTCTGAAATGGTCCCTCTACAGAAACAAAATCTTGGTCATCGAACTACCAATCTTACCTGTGAATAAGATGCCTTGTCAGTGGGCGTGGGTCATCAAAATGGAGAACCTTAAAAATTATTGACAGTAATATATAAACCCTTTTTTGTAAAACAAGAAATGGTTTGTTTTTTGGGATTTTTCTGAAAATTGATGATCATTCAAGGTTAAAGTATGCATTGCTGCCAACCATTCCTTTTATGTGTTTTGTTTTCTTCAGTTTTCAACATGTGCAGTACATTCCAAATTGTGATACTAAGTATGCTATATGAATCTCGCATGTTTTTCCCTTCATGACCTTGGTTGGTCACGTGATCAAATCTTGTGAAGCCCAAAGGGCTTCTCAGAAGATTTGATCTTGTACCAACCAAGTTCATATCTCGGTGAACTTTTTAACATTTGCTGTTTATTACTTATATTAATGTTTGAGAAAGGCAAATCGTTCAGAATTATTAAAATAACAGTGTTTTTAATGTTTACAATAATACAACCGTCAAGCGATAAGCACGTGCAGTAATCATTGTGACGTCATTAAAAAGTTCACACAGAATTGAACGTTTTCGCTATTCTATACATGTAGGTTCATATAAGGAAGCATATTTGCAAATGTAAATATTCCGAATTGTGATATTCTGTGTGAAGT
>WFKH01007768.1:51205562-51225435 GCA_016163765.1 Magallana hongkongensis | reverse complement strand
TTAGAAAATCTTTTTTCCACTTTCACAATTGTTGGAGATGTTATGATGTTCATGAAGCCCTCTACCTAAATTGTGAAATTCATGACCATCGGGACAGGGGTTCAGGCCCTAGGGAGGGTCCAATATGGCCACATAGTGAAAATGTATTGATTTAATAATATTTTCTTCTGTACTATCAGTCATGGGAGATAAACGAGTTGCATTGTTGTTATTTTGTTTATAATGTCCTGTTCTTGAATTGTGAAATTCACTGCCCATGGGGCAGATGTTGAGACTTCTTATTTTTGGAGGGGGGATGTTTCTACTTTAATTTCCTGTGCATTGTATGGTTGTTGAAATAAGCTGTATGTTGTGTGCATTTTAAATGAAACTGAATATTATAAAAGATTGACCATTTAAGGCCTGCAGGTCTCTTTTTACCAAAAGTTTACAATTTTCTTGACACCCCCCCCCCCTCTCATTTTCATGAATAAATGTTTTCAAACATCAAATAATAAAAGCAGGGTAGCAGTCAGAGGAGTCTCAGATTAGGGTTTAGACTTCAAAATGAAGCTTAAAATGCAAACATGAGACTCTCTGACATGTCAATCTAAGGGCTATGGTATTCAGGTGACAGTCAAGGCCTGTGGGTCTCTTGTTAAGTATGATGTATATAATGATTATATGAACAAAAACATATTGAGCAGACCTGCGCTCTATACTTCCAAATGCAAAATATACCCTGTAAAGAAAAAATGACAATTTTTTCATTTGTTCGCAAACTTGTGGGAATTGAATTAGCTCATTTAGGTGACGTCATCTAGATAAACAGCTGTAGCCTGTCCCAAGATATTTATGCTGCACATTTGGACGATTTTTTATAAAAATATACATACCTGTGACAGAAGTGCAATTGAAATCAATGAAAGGGAAAATTTCCAAGATATCTTCATTGACACATTATCATTTTTCACTCGAAAAAAATAACAGGAACGAAAATAGATTTCTTACGGAGATTTATAATGGAGAATGTGTACATCTTTTCTCCATTCGGAAGTCACTCGGAATACCTCGCGCAATTTTTCAACGTTATCACCCGGGCTTTGTATCAACCTCTAATGATAAAACGCCGCTTAATGATACAAATACATGTATCTCATTATTAAGAGCGACAACACATTAGAATTATTTCGAGGTACAAGACACTATAAAACAAAATTCTGTTTATTGGCGATGAAAGAGTAGACTCGATATTGTTCATGAATTATAATATTGCATTGATGGTTTTCCCCTACTACAAACTATTTGATATGAAATTGCATCACCCAGAATAAATGATGAAACCAAAATTATGAAAAGTTTACTCCATTGTTTGGCATTGTAACCATGCTGAAGTTAGCGGCCACTAACAGCAGCTATTAAGCCAGTAGAAGCTAACGGCCAATAAGGAAAATCATCAAAGTACTGAGAGTACTCGAACAGAAAATATATTACACTTTATCATCAGCATACTGTAATTAATATCAAGATGATTCATGCATCAATAATTTGTAGTAGCATTGACAACTTCGGCGGCAGTAAAGATCGCCTGGATAAGAAATATAAATGCGTCTTCTGAACAAAACCAAGGGAGATATAAACCCTCGACACCATCTGGTGGTACCCGTACAGCCCAAATTTGAGACCTGAAAATAATAGCCCTATAGGTCTCCTACACTGCCCTGTAATTCGTTTGAAGTACACTTTAAAGAAAAGGGAGATAACGGCCCACCATTCACCACAATATCATTGTGAAAAGTTTTTAAAAAATGACAAAGTTCAAGTGAGCTAAATGGACACATTTAGATTGGCAAATTTGCCGATGCAATTGTAAAAAACGATAAAATATTGTAATTTATAAAAGTTAAGCAAGCTGTGCATAAATTTTGTAGATCAAATATCGTTTTTAAATAATAAAGCTAAATAAAATGTTGTTTTGAATTATTAGTTTAAAGTGTCAAGTACAGTATAGCCGATTTATACACAAGTGCAGCGTCATTTCCCGCCATATGTCGACGAGAGAAGAGAGAAGAGACGTAACTGTTAACAATCAATTTGTGGAAATGAAAGTGTGTTTGCTACAGATATGAAAAACTATATACAGCGATTTCTTTACAAGTTCGGTGTTTATAACTTCAAAATCAGCTGAACAGAGTGAAAATTTAAGTAATTTCAAAGTCAGATATCTTGGATACGGTGTAACCCACTTCTATTCTTGTTTGCTGCGAGGGTCATTTCTCTTCATGCTTAACATGAAGAAAAAAAAACAGGGAAGAAAAATAACCCCTGGGGGTTTTTTCTTCAGAAAAATCCAATTATTCTACAGCAAGGGGGGTCATTATTCTTCTTTACACCTGCATTATTGGCTGCAGCATATGCTCTATATATACGGTAAATAGAAATTGTAAGAAAAACTTCAGAAGCGAAGTCTTTAAGGAAGATCTTTCTTGAATTCATTGAAGAAATTAATAAGGATTAAAGAATACCAAGAAGTTTGTTTTGTACTCATTTATCCCTAAGTAATTGACCATGAAAAATAACATATTTGCACTTTATTTTCCATTCATAGTCTACCAAACTTCGTGACTGGAATTTGACATAATAAAAAATAGTGATAGATTATACAGAAAGCTTAGATAACATATAGAAACAAAGGAAACAAATATCTAAGCATATACAAATTTATATCACCTGAGCCGAAAGCTCAAGTGAGTTTTTCTGATAAAAAATTGTTTTCTGTCGTAGTCATCGTCGTTGTTGTCGTCGTTCTACACTGTTCGAATTTACGTCTTCTCCTACAGAATCACCAGGTCAATTTCAACCAACTTGGCACAGATCACTCTTGGGCCAAGAAAATTAAAGTGTGTACGAAAGAAGGATTACACCCTATTTCAAGGGAGATAAAAAGGAAATAATGAAACTGTATATGCGTTTTTTATTAGCATTAGGTCATATCATGACCCTGGGGGTAGGTTAGGGCCACAGATGTGGGGGAGGGGGTCAAACTGTTACATGGTAGTATATCGTGAAAATCTTTAAAAATCTTTTTACCAAGAACCGGTTGAAACTTGCATGTATGTGTAAACATCTCTATGTAGTTTTGATTCTAGTTTGTTCAAATCTTGACCACCCAGGGGCAGGATGGGGCCACAACGGGGGATTATATTTTACATATTTGTAAAGTGTTGCTCAGGTGACCCCTGGGCCTCTAATTTCGTGATCTTGTGGTGTTTACAAAATGGTAAAAGCTGTTTAAAAGGGTTTGGTTTCTAATATAAAATGTCTTTGAAAAATCAATTTTGTGCCGGAAAAATTTGTTTATCAGTTGGCCAAAAATATTAAAGGGGCATGGTCACGATTTTGTTTAAAATCTATTTTTCTGTTATTATTATTTACAATGCTTTAGGAATGCATTTCAAACGTTCAAATGAAATTTTAGAGTAATTTGTAGAGTTATAAGCGAGATACAGGGCTCACAATCCTTTGTCATGTAAACAAGGCTCGTGCCCTGTTTTTGTTTACATAGGTTTAATATACCAGTAAACAATTTTTTTTCAAGCTGATTTGTCTAACTTTTCATTCATTTTAAGCATAAATAAACAGTTTCTAACGTTTAACACATTCATTTATGTCTATAACTGGAATTTTTACTTCAACATTCATAACGTAAACAAACGCTTTGTTTACATAGCAAAGAATTTCAAGCTCTGTAACTCGCTTATAACTCAACGAATGACACTCAAATTTTGGTTGGCTATTAAAAATGCCGTACTGAAGCATTGTAAACATTAAAATCGGAAAATAATTTTTGACCAAAATCGTGACCATGCCCCTTTAAAAAAAACGCATAAAAAATAAAATTTTGAAGATTAAATATAGCAGACTACATCTGTATGCTGCATAAATTTATTCTGAAAGTGCATCAAACCCACTGACATTGATTAAGAAAATAAAAACAAGATACGCGTGGACCACATCGCATACCTAAGTTCATAAAGCACTGGCAAGAACACGAAAATACACTGCTAAATAAAAGAATTATGTATATCATTCTATTTCAGCACAGAACATGTGTTTAACTTCAAACACCTACCCAGGGGATTTTTTTTAAAATCATATTTGCTATATTCATTTACAAATAAGGATGTTTTAAACAAAGTTTAATTGAATTTTAATTATTGATCTCCTTTTGTATAAGTTTCGCAGTTATTTCACTTTTGGAAAGAAATTGGTATTAAACGTAAACAATTTATATATTCCTATCCATAATGATGATTTCTACCAAATTTAAGGATATACAGGACACTGATCATGTGAATATCATTGTTTTGCTGCTTTGATTTGCTTACTCTGTTATAATTACATAACTGATTTGATTTTATGATGCTTTGATGTATTTCATCTATGACAGCAAACAGGATTTGTTAGATCCCTCCCCCGTACTTTACGGCTTTTATTCATTGTCACAATGTCTCAACTTTCTTTTTCACAATTTGTACCAACTTAAGTCCTAAAACCTATACAAAATATAATATCATACTTTTAAAAAATACTTTTTTAGAGAGACTGCAGATCTGGATTTATTTTATTTGCTTGTAACAGAGAAACATTTTAAAAATTCGAAAAAGAGGATAGGTGTACTGCTTATCACAGTATCCCCCATTAAATGGTTAGAAAGAGGTCGTGAAGTTTATAGTGCACACGCTCACAGTAAAAATAAGAGATATTTTTTGATGTTGCATTGTTATGAATTTAGGAGTCTAAAACGGTAATTTTGAAGTATGTACTGTTTTAATGAGTTTTTTGGGCTCATCATAAATCAAAGCCAATGTTCAAACTGATTTTAAGTATATTGCTTTTTTTATTGAAATTTTATAAAATATGACTTTAAAGTCAGTATATTCAGTTTTTAAACAGGAAAAACTGATTTTGTCAAAAAATTCACAATTTCAGTAAAACAAGGTAAAAAAGTGGCAATGAAATTAGCATATTTTGCGAAGGACATTCTAGTGTCTTTAACTTTGAAAAATAACAAATATTTATTAAGTAATTAAGTAATCAATGAGTTCCACCATCCTGTTCCTTCTTAGCTGAATTTGATCTAGTGGCTCTATTAAGTAGAAGAATAACACCCCTAATGCATTATATCATATGGAACAATATTGTAGAATATGATATGATATTGCATTGAATCATGTGATACGATATTGTAGAATATGAAATTTTATTGTATCATATGATACATGTACAATATTGTATCATCTGATACGATATTGTATACTAATATAAAATATGATAAAGTAATGTATTATATATGATGCAATATTATATAATATGTATGATATGTATCCCAAAATCTTACTTTTATATCAAATAATATGATATTTTATAATTTTAATTATATGATATTGTATCATGATTTGATATTGTTATGTCTAATATGTTATATTAGGGTATTGTCCCGCATGATACGACATTGTATTGCATAAAAATCTTCTTTCTGTATGTCTAATTTTCCTGCCATCCATCTTTGTCTCTCTTTCCTAGATATTTTTTTTTTAAATGGCGTGAGTTTTACATTTTGGTTTGTTATTATATCATTAAGAGTGCAATTGCAACGCTTAATGATAAAAATGTTTGTATCATTAGGGGTTGACCTTGTAGCTTTTTGCTTGTTTCATTAGCGTTATAGGTCTGCTTTGCATTCGCGACGCTTAATGATAAAATTGCATCATTAGGCGGCGATTTATCATTAGTGGTTGATGTTGTCAACTGTTAATGCAAGAATTTATAGCATTAGGGGTTGCAATTGCAACGCTTAATGATATTTGTATCATTAAGCGGCGTTTTATCATTAGAGGTTGATACAGGGCTTTCTGCAATACAAAATCCACGTAGACATCACATTTTTTAGCCGTGTATTGAAACCTGATAAGCTAACAGGGGCATTTCAACAGAGAAATCTTGGAAATTTTTTATACTTTTGAATGAACATCGTTTGAACCATAAGGTATTTATAAATATTGAGTAATTAAGCAAAATGTGAATCAAGGATATCTTGGGACAGAGTATAATAGACAATGATGACTGATATCAAAATTAAAGTGATAGGCATCCTCTGTATAATGATTTATGAAGATTTGATTTTATACGATACTATTTAGAAATAGTACTTAAATAGTTAAAATTGGGGGCAGATATTTGACCATATCAAATATAGTCCTTTGATATATACAAAATACATTGCAACATTTTAACACTTTCCATGTTAGAAGACAAGTTTCTTAAAAGTTTGACTTATGTACTGTACAGCTCTTTGTGTGCATTGAGGCAAATGTAAGTATGATACTTATAGGTATGATTTCTTACTGTTGTCAAAAGAGGTGTAAATTGCATATATTTGTTAGTTTGTATAATATATAGGCTCAGCAGTAGTGCATGCCCCGCTCCTTCAGTCTAATTTATTCAATAGTCTGTACCAAGTTACCATTTCCGTCACTTTTTGATGATTTTTAATGAAAATTAATTAATGCATATAACCTGTCAAAGTAGATGTACGTTCCATTGAAATCAATTAAAGGGATAAAGTTCAAAATTTCTTCTTTGATGATAGTCATCTCTTTTTACTAGGAGAAATTCACAGCTTTTTCATGGAGATTTATATAATGGAAAAACCTGACATATTTTCCATTTGGAAGTCACTTGGGCACACCTCACCCAATTTTTCAATAATATTAACTGGGCATTTCATGTTCTTTCTAATGCAAAATTCCCTGGCTAAGACTTTTTATTTTTAGCTGTGTATTCATTCCTGGAAAGCTAGAGAAGGCATTTTAAAGAAGAAATCATGGGATTTTTTTTTCCATATTATAGAGTAAACATCCTTTGAACCCAGTGAGATATTCATAATATCAAATCAAAATGTGATGGGAGGATACCTGGGGACAGAGTATAGTGCATGGGTAAACCAGCTTGGTCAGCAGAGGATTGATATAATCTGTACATTTGCCAAGGGGAAGTTTCTTGGAGAAGAGGGTTTTCTTGGGGGCTTCAATATCAAAGAAAATGGGGCTTGGAGGTTTCTTTTGGGGGTAAATCAATGTAAAACAGGAATTTTTAATGAAAATTAACAAAAGGGTCTCAAGTTCAAGTCTAGATGTGCTGGTCATTCCCCTTTTCTGTTACAGCCAGGCATTAAACAAAATAACATGCATGGAGTGGTTTGAAGAGTCTGATGTGTGAGATGTTTCTAAGGGATAGAAATCTTAATTTAAAAGAAAAGGGAGAAAACAATGATGTTTGTAATTGAAAGGTTTAGTATACGCAGCCACACTCCTTCCAGCACTATAGCCAGTGGGTTAACTCTTTATAGCTCAGTGATAGAGCACTGCATGGTTGTTTAAACTTAAGGTCTGTCTTGAGGTTGATAGCCTTAAGATGGTCATTCCCCATAATCTGCGATTTATTTTCACCTTTGAATGAATTTCAAAAGGGGTTTCAAAATGCTCTTATGATTTAAGCTCTCTATATAGGCCCAATTAAAGGACTTTTTAATACCCCAAACATTCTTTATTTCCATGGCAAGTTCAAGGTCCTTTGATGAGTGAACACATGTATCACAGTCATAATATAAATTTACATGTATAACAGTATGCAACTCGGCTCCACGTATCACAAACTGGTAAATCTAACATAATATGTCAATTTATTTCCCAAAAAGATGTAGTTGCATTTGATATTAATTTTTAATTAGTTTATGTTTTATGATAAAGATTGGATCAATAAACCAATATAGATCGAAATATGTGTCTAGTCTGGAAATCCAATCTCAGACCCCAACAGTTAGAAAGAATAATCTTACCGTGACCAGGCTACGCTCAGGTCACAGTAGTTAAACCGGGTCCGTAGGACATCTGTCATTTTAACGAGAGAACATTCTATCTACCCAACAGTATGCCACTTTAAGCTTTTCAAAGGACCATATTAAAATCCTGGGACTCTGGTTTTAAAATATGTTTTCATTATAATAATCTCAATGCTTTTAATTGCCACCTTCATTTTGCATATTCTTGAACCTAAAAGCATATATCCCAATTTACTTTAAAACATTGTTAATTCCATGGATATTTTAAATTTTTATCCCGAGATATGGTTTTGATTTATGAAGGTACGTAGTGTTGGTGACCAAGCACCACGAGGGCTTCACTCTCTGGCCCTCTGCTGTCTCCTGGAACTGGAACGCCTACGATGTCGGACCACACAGAGACCTTGTTGGTATGTCCCAAATAAGTCATTGATTTCATAACTTAGTTTTGCAATAATCTTGATGGCATACTAGGCTAGCATCCTACTACTCATAAGTAATAGTGCACTGGCACATACCAGATTATAAGGACCATTTGCAAGGGATCAAAAGCACGTTGAGATATTAATGTTTCATTGCACAGCATGCATTTGCCCCAACACAACTTCACACCACTGTGCAGTTTGCTGTGGTGATTTTGTTTTTGTGTTAGACCGTGAGTTGTGTGCAGTTGTGTTAGCACAACTCAAGGTAGACCAGACATCATATTAATTAATACTGTCAGTTTATCAGATTTAGTAGTATAGAATTCTGAATTTCATATAAACATTGTACATGCAGTTGTTCAGCATCATCAGTTTCCTAGAGATGCATACTGGTATGTAGGAAAAATTAATCTCTGCATTGTTGATCCCCTTTTATCTTGCAGAGTTTCATATTAAAAAATCATCTTTGAACATTATAAACAGGTGCCCTTGCTGATTCCATAAGAAACAGGACAGATATCCACTTTGGAGTGTACCATTCTCTGTTTGAGTTCTACAACCCTATCTATCTCCAGGATGTGGCCAACAATTACACCACACAGGATTATGTCAGGGTAAGCGTCTATATAGTCAGAAGACCTTTGATCAATTTACTCTATCATGGGTAGACTCAGGACTAATGTAAGGTTAGGTAGTAGAATAATAAATGTATGTATGTATGTATTATTATTATGAATGTGAAAGAGGATTCAATTAGGAGAATTCCAGGTTGCATGTACGATTTTTTTCTCCAATATAATAATTATAATACATTTACTGTCACATTAGATATATTATGCATATTATATTCAAATATGGCATATTTACTGTGAACCCCTTTCTTTGAACAAAACTGCATAACTTTGTACAGTTGTATTGACTGTGTTACAGAACAAGGCTCTACCAGAGCTGTATGAGCTGGTTAACCGATACAAGCCTGATGTTCTGTGGTCAGATGGAAGCTGGAATGAAAACAGTACCTACTGGAACTCCACTGAGTTTCTGGCCTGGCTGTTCAATGACAGGTAACTGCAAAGTTTCTTAATATTATTACTGAAAGACATCCTCATAATGTCTGTATACTGGGAAAACTCATCACATTGAGAGTAACAGATTGGGTTCTTTGGCACAGGAACCTATTAATAAAACAACGCAAGGCAGGGTCAAGGCTCCTGTACGAAATGTTCCGCCTGGAATATAGGGGGAATAGAGGCGTAATATAGAGAAGGATTCTGGGCGTCAGTTTATCTCTCTACATATATGGTAATGTAGAGGTTCCAGGCGTAAACCAAGCGGAAACAGAGCAGAATTGGCCAGGAATATGAGGCGAAAAATGTAAATTAATGAGCTACGCCTGGAAAAATTAAATGATGCCTGGAAAAATTCCGCCTAGGAAATAAAATTATACCAAGAAAAGGTTTATGCCTGGAAAGTCCTATTTATTATGCAACATCAAGTGACCTACAGACCTGAATAGCCATCTCTTTTTCATCTAGGATTTTCAAATACCGGTACTGTCATGAGTGTGCACTAATTTCCAAAGAACATGATAAAGTTTTGAAATGCTCTTAAAGCTTACACTGAAACCACATTCTGAATCATACAACAACTAAATACCATACAATGTACTCTACATTAAATCTCAGTGCCTCACAGCAAAGAACTAAATTGTTCAAGAAAACTGTAAATCTTTTAAGTGAAATACAAATTTCAGTAACAATACAATGTCATGTACATTCAAATTTACTAGAATATAGGTATCAATCTGATCATCTAACATACCAGCATATATTGTATAATCCAGCAAGGACGTTATAGGAGTAAAAAGCCTGTCTGTGTTAACCATTGCATTCACACCAACTTCCCTCCTTCCTGACTGATTCAAACTTAATCTTACTGAAATGACCCAAACACATCAATTAATATTGACCAATCAGAGGATTTTACTCCTGCTGAAATTTCCAGGCGGAATTTTGTTTCAATTTTCTTGGTATTTTATGCCAGGAAAATTTAAATTTGCCAAATGACGCCTGGAAACCGCCTCTTCTACTTAGGCGTAACTTTTCAAAATTCCATCTCCCAAATACGCCCGGAATTTGCTGATTCCTGCCAAAATCCACCTATATTCCAGGCGGATTCCACCTCAAAAATTCGTACGGGCAGGGTCAAATGAAGGTCACCTACTGAGCAAACTGTGCCAGTTCATGTTTCTTCAATCACTACAGTGACTTAAGAATGAGCTGTTTTGATACTAGTATGTATGTGATTTAAGTCAACATAACAATGTTACACTGTACGTAGAAATACCGATTGATATGCCAGTGTTGTAGCCAAACACAATAGTGTAAAATGTAAATGATGTTTGATATGTTCACTGGGACTTGGACAGGGTGTATAGCGTCTGTTCAGTGGTCAGTCTGATTGTCTTGTAGCCCGGTGAAGGACACAGTGGTCACCAATGACCGGTGGGGGAAGGACGCCATCTGTAAACATGGAAGCTTCTGGAATTGTCAGGACAAGTTTAAACCTGGTAACCAATAAAGATGCAACTTATTTACTGTAGATTCCTAATAATTACTAGTAAGTCTAGAAATTAATACTTGCATAATAAGGAATCTACAGTATTTATGTAATTATTTTACTGACCTTGACCTCCCTATGACCTTGACTTCACTCTTCCATATTTTACACCTTAATCTCAAATAAATTCTAGAATGTATTTTCACAATACTTTATTTTTCTGATACAAACTGGTAAGAAACCCTACATCATTTATTCCTAGCTCTCATAGTATTTTCAACTTGCATTGACTGGTGCAAAGATAAACGGAACAATTATTTTTGGGTCAGGGCATTCATGTCCTGTAGATATATTTCTTGTTCTTTTTGTTAAGAATGTGAGACTATGTACATTTTTTGCTCCTTTTCTATTCAAAAGGGTTGTTAACTTCCTTTCGTACATACGATGTATAATGTGACCAGCCGTTGCACAGTTGTTAATTGATCTGCACATGTTAGTTCCTCCCATCTGTTCTGTGTGTTCTCAATTAGATATTCCCAAATTCTTGTTGGTTAAGGTCATTCTCAAATAATCTTTTATGAAATGTTCATCAATAAAATCATGTACGAGACCTGAGTCATTGGTTTTGCATCATTTGTTTCTAATAAACAAGGAACTCTGGACTTGCACATAATAATGTCAAATAAAGAACTGTGTATACTAATCTAAAACTTTTAATTACGATAACAAACAATTGTTCACAAATACGAAATTAAATTTAATGAAAAAAAACTAAGCACTGTACCTTAGCTGTATTTGTTAACACAGACTTATATACACACAGGGTGGAATTTGCATCATGTGTAAATCATTTATTGATATTTGAATCATTTTGATCAAAAATGATTTTACATTCTTGTAGGTACAGATCTATTTTATGAATATAGGTGCACATCAGGAAAAGAGTACAAAATAAGATTTTAATGGATAATATTTTCAAATGCAGGGAAAATTATTAAGCATAAGTGGGAGAACTGTATGACAGTGGACAAGAAGGCATGGACTCATCGGCGCCAGATACAGATTGAGGATGTTCTTACAATAGAGGAACTACTGGCTGAAATTGCAGAAACTGTCAGGTAAGTGACCTAATACATGTAGATAGCTAGCTTAACTTTTAGCTGGTTCAAAACTTTAGAAAAAAAGGGATTTTCTTTGAAAACATTGATCAGAGGTAAATTGCTTTTCACTGCAACTAAGTAAACATGTACTGGCACTCAAAATACTAAGTGTAAGTCTTTAAGTGTTTGATAGATTTTCATGATGTGATTCTTTTAACTTTACTGTAGTTATGGGGGTAATATCCTGATCAATGTGGGACCCACAGCTGACGGAGTTATCATCCCTATTTTTGAGGAGCGACTCGGACAAATGGGACAATGGCTCAAGGTCAATGGAGAGGCCATCTATGAGACACAGCCCTGGTCCCAAGCAAAAGATAATATAACATTTCCTGGAGTTTGGTGAGTCATTATACCCCCTGCAAACAAAGTTTTTTTTGGGGGGGGATATATAGGAATCACCTTGTCTGTCTGTCTGTCCGTCTGTCTGTCCGCCTGTCCGTCTGTCTGTACAATCGTGTCCAGTCCATATCTTTCTTACAGAGAAGTTCTTACTTCACAAAAAGGTTGCTTATGACCTTAGGGAGTGTCATGATTTTGACCCAAGGTCATTTGGACAAGTTCAAGGTCACTGGAAGGAAAATTGCAAAATTTGTGTCTGGTCTTTATCTTTCTTATGGAGAAATATTGGAATTCTTACTTCACAAAAAGATTGCTTATCACCTGAGGGTGTGTCATGATTTTGAATCAAGGTCATTTGGGCAAGTTTAAGGTCACTGGAAGGAAAAGTGACAAATTTGTGTTCAGTCTATACCTTTTTTATGGAGATGTTCTTACATCACATCAAGATTGCTTATTACCTGAGGGTGTGTTATGAACTTGACCCGGGGTCAGTTGTGCAAGTTCAAGGTCATTGTTTAAAAAATTGCATAATTTCTGTCTTGGTCATATCTTGTAATGGAAAATTATTAGAAGCTAAAATTTGACACAAAGATTGCCTGTGACCAGTAAATATGTCCTGATCTTGTGCTTTGGTCATTTGTAAGTTCAAGGTCATTATAAGAAAAATGGTGCATCCATTACTTTCCAATAGAAAAATACTTGAGATAATATATTTTCTTAGCTGAGGGTATTATTTGTGAGCTTGCTCACAGATTGTACTTCTAGTTTTTTAGGTCACCTGATTCACTCAGGGAACCTATTGCAATTGGTCTTTGTCCGTCGTCAAGCGTCGTCCTTCGTGCGTTAACTGAATTTTACATTTTTAACTTCTTCTGCCAAGTTTCTGGGTTGGAGATCAAGGTCATAGAAGATATATATGTGAAATACTTTATGGAGTATATATTTTTTCTCCCCTTTGCCCCATTAAACTTATGCTTTACTAAAAGAATGGCCAAGCATAAAAGTGTAAGTCAATGGTCAAAGCAGATCTTTATGTAAAATTCCTGTGTATTATCTCTTCCCTTTGTCTGATATGGGTCATACCAGGACCAAAGAGTACCAGTGATTAAAGTGTTAGAATGACCTTAAACTAAGTTTCTAAGTAAAGAGATAAAGGTCAAAGCCATCATTTATCCTTATGCCCTTATCCATATGAGGGCCCTTTTAGATTGTCACCATCTCAATGATCTCTAATAGCTGATGTCACTTAGTTTTTACCGTCTTCCCAAGTCAAGGGTTTCAGATCCGCTGTGCACAACCCTTGACCGAACAGACCAACATATGCAGGTTTACAATTATGCCATCAAGTGAGCTAGAGTACTAATTTTTTAACTTTTGTGACCTCTTGTTCTGTCCAATCAGAAGTGTGTATTAAACAGAAAAACTATAGCAATATGGCTGCTCCCATGAACAAGTTGTTTATAGTAATCAAATTTGTAAAAAAGATGACTTCACTTGGACTAAACACCAGTAGCAGTAAGTCAAATACTAGTCGGTCTCAAATTTGTTTGACAACGGCTCATTTTTTAAATTGATCATTGCACAATTATAATCATTCTTGAAACTACATTTTGGATCTGATGATGCAATCTTTAATGAGATCAACCAGAGAACTGGGTTTCCAACCCTATCAAACTCTGCCTATTAGATCAAGGGTTTGTGAATAGCAGAGCAATATAATCTTACATGATTTACGTACAGTGTACATCTAAATGAAAAAAAATGAAATGAACAAAATCATGGCAAGGAGATTGATTGTTTCAGGTATACCACAAAGAAGCAAGGAAACAGTACAGCAGTGTATGGTATTGTCACATTCTGGCCCCAAGACAACAAGATTCTCCTAGGTGTCCCTGTTACCACAGCAACCACCAAGGTCACAATGCTTGGTGTTAAGGAGCCATTGAAATGGTCTGTGTTCAAGAATGTTGCCATGCAAATTGAGTTCCCTCTACTTCCAATAAACCAGATGCCGTGCAAGTGGGCATGGGTTATCAAAATGGAGAATCTTAAAAATCAATGAGAATGGATGTACATTTTTAAGTGTGAGCTTTTTCAAAATTTTGTCACACAACTTTTTCTCATTCTCAGTTGTTTTGCATTTTTTTTTATTGGATGCTGTGACTGTGGTTGTTATACTTTAATTTGTGTGTAAATCCTTGTTTTTGTATTTGTAAGATATATGGTATATATTTTTTATACTCCTACAAGGCTTTTCTGTAGAACATACATTTCTTGAGGTCATTTATTGTATTCCTGGAATCTTACATCTGGGTTTTGTTTAAATTCATTCCTTACAAGCTCATTATATAGATTTTTTCTATGCACATTGTTTATATTTTGATTGTGAATGAGATTACTACATGTATATAACATACAGGGTCATGTTGATGTGTTTGTGTCTTCAACAAAGAAAATCTTGTACTAGTAAGCCTGTAAGAACCAGTGGCCCTAGAGCACAACAGCACCGAGCATACTGTAGATTCCTTATTTTACAAGAGTACTTTATTCCACTATCCCGTTGTTTTGTATCAAATCGCGAGAATATGAAATCGTGAACACAGAATTTGTATCCTAATTTCTTATAGTTCTCAACTCTCATAAAATAATAGCGAGAATTTAAAATCCACGAGGGGTGCTTCTCACGATTTTATGCGGATATTAATTTTCACGTGTTTAATTAGGAGTAAGGAAGTTGGGTGGTCAACAAATTACCTATCATTTTAATTATGATATTTTTTAACCATAAATTTTAATTTAGTATAAAGACAAAAATCAAATATTTTACATTAAATATTTGAATGTTTTTCTATATCTTTATACAGATCGATCAAGCTCTTCATCTAATGGAGTTAAATGTCGGTATGGTCTATTAATAATGACCACCACCATCCAACCCTGTTAAAGTACTGTCACAATAAATAAACAAAAATCATCACAAAATGTAATATCTTTGTTGCACTCTACTTAACACTGATTTAACAATATCATTTATTTTTTAACCTGTTTGATAACCTTTATCTATTTATATATATAATCTTTAAAACAAGAAAATCCTTTGTTTTTTATTTAAACAAGTACATAATAAGTGTAGTATGTTAAACTGAATAAACACTTTACACGAGACAATATTGGAGTTTCTTTGATTTACCTCACCTTCTCTCAAGAGTCTGGCCTGACATGAATGATAGTAAATAGTGAACGACTGTCAGAGATGTAAAGACTCAAAGGTAAATCAACATGTAATACATGTACAATGTATTTCTTAAGACATGTACATGTACGTGGGTGAGTTTGGACCTGGAATCACTATTCAGTGTGAAAGTTTTTTCAGTACACATATCTCTCTATAATTATCTTGCTAGCTTTAAGTGCCCGAATTGTAGGCATTAGACTTTCAAGTCCTGCATGGCTGAATCTGAAGTAAAAAATCTAAATCTGTAAATACAGGCACGTAACATGTGTGTGTGTGTGTAGGGGGGGTGGGGGGGCCCTACCCCAAATTTTCTTTGCAACAAACATTTTTCTTAAATTTATATATAGAAAATTGAATTATAAAGGAGTTGCTCCACCCCCACCCCCTACTTTTTCGGGCATATGAAAAAAAAATTGAAGTAAAGTAAAGAAGGAAATTTATAAAAGTTAAAGGTATGTGAAGTCTCGAGGCATACGTCCCCCCACCAACAGAATAGAATTTACATGATTTTGGAATTTGCACTTTTTAGCTCACCTGAACCGAAGGTTCAAGTGAGCTTTTCTGATCACCCGTTGTCTGTCGTCCGTCCGTCTGTAAACTTTTCACATTTTTGACTTCTTCTCTAAAACTACTGGGCCAAATTTAACCAAACTTAGTACAAGGCATCCTTATGGGAAGGGGATTATAAATTGCTAAAATAAAGGGCTAATCCCCTTTTAAAAGGGAGATAATTGCGAAAACAGTGAGTATAGGGTGCATGTCTTTAAAAATCTTCTTCTCAAGACCCACTGCACAAGAAATGCCAATATTTACAAAAAAGCTTGCATATATGGTGAAGATTCTAAATTGCAAATATCGTGACATCCTTAAATAGTGTAGATTCTAAATTATAAAAGCCGTGACCCTCGATCTAATACTGGGGTCCCAGAAGGGGTTCAAAGTTTAACGTAGAAATATAAAAAAAATCTTGGCTAGCAAAAATAAAAGAAGAAATTCTCAAAATCACGAAAATCCTTATCCGTGGGGAGGGGTGCGTAGTATTTCTTGTCAATTCAACGTTGAATTCCAAAAAAAGGGGGAGGGGGGAGGGTCAACTCCATGACATTTCAATTTTTTATATGTATAGGATCTATTGCGAATATCAAAATAATTGACCTATAGGGGAGATGGATTTCCCAGAAAAAAATCACTTTTGAAAATCAAAGTTTTTTTTGTTTTTTTTTTCTATCGTACATATTTCTAAATTTTTCGAATTTGCATTTTGAACCTATCATATTGCTCTTGCAATTTTATTATTAATCTTCAAAGTTGGCTAAAACAGCATTTTCTCAGTAAAATGGTATATTTCTGAATGGTTTTTGGCCTAGATATCCGTCAGGACCGGCCTGCCCCTAAAAAAATCTTAGATAGTTTGATAGGTTTTGTTCTAAGGAATAAATTAAGATAGAATTTTTTAGGGGCACCCCGGCCCTGGGGTCGAATTTTGCAAAACACCGACAAAAATTTTGGAAACTGATTTCTATCATAGTGGTCTATATTTACATCGAAAAGTGTAAGTTCTGGATAGCTCAGTGGGTTAAACCGCTGGCTATGTCACACATGATGTTTTTTGTGCCCTGGTTCGATTCCATCTTTTTAAAAATTAACGGCATTTATAAACACCGTTTTATTTTTTTTATGCAGAATTGTGCATTTTGTATATTCAACTTCGATCTTCTTCCTTAAATGCACATTTGCTCTTTGAATTAAAGATATCGATGGAAAAAGTATATACTTAACTACATGTAAAAGCAATCAACCGTAACTAAACTTTAGTGTAATCACGCTTTGTTTGAGGACAAGAATAATTCGCTCTGTGTTACTCGAGACAGGTGCCACGTAAAAAAATCATGCCGAGCAAACACTGTTGCGTTTGCCTTTCCAGAACATCTATAGGAAATTGTGGGAGAAGTACTGCAAAGTAAATGCAGTTCGTTCTTTGCAAAGAACGTGTGCATTGGTGACATGAACAACTGACAATATTCCTGTTTTCAAGCTGTAGGGCTACATTTCAGTATCGACACAACTTCTTAAATTTCATTTTTTTTTTATAATTTGCATTTCTTACACCAATGACATTTTTCGAAATGAAATGTATCATCTCCAAAGAAATGAGTTGTAAAAGGACGTACATGTATATACACTAACGGGATTAGCAACTTCTTTACCGCCATGTTTACATTTACTTCCGAAAATATCATGCACGTTTTGAAAAAATTCGCAAATTTTGCGTTATTCTTCCACATTAAGGACCACACCGCGTAAAACATCCGTACCAACGAGAGACATTAATATAAGAACTTGCATGTCAATCGTTGTGAAATAAATAAGCTTGTAAAAACATTAAATTGCTTCTGATTAAAGCAAATGAATGTGTTCTTCTTGTTGATACGGATCTGTTACATAAATTTTGAATTATTATTGTCTGATAAGGAACTTTCAATCCATTGTAAGGTGCTGCCATGAATTCCATATAGTAATTCAGTTTATGGAGAAAACGTCGCGGTGTGGTACCTTATATCAAATGTTTTGGCAAAATCCAATAAGATGGCATCGATCTGGTTGCCGTTCGATGGACTACTAGCCAAGTCTTGTACTGTGGAAATAAGTTGAGTCTCACATGAGCGTTTAATACGAAATCCGTGTTGTGCTGGTGTAAGGATGGAGTTTCTTTTAAAGCGGCCCATGATGTTAGAATGGGGGATGTGTTCCAGGATCTTGGAGCAAATTGCCTTGAGGGATACTGGAAGATAGTTGGCTGCTGTACTCTTGTCTCCTTTCTTAAAGATGGGGACAACGTGGGCCATCTTCCAGTCCCTTGGCACACATCCGCTGTTCAGTGATATTTGGAAGAAGAAGGCCAAGCTGTATGGTGTTAAGCTCCGTTGCCAGTTCCTTTTGAAAACGTGCTGATATACATGCATGTAGCGTCTGGTCTGGTAGCCTTGTATGGTTGTAGATTACTTATAATTATACCCTTTTATCATTTTTTTTTTGCCTATCATATCTGTTCATTAAATACATCAACTATCGATCATTAAGGTATTCAATGTATATAACGACCACATTTTGTATCTATTAAATGAATGGTCCGATATTCTTAACCATGATATCATTTTGAAGTTGGGAAAGTGGGGGCCAACTCCATGATCATTCACTTTTTATATGTATATTAAAAAAAAAGTCTGCTGCGAGAAAAAGGGGGGGGGCAGCTTTTGTAGAAAAAAAAACATCGTTAAACAAGTGGGTACCTTGGAGGAAAGTTATTTTTTTCCTCCGAGATACCCACTTTTTAGCTCACCTGAGCTGAAAGCTCAAGTGAGCTTTTCTGATCACATTTTGTCCGTCGTCCGTCTGTCCGTCCGTCTGTAAACTTTTCACATTTTCAACTTCTTCTCTAAAACCACTTGGCCAATTTCAACCAAATTTGGCACAAAGCATCTTTATGGGAAGGTGAATATAAATTGCAGAAATAAAAGGCAAGTTAGTATTCAAAGCGGAGAAAACCTCGAAATTGTAAAAAAGGGGGTGCATTTTTAAAAATCTTATTCTCAAGAACCACTGCACCAGAAATGCCAATATTTACACAAAAGATTGTATATAGAGTGAAGATTCTAAATTGCAAAAATCGTGACCCTAGGACCAAAACTGGGGCCCCAGGCGGGGTTCAAAGTTTAACATAGAAATACATAGGAAAAATGTTTAAAAATCTTATTCTCAAGAACCACTGCACCAGAAATGCCAATATTTACACAAAAGCTTGAATATATATTGTGAAGATTCTAAATTGCAAAAATCGTGACCCTTGGATCAAAACTGGGGCACCAGGCGGGGTTCAAAGTTTAACATAGAAATATATAGGAAAAATGGTTTAAAATCTTATTCTCAAGAACCACTGCACCAGAAATGCCAATATTTACACAAATGCTTGTATATATAGTGAAGATTCTAAATTGTAAAAATCGTGACCCCCGGACCAAAACTGGGGCCCCAGGCGGTGTTCAAAGTTTAACATAGAAATACATAGGAAAAATGGTTAAAAATCTTATTCTCAAGAACCACTGCACCAAAAATGCCAATATTTACACAAAAGCCTTTATATATAGTGAAGATTCTAAATTGTAAAAATCTTATTCTCAAGAACCACTGCACCGAAAATGCCAATATTTACACAAAAGCCTTTATATATATAGTGAAGATTCTAAATTGTAAAAATCGTGACCCCTGGACC
>WFKH01007768.1:51129353-51168877 GCA_016163765.1 Magallana hongkongensis | reverse complement strand
TGAAGGGGAACATTTAATTGTGAAATTCATGATGCCCAACTTCCAAAGACCTGATGATGAACATTGTAAAAAAAAAAAGAAGATTGATGCAGTCTTTAACACTCATGGGCATCTAGGAGACATATTGTCAATGAGTACATTGTTATGATGAGCAGTTAAGAAAAAGCTTTATCTTTCCTTCTCTGCATCTAGCAGACAAAATTAGCCCAGAGTTGTTATTAGCAAGGGAATTCTGTTAAAATAAGTATATGAAATTATTGACCCTTGTGTCAGGGTTTCTCGGGTTTCTGTACCCCTAACCACTACCAACCCCACCCTATTCCTCTGTAACGCAAGTATTCAATTGCTATTCAATGGATTTTCTGGTTTAACTCTTGTTGAATTAACTCCTTAATTTCATGCAATAATACATGTATAATATCTACCCTACATATATTTCATGAACTACTTTCCACTGTGGGTGGATCTGGTTGTTGTAGAATACAAACAACCTGCGTACAGCGCTGATCGTGTTGGCGTGTACCTGTTTAGGACTGCCCCTGGGTCTCCTCCGAAACCTGAACACTGTCAGCAGGGCCAGCACCTTCTGTATCTGTTTCTACTCCGTGTTTGTGTTCTATGTAAGTGTCAATCTTGTCAGCCACAATAGGTTACTTTCATACTGTAGTCATGTAAACGTGTTACATTTATTTTAGCATGTAGGATATTTTGCGGAAATTGACTTTTCGACTAGCGTTGGTTTGAATTAGTGCATTTCTAAATGTACATGTACCTGTTTATATAGATACTGTAATTTTATGCATGAAAGTGATGTACTTGATTAAGAAGAACCCGCTTTCAACTTAAAGTACTAAAAAGAATAAACAGCTAAATGTAATACATGTATGTTTACAGTACTCATTCTATGCTAGACTACTAAAAAACTTACTATTGTAAGATTAAAAGAGACTTAATAATATTCAGGCCATCAAAAATGTAAGGATCAGATCAAACAAAATTTGAAAGCTGTGACATTTCTTTGTATATTGATATTGTTTAGGTTATGGGGTTGGCTCTTCCCAATCTGAAGGCAGGAAACTGGTTTCAGAAGGTTAATCTGTGGAGAGTGGATGGACTGTTTAAGTGTTTACCTATATTTTCATTTGCTTTTGGATGTCAAACGTAAGTATAATTATGTACATGTATATATCAAGTACTCTTCAGCCTGAAAAAAATCAGCCCACTTCTCTTGATTTTAATCAGACCAGGTACTTTTAGTTTTTCTTTCATTAGTTAAAAATATCTGTACCTGTTATTTGAATGGTCATTGTATCCCTGGTTTGTATTCCACGTTTATTATGATCTACAGACAACGGTTTATTCTGTAAATGCTCTACCTGAGTTATCTTTGTTTTGATTCTCCTTGTTGTATTTATGTTCTACAGACAGCTGTTCATTCTGTACGATGCTCTGCCTGAGCCCTCACTGAAGGAGATCAGCTCCATTGTCAGTAGTGCTGTCAACATGTGCATGATTGCTTACTTATTGGTAAACTAATAGACTTTTTTGTGAATTAAGCATAACCTGATTTTTGCCATGTTTAACTGAAAATTTGATAAAGATTTGCACAATATATCTTTACATTAGTCTTAGTAAATGTCTTTACTCTCGTAATTTCATAAAAAATGAAGAAATTTGCTAAAAAGCCAGACCTCTACGTTCCTGCATTGATATATTTTGATTTAATAAATTTGTTTACAACAAAGATGATACACGTACATTTGGATATAGAGTCCAGTCTCTTTGAGTTGGAATGGTGTTTGCCTTGTAGGTGGGATTCTTTGGCTACGTAGCATTCTGTGATACCACGATCGGTGGGGACGTCATCACTCAGTTCTCGGAGACGCTGGTGGTGGACATTATTCAGATTCTGTTTGTCCTTTCCATCGTCGTCACCTTCCCCCTCATCATCTATCCATGTCGGGGAAGCTTCTACACCCTGCTGTTTGCTCAGGTCAGTTTGATATTATAAATGCTGTAGATTCCTAGTAAAACATGAGGAATTATATCATATGCAAGTAAAATCGCGAGAACCATGTCTTACGGATTTTAAAACCTCACTTTTTTTTTCTGACAGTTGTGAACTACCGTTATATAAAATTATAACAAAAAGTTGATGCTCACAAAACATTGAAATTGTGCTATTAGGTACCTGTATTCGCATAAAATAAAATTTACAGTACTTAAATTGTGATGACAAAATATGACTTGTGATTTCTGAAAAACCACTCTCTCCATATAAAAGATTTGTGTTGTTCTTTGACAATTTTTAAACTTTTATATTTGTAACGATGACAACCGCATATTTCTTTTACATAAATATGCTTTATTTATTAGGGATACTGCTCATAAATGAGCACAAAAATTTCATTGTTTTAATAATGGGCAATTTATTTCATAAATGCCTTGCCATTTCTATCTCTAAATTTCTTTCTAAATGTTAATTTCATTTAAGCATTGAATGCCTATTTTTGGATGTTGTCGGTCCTATAACACACCAAGGCGGTGCAGACAAATTCAATACCGCGCGTTTGCGCGATATGATAATTTGTCTGTACCGCCTTGGTGTGTTATAGGACCGACGACATCCAAAATTAAGCATTCAATGCTTATATTTATATTCATATTGATGTTAATTTGTATGAAGTATTTGTGTATCATCACTTTAAAGCCTTTATATATGCCCTTAGTAAGGGATATGAAACATACATGGAACAGCCATATTAACATGTTATTTAGTTCGCTTCGGCGACTAAAAATATAGTGCTAGAAACTTTGTAGAGAAAAATCTTTTTTATTAACGAGTAGATATGATTTAATGATTAATTTTCATAAGTACATATCAAATTGGTAATGTAAGTTTGAACGTTTCATTTGTTCATACAATAATAAATACACCCAAAACACATGATGACTTCTATATTTGTGTTCATAGCACATGAATTTGCTAAGTGTATTCACAGGAAATTGAATGTCGCAGATTTCCAATGCAAACATAAGGGGAAATATACACTGAATGTAAATATATAATGATACACATTATTTAATGATTTTTGCAGAAGCCAAAGCACGAGGATATAGAGTCTCGGCCCATTATTCCAGAAATTCATTTCAAAGTCATCACTATTTGCATTGTGTTGTTTTCTATGGTGGTAGGAATTCTAGTTCCTAATGGTAAGAAATTTATTTATCGTATTTGTAAAATAGTGAACATAACATGCCTTATAGGCTCATATGTAAAGAAAACTTGGAGCAATTTGCACAATGATCAAGGTAATTTATATGAGTTATACTCAATAATGCTTTTGAATGGATTTGTGGGCTGTTTGCATTTTGATATCAAGTTGTGCAATTTGTATGATTTGCATTTGACATTGCAGCTCATTAAAACATAGTGAGGTACATGTAAGTTATAAGCTGGCGTAATTTTGTTTCTGATTGAAAGTTTCCTGATTACAGTGGAGTTTGTACTAGCCATGAATGGAGCCACTATGGGGACATTGATTTGTTATATATTCCCTGCTGTTTTCTTCCTGAGAGTCATGACAGCCTCATCTGAGAAAAAGAATGTGGCTCAGGTGAACTTTTACTCTATGTTGATACGTGTATTTCCTGAAAATTTTGATGACTGATGATTGTAATTGACTTATAATGTTGTTGTGTACAGTGTACAGATGGACATTCAAAAATTTATTTTTTATATAATAGTTTCCAATGTATGCAACATTTTTATATGTAAACATGATAAAGGTTGTTCTCCAGATACATGTACATGTAGTTTTAATTTATTTTTTCACTTAAGAGTTTTTGATCAGTTTCCAATGAAAGGCAGTTCTTGATCACTTTTCAATGAAAGACAGTTTTTGTAAGACTTAAAAGTTCTGTACTTTTCAATACTTTTGATTTGAGCATATTTTAAGAATGTCAATAGGAATTGAAATTTACTTTCAGTTTGTGTTCATTGTTGGAGTTACGATTATGGTTCTGTGTACATACACAACTCTGAACTCTCAGGACCATGTTCAACCAAAACCATTAGTGGTAGAGAAACTTCCTGTTACACAAAAACCAGAGAGTAAACCAGTGGAGAAAATAATCAAGGATGAAAAAGATGCCTTGCGTGAGGACAAGAAGAGAATCATGGACCAAAAAGGTATGTGCACAGTCACTAAATACCGGTAATGTGTGTTCTGAAAGGTGTGCATGAAAGTATGGCAAAACGAAAATCATGAAAAATGCGCAGTTCATGTACAGTTAAACTCGGTTATTGCGAAGTCCTAGGGACCAGTGAATTTACTTTGCTATATCCATAATTCCTTAGAGCCATATAACGAATTCGTTATAATCAGTATAGCGAATTTGTTATATTCATGTTTTGTTTCATAAGACTACAATTTACACTCATTGAGGCAAAAAAAAAAATACATTCTTTTGATACCTAATATAATTGCATTGTAAATTGATGGATGTATGTGGAAATAAATTTTTTCAAACTGTTATGTCAATTGGTATTGCTAACTTTTGAAACTGTATAGGAATTTGTTATAAAGGTTTAAAATTTCGCTATTTTTCACCTCTTCAGGACTCAAAATCAATTTGTTACATCCGTAAATTCGCTATATCCGAATTCATTATAACCGTTCAATTTTGCAAGGATTTGTTAAGAATTTTGCTGGAGACTATAAAACTTTGCTATGTCCGTGATTTCGCTATATCCGTGTTCGTACTAAAGGAGTTTTACTGTATTTATATGGCATGCTATCAATAGTAAAGTATTGAAACTTAACAAATTATCTCAGAGTACATGTATGTCTATCCAAGTTATTTAAAGGTTAAGTACATATACATGACCATGCACAAAACTACATGCAATAAATAAGGTAGATACATGCATAATATGTACAATTAGTATTCAAAAGTCTTATTTCACAATCTGCAGTCTCAATTCACTCCTATTGTTGTTATTTTTTTCAACTTGTATATAGAACATCACAAATTAAAACTCTGGACACAATCATGCCTTATGATAAAGAAAAACAATCAAGATTTAATAAAACTGTTCATCAATTTTCTTTGTTTGAAAGCATGTTATAGGGATATGACAATCAAAGGAGACAATCTATGAAATTAAGATGAAATGAAAATCATTATTGTACACTGTACATTTATGACTTCACACATTTCATTCTTTAAATTTTAGAAAAAGATAAAAGAGCGGAACAACCTGACAAAGAGAGCAAAATAAAGTCACCCTCGGAGGATGACAAGCGACAGGAACCCCCTAATCCCCACCCCCCAGACAACGGGCCTGTCGCAGACAATGCTCCAGTAGAGGTGAGGCCAAAAATCAGACTCAGCATCAGTGTTTGTGTGAAGTTTTAATTGAATTTGTAAATTATTGATCATGGTAACTTTTTTTGAGAATGTTATTTATTTATATGTAAGATATGAAGAGAAGAATGCATTAGGTTGGGTGGGATTTGTGCAAACTGTGGTTATATGAGTAGATATAGATGCCATATACTATGTCATACAATGTTAGCCAAATTTGCTCTGCAATTTGAAAATGAGCATATTGTCAACCATGGTTTGAATGAAAGACAGCTACATGTATCTGAAAACTTGAAATATTTTTAACTTTCAGGGAAATAATAGTCAGAAAGAAATTGTGAAAGAGAAGAAAACCACAAAACAGACAACCTCCAACATCAGTAGTAAAAATGTTAACAAGAAACTCAAACAAAAAAGCAAAGCCAAAGATGCAGAGGGACCAAAAAAATCTCCTCCTGATGAGAGAGTAAAAAGGGAGGAGTCAGAGATTGAGGGGGCAGGTGAAGGTGAGAAAAAAGCTGAGGTCAAGGACACAGTCAAAGACACCCTGGCAGAGAAAGAAGCAGAGCAGAAACAGCAGGACTTGCTGGATGAGTTGAAGAAACAACAGGTAGAGCACAAGAAGCTGATCCAGGAACAGAGAGAGATCCTGAAAGAGCTGAAGGAGCACAAGCGAGAGGCGCACAAGGACGGTGACAGCACCAAGGTAGGCACAAACGGTGCTAATCAGCTCTAGTTCCTCTTGGACATTATTTGTTGTTGTACCTGATCACTCAAAAGGAAGGTGTCACAACGCCATGTTAATTTAATTCAATTTTAACACATTAATGCACAAAACATCACTGGATTAGGCAGCAGGTATTGCCCATCAAAGCCATCAAACAGTGTTGAGCTTATTTAGAAAATCAAAAGGAATTTTAAGAACAATACTTGTATCTAAGAAAGATAATATGTTTTACGGTGCTACCGTTGTGGCGAGCGCAGCAAGAATTCCACATACCTTGCATCATTGTCGTCTTAGTGTTACAGTATTTAGTTATCAACGAGCGTTAAATAATTTTTTGAGAGAGAGAGAAAAAGAGAGAGAGAGAGAGATTATTATATAATATTTCTAAGTTTAAATAAATTCTTACAAAATACATAGACTTGCTTCCCTAAAACCGTTCTTTACTTTTGGAGAGAATTGATCCGTCTGTAAAATATAATTTTTGTTTAATTTGGTCAAAAGTGTTAACGATAAATACAGTATTTTTTTTTTGTTCCTTTTTTTCCCTGTTCATAATTTTTTTTTAAAAATTCGTTTATTTTTGCATTCTAATTACATCCGTTATCCGTGCCCCCGGTCCCTGTTTGTAGGTGTGTAATTTCCCATTTTCTAATTTAATGGTTTGACTTTATGCAATATCTGCATAATTTTTTTAACTGTTTATTTTTTCTCTTTATTTTTTTTTATTTAGTTCAAAATGTCCTATTTTTTTTATTTCCTCCCTACTCATACTTACTGTATATGCATGCAAAATTAGCTTAAAATTGGATCGATATGACAGTAAAGTGTGGCTCTTGCTAGTATACATGTATATATAATCTCTCTATCAAAAAAAAATTAAAAACAAATCATATGTCAATGAGGCAGATATCGCAGTCTATACTGAAATAGCTAGTGCAAGCGTTACATATGTTTGATCCACCTCTAAATTTATCGCGGGAAATATAGCGCGAGATCACTGTGACGTCATACGTTAAATTCCATAATCATTTGTTTACGTATCTCAACTCAATACGATGGAATGGAAGCATGTAAAAAATCTCTTGGGTCTCACCAAAGCTTGTGTGGTACTTAAAACGTGTCTTCAAACCTCAAGGCACCGTAAATTACGAGTTAAATGTCAGCCATTTTTGGCATAGCACCACGGGTGAAAATATTAGAGAGCATTATGGGACCGAGACAAAAAATTTTGTTTGATGAATCTGTAGCTTTAGCTCGTTCTTTTTCCCGCGCACACTGGTTCTTAGAGCTCGCTGCGCTCGCTATAAAACCTATATAAGGCCTTCAAATATTAGACAGACATATTTGTACGTGGTAGGGCAGTGCATATAATGCCTTTCTGAATAGAAAATGTCATATACCAGTATTCCCCATTGCCAACTGATATACATGTAGGAGATGCCTAAAAACTCATTCATATTTTGCTTAGCTTTATATTTTGGTTAGATTTCTCTGGGTTTTACATACATTTTATGTATTTGTTGGGTTTTTTTTTTTTTTTGGTAAAAGTAGGTGTATAATCAATTTTCTTTGTAGATTCAAATGGAATTATCACTAAATAAGTATGCATATATCTATTATTGATAAGCAATCTCTGGGTCTTTCAATCTTTTAGGCTATGAACACAGTTTTCATGCCCACCATGTACATGTATTAAGAGTTTTGGAGTCAAAACTACCATAATTACTTCATGACCAATCTTCTTTACTGTCTTTTATCTTTCTTCATGTTAGATAATGAGACCAAACACACATTGTATTTTATATAATCCAGTTACTCTGTGACAATAAACATCCATACTTACAAGTACAATTTTATGAGAAACTCTTGCACTTATTCAAAACTTGGTTATGTGCCTGTAATTATAATTCTCTCTCTGTTGTATGATAAAGTGTATGAGTAGAAGATAGAAAGAGGTCAGGAGAATAATTTTATTCCTTCTGGAACTTCTGTACACTTATCTTGAAAGGTTTTTTGACTATATGAAAATTATATTGCAAAAAGGTTTACAGATTCAATTAATCTAGTTTGTTTGCAACCATTCAATCTTTTTTTTCAGAAAAATTGTTTCATAGACAACAAAGCATTATACTTATTTTCTTATAAAAATATGGAAAATACATGTAAACAGAATAATGAGAAATTCTTTTCTGTTCATTATCACTTCATAATAACAATAAACACAGAATAAAAAATAATAATTGGATTTTGGCTTTTGCATTCATTGCAATGCAGAAAACTTCTGAAGTTATCAATCTGACACGTCAAGCAGCTTGTTGTAATGACTCAAGTCTTTTAATAACTCTATAAGCATCTTATCAATTACCAAATAAACATTAATAAACAGTAAAATAAAACTTTTTTGTGCAAAGTTTGAACCCCAGAATAAATTCCATTTCCTAACATTGGTGTGCAACGTACAGTTGGTCCTTAAATCATCATAGAGTCTTAGAGTTCAGTTCCACAGTTACCGGTAATAATTTATATTAACATTTAAAGGTGGGATATACCCGGTACTTCATGATGGTTTTAATTTAATGTGCATGAATGATATATACAACTAATAGAATAAGTACGTATAACTGATTACCAGTAGAATTCAACTTTTTAAACCATTAAATAATATACATGTATTATGAATCAAAATCCCCCCCCTTTTTTTGGGGGGGGGGGGGGGGTGTCTAAACAGTACTTAGCCAACTGAAAATCATGTATATGTACATGTGTATTTTTGTATACACCTTATTTTTTTATCCTAGGTTTATAGAATTATGATTTAAAAAAAAAAGAAGAAAATTTTTTAAAAATCTAAGGGATTAATCAATTTGATATGAATAATAATATTGATAAATTATCACTAAACAAATTGAGAATTAAAATACAGTGAATATATTACCACTGTAAAGTTGTTCTTGTTTACTAATTACATTACAATAAGAGTTTTAAGATGCACTTTGTAAATGTTTGTTTTTACTTTATAAGATCCAGACAGTGGCTCCATCAAATAATGGAGAAAATGCTGAAAAACCAAACAAAGGGCAACAACAGCAACAAGTAGCAAATCAGCAACAAGGAGTGAATCAGCAACAGTTTCAGCAAAACCAACAATCCCCACAAGGTCAACAACAACAAAATATAGGTCAAGGTCCAATAGACCAACAAGTAGTGAATCAACAGCAGTTTCAGCAGAATCAGCAGCAAGCACAAGGTCAACAACAACAAAATATACAAGGTCAGGGTCAGATAAATCAAGCTCAGATTCATCAACCCCAGCAAGGTAGCTTTCAAGGTCAAGGTCAATCTCAACAAGGCAATGTACAAATTCAGGGAAATCAACCAATTCAACAAGGGAATTTCCAAGGTCAAAGTCAAGTCAATCAAGGTCAGCAGTTGAACCAAAATGCCTTTAATCAACAAGTAAATCAAAATCTGCCAATTGATGGGAAACCAGTACAACTGGGACAAAATCAGGTGAATCAACAGCAACAACAAAATATTCAACAAGGACAGGGTCAGGTCAATCAACAACAGGCATTCCAAAAATCAGCCCAAGAACAAGTGCAGCAGCAGCAGCAGCCACAACAAGTAGTTAATCAGCAACCTGATAATAACATAAATAACATCAACATTCCTGCTCAACGAAACGTGTTACAGCAAGCACCTGCTACTGTGAAAAATGGAGGTTTGAAGAATCCTCAAAACGCTGACGCCCAGAATCTAGGGGCAGCTCCTCAAGAGTCCAAAGTAGTAAACAGTGGTCCTGTGAAACAAGCTGCTGAAAAAGTTGAGAAATCGGACCCAAACAAAGGAAAGAAAGCAAAGACCCCACATTCTGACATCTAAGGGAGAAAGCCTTTCAAAGTGCCAAAGACTTCCACATTTAGATATTAAGAACAGGGGAGGTAAATCTTGTGATTTTTTGTGTTCGGAATTGGATGATAATAATGTTCATTCCTTACGGTGCATTTATGTATGTTTTGGAGTGTTAAAATATTCAGAGCTAATTTTGGCTTACCCTCATGTATGGTGTTATCAAACACTGGTTTTACAGCTGCGACTCTGTGGGCTTGTGTTGTAGTTTAAGAATCATTACTTATGAAAAGAAGTCTAGCTTAACCTATTGTAACACACAATTTGAGGGATATTAATAGGCATGTGCAATTTTTAACTTATAAAATTATATGTAGATAATTATTATGATATACTGCTACCGATAGTTTTGCTCAGTGAACTTGAGAAGATTCATGTAGGAAAATTACAGCGAATTACAGAATACCGGTAGCGTTTTCAATAGCTTGCTGGATTGCTCAATAGGGTGTACAATTTGGTCAGCTAGGTGTCACATTAGGTCTAAATCTAGGTCGTGTGATTACTCAGGTATGACTTCAAGAAAGTGAGTTATATGTAGTAAATATTTGCACTTTTTGATTTTTTTTGTTGGGAATATATTTTCTGCATATTTTATTCAACAGTATTGCTTTAGTGTGAACTTATTAAGCAGCCTCAGCACAAAAATACTATTTTTTGCTGTATGTTGTACCAAGAACCAAAATGTATAGTAAAATATTTTATTCTTTTTAAGCATACACTTGTATAAGATTCCCTTATGTTTCTTCAGAAATGTCTTTTGAATAACAGTTACTAAATATTTTCGAATTTATTCTGAGCAGAACTGATACTCTAGAATCCATTCCTGGCCAGGTGAACATTCTTTTGAAAAGACTGTGAATAGAATAACTAACAAAAGGAGAGAGTGTTCTAGAGGATTTCTTTGTGCAATATGAATCACCCCTGCGAATGTTATTGTCATTTAAATTTAGACCACGTGGTTTAATTTGACCCTTTCAGTTTCGCAGTAAAAATCATGCCTCATGTTTATAGTCTATTTCCTAGAATCTAGGTACTTGTAATCAAATATAAAATCTAGATGTTTATTGATTTTAAACGTTATCTTCATTAATTGATGGATAAAATGAGTTCTAGAAATAAATGTGACAATAGAAAAAAATAGGGTTTTTTTCTGCTCTTGCAACAATTAACATGCTTAGTAGCGAGCCCGACTAAGGATTAATTACCGATCCGCGCCTGACCTAGTAATTATAAATAGCATCAATAGTGAAACAGACTATACTATATTATGCAGAATGTTACTTGAAAATGGCTCGATATACTAAGTTTTTATACAAAACAGACACCCATTCTATTTTTTAAAAGAATAATATTGCACTCCAAAAGCATAAAACATGGCTATGATTTTATCAAGCAACCCAATGTTTACATTTTCAACCACGTGTAGAGTGGTTGAACACGAACGATAACTCTTTTCTGAATATCATCGTTTAGTTTAAATAACCTCTAGATGATGAAATAAGACATATATCTTAATAGATTTCCATGTTTTAACATAAATCAAAGTAGGATATGTTATGAAAAACAACCAGTACTTACGTGTTTTTTATCCGAACACTTATACTTCCGCTCAAAATTTCACAGGAACTGAACAGATCTCGGGGAAGTCTCGTGAACTTTCATTCGAGCACCTCTGGATTGATTACATACTTAGCAATGATAAAGACAACATTCTGAACACATTCGCAGGGGTGTGAATGGGTTGAACGAATAATAACATTCTACACTTGAGTAACCACAAGACCTAGATTCAGACCTGATGTGATACCTTGCTGACCAAATTGAATACCCTATTGAACAATCCAACAAGCTATTGAAAACTCTACCGGTATTCTGTAATTTGCTGTAACATATTTATCATTTAATAAACTTTTGTTTACCTCTATCATAACAGAAGAAATATTTTTAACTTTTGTGTCTGTATTTTGCTTATGTGAAATTTATTGATAATATATGTAGTTGATCACTATCATAACATCCAAGTATATCATAAATATTGTTATAGTTTTGCTGTCATTATTCAGTATTTACTCTCCATTAATTTGTGTGCTTTTTTTAATTGCTATTATTGTTAGGAATTTGTTATATTTTGATGAATGTTAGCAATACTGTAACTACTGGTACATTTTCTTCATATTCTGTTGTTGATTGATCAGGGACAGGCAATATTATATGAATGATATAAACATGTAGGATCTTCTATGATTTGTGATCGGATATGACTTTTTATCTTAAAAGTTGTGCTTTTTCTATCTCAACACAATGAGTTCATGGATATAACTCCTATTTCATTGCAAATCATGAAAATTTTCCTTTTATCTTGTCTTTGAGATGTAAGTAAACTAAAGTTTTTGCTTAATATTCATTGTGATGGCATCACAGTGTGATATCAAAAGTTTAATTATTTATTGTTACTTATTTCCTGAGCGATATTTAATGTAAATGTATATTCACCATACTTGATAGTTTGTAAATTTAATTTTAGTTGTTGCAGATTAGCCAACAGTTTTAGAATTACTCATATGCATGGTATATATGCATATTGAAATAGTTTTAAGCAGTGGGTGAATGAAGTTTTGCCAATATTTTGCCATTCTAAATTCAATTTAATTTCATGCTTTAGATTAAAGTCTCTGAAGCTACAGCTAAGCTGTATATGGAGACTGATCGACATGTTTATTCATCAAGAATGCATTTACCTGCATTTCTCTTACAGTATGTAGAGGATTGAGAAAACAATTTGCTTTTATGTTGTAATGGTCAATAGAAAAAATTGCAATATACTGGTACTGTTTTCAAAAAATGATATAAGGACTTAGTAATGATAAGGATTAATTTTAGCCTCCATAATTCTACTTTTAGAAAGGTGTTTTGAGTATGTTAGATTGTTTTTTGTTGGGTTTTTTTTGTAGAAGAGTTGACATTAGGTATGTTTTTCATTGTTTGCAATCACAGGGAGAATATGACAAGAAAAATTATAAATTATCATATCTCTTTTTATAAATGTATTCATCATACTCTCAGAAGCAGATGATTGGCATACTAAAAGAAAGTGTTTAATGAAATCAAATTTCCCTTTTCTGTATCAAATCCAAAATCTGTTGAATTATGGAGGCTTTCTCTAAACATGAAAATTTGTAGATTTAGGAGTTTCCTACCAGTACATACTTCATTCATTTACTTATACATATTAATGGTGCACTTATAATTGAGACTTCTCTTCTTGAATGTTGTTATTAATGTCTACTTGTTAGAAAGTTGATTTATTTTCAATGGAAAATAAATGTATTTTTTTTAAAAACAATTGTTTTTCAATATCTTTTTAATATTTATACACTCTACAATTTTCATCCCAAACTTGAACAAAGTAATGTTGATGCCAGCAATTGCTAAAGTTGCAACCCTGTTTTGCATCCATTATTTACGTGCTAACTAGTTTGACTTAGACCTACATAGCTGGTACAGTGCTTGAAAATTAAAACAGCTAGCTTTTATGGAAAAATTCTTTCATTGCAATTGTGTGGAGCTTAAGCACGGATCTGGGGGTGGGTGGGTCTGAGGTTTCTGAAAATGGTCCTTTCTTTTAGATAATGAACAGATTTACAGAAACCTATGGTCAGTTTCACATACGCTCTTTGATCGATAATCATATGCGAGACCGGCCCGGGCGGAGGGGGTGTCAAACCGGGCCCGTTTTTTCCTAAGGATAAAAACTATATGTAGGTAATTTCTATGCTTCTACAGTCTATCTAAGTTGAAGCAACGGCAGTACACAAGAGCAAACTAATACAAGATAAATACACTAAAAAAGATACTGGACCGAAAAGTCATACTGCTTATTCAAGAAACTAGGGTGGAGTGAGAAACCTCTCTAGACAGGGTGACGTTAGTGTTCCTACTAGAAAGATACCCAAATAGTTAATGTACAAGTATATACATGGTTAACTACATGTACAGTAAAACTCGGTTATAGCGAAGTCCTAGGGACCAATGGAATTACTTCTTAATATCCGTAATTCGTTATATCCGTATAACGAAATCGTAATGATAACTATAGAGAATTCACTATATACATGTTTTCTTTCACCAGACTACAATCTTTGGTAATTGAGGCTTAGAATGAAAACACATTCTTTTGATGCCTTTAATAATCGGAATGTAAATTGAAGAATTTATGAGAAAATAAATTCATTCAAACTATTATGTTAAATGGTAGTGCAAACCTTTTAAACTGTAAAGAAATTCGTTATAAAAGTGTCAAATTTCGTCATTATTCACTTTTACGGGACTCAAAATCAGTTCGCCATATCCGTAAATTCGTTATATCCGAATTCGTTATAATCGTCAAATTTTGCAAAGATTTGTTAAGAATTTTACCGGGGACTCAAAAAAACTTCGCAATATCCGAGATTTCGCTATATCCGTGTTTGTACTAAACGAGTTTTACTGTAGTACTTCGGGAGAAGGCTCGATCACAACAAATATCTGATGATTTTGGAAGTCTTACTATGTATACAACACCGGCAGATCTTCCATTTATCAGCTCACAAAGATGTATGATAATATTTCTTTTCTAAATCTTTGTATTAATTTCAGAAGGGAAATAGAATATGAGGCTATAAATACATTTAGAGGATTCTAAATAAACGAAAACATGAAATCTATTAAAACACCGGTGTAGCAGGTGCTTGAGGCACCCCCTCTTACCCGATCGTAATGTCAATTGGGAATCTTAATAATTTTTTTTTTACATGAATTGAGGGAGCGGGTAGGTCGATCGATCCTGTCTTAAAGCATCTGTGTCTGGTATTTTTTATTTATTTCTTTTTTTGGTGATAAGAACAAGCTTTAAAATCTACAAATATTAAATAAATATTACCGAATTTTATAATTAAGTACACGACTTTAATTTGATAAAATAAAATTAAGTGAACGACAACTGATAACGCATGTAGAATCCACTACTCCATATAAATAAGGAAGAGACCACGTCGGATTTCCTTCTTTCTTTTTCTAGAAATACCATGCACTTCTATAATTTCTGTGGAAAAAACTTTTAATGTTTCGACATTTACAATGATGTAACACAATTTAATGTAAGTACTGTGATTTCACAATTACACGTTTATATCAACGAAATAAATTGTTCACCGAAAGTTAACAAATACGTTTATTGGTATGCCTTGATCATATAGTATATTTACATGTAGTATATAGTAATTTATTATAATTAGGTAGTGCCTATTAGTTTTCAGTGTTGTGACGCACGGCTTCGATATCCAAAAGTATTGTACTTTTCCTAAGTGCATTTGTTAATTCATTGATTATGGAATTTGAAATAATTCTTACCTATAATTAAATCTACTTGTGAATTCAGATTATTTTAGCCAAGGAAGACAATCGGCTCCAAGAAGTCATTCTCGGGTCTACAGGTGGGTCAAAGTTAATAAATTCACATAGTAAATTTACTTAATAAAAAGCCCCCCCCCCCCCCCTTCCCGTTCTTGCAAACAAAATTATCCCTCAGACCCTTCCCCCTTCTGGGAAAAAAACAATCTGGATACGCCATGAAAATACATTGTAAGTTATCATATATTATCATTCAAGAACAGATTTGATATAAAGGCCAAAACACACATGTTTTTTATCTACAGACGAATATCAAGTTAAATGACGGGGAAACTGCACTATTGATTTTCACTAGCGCAGGCGACCGAATTCAATGAATAAAGCCATTTTAAACCCCAGTAAAAATAAAAACAAATCCACGTCACACAGTTGATAAAACAGCTTATTGTGTTCTTAAATGTTTTACCAATGCTTGTAATGTACACCAAGGCCAAACATGACTCAAGGGGTATTTCCCTATTTCAAAGTTTTATTTAGCTCCTACTCAAGACAGGTCTAACCAAAATGCCAGAGGACGGAGACAGACGGCGGGTCGATAGCCTTAAATTCCCTCGCTACTCGGGTTGGCTTCACCTGAAAGAACATATCTTCATCCATACGAGATATTGGTGTGTTCTGAGCCATGGATGTCTTCATTATTACAAGTAAGATATAAAAAGTCTACCCAGAAGATGATCTCTCCCCTGTACACAAAATAAGAAATCTATCGTCCGCTACCGCTTACGGTTTTCCTCGCGGATCTCGCGAGATTTAGTCCGAGGTTGATGAATATCGAATATCGAATATAATGTCAAGTCATACGAAGAGATAGAAGTCCTTTATATTAGTGAAACAAGTTTAACCGAGCGTCTAATGTGGCAATGTTCTTGAGGTAACGACTCATGAGCCTCTGAGGACATATATATCTTCTTTGACGTTGTCTATATAATTATCTAAAGTGCCAAAAATAGAGTGGCTATGAGTATTATTTAATATCAAGAAAGACACTTGGCAAGGCAAACTTGTCTTAATGTTATACGTACTTGAAACCTAATAATTTAAGTGGGATCTTGAACGTACAAGTTTAAATATAGAGAATATACATGTAGGTATGTATTTACTACTTGTATCTTGTTACACCATTATTTCTCGTCAGAGACTGGAGACAAAACTTTTACACCAAAAAGATCCCACTAAAAGGAGTAACCACTGATGACAAGATTTCGAGCTGGTCGCCCTTCTCCCAGAAGTTTAGGGTTGGGGACTTGGAATGGAGTACATCAGACTCCTCTCAGGGAAAACAATGGTTGTTTTACTTGAAGAACTCCGCCATCGGTACGTGGAATATTTGTTTGTATACAGTAGCTGGGTCTTCTAATAGCAGCAGACGACTCTCCTCTATGTACAATGTCTCTGCCCCATTAATCCCGAAAAGGTTTTTCGTAGAGTGAAATATGACTCCGTCTCTTGTCTTCCGTATAATTATTGTGATATAATAAGAAATGTGGTGAAATGCTTGAATTATATTTGTCCGAAATGAAATGGAGATGAAAATTATCTTAATTATGATAAAAAGAAAAAAAAAATCATTTTTAAAATCTAAATCATAACTATTAATGTAGTGAACACGTATGTTATCTAATGAATGAAAGTTATGAAACAAAACAAAATTCTGAATGTAAACAAATATTGTGTAGATGGGACTGAAAACATTGAGGCGGCTGTGGATTCCTGTCGTAACTTGATCGTAGAGACCCGCCTACGATCGGACTACCCTCCTCTCATCCTCAGATTGCTAGGAGTTATGACAATCAGCAAGGACGCTACAACCAGCAAAAGCGAGCTCTTTGAGCTTTCTGAGTATCTCAGTACCAAAAGGTAAGGGGCTGGTAGTTACGTTCCTCTTATAATAATGGGATAATATTTTGTGTCCTTCCATTGCTTGTGTCACTAAAATTTCCTTTCAAATGTCATCAACGTATATACTAGAATTTCCGTCAGACATTGAAAAAAAAACCTAATGTTAACGTCCAACAGACGGCTAAGTATATCTAATAATGAATCTTATCGTGCTTTGATTTTCTGTAAAAAGCAAATGCATTCCAGTGCATTGATTACCAACTTTCACACCTGTTGATCTAAGGACAAACATATGTCTTTGATCTTTTGATAAACTAGCAATTTAAAAGTTTGACACATAATGATAGGTTCGGCCAAGTTTTGCCCAATCTCTACAAGTCGGTGTTTGAAGAGCTGAAGATAGCTTGTGTCACGGACGACATGCTGGAACAGTGTAGTCAGAAGGACGACATTGACCATGGATGGATGCTGCTGTACCTCATCAGGAGGCTCTTGTGGAGGTTTGCCTTTGCCAGTAAACGCTTTGCCTTGCAGATGACGGAGACCTGTTACATAGATTGTCTACTGTCAGACCTCGACCATCTCTCCAAGACACCCCTCTCAAACTGGAATGTAATGAATCAATATTTTTATTTGTTTAATCTTGAATGTTCATTTACAATTTATTTCATACATATCGCTTTAATCTTCGCTAGCCAGTTAATTATTTTTCAATCGATTCCATCGAATGTAGGTTAAAAATCCCTTTAGCTATAGCAAAGATTGCTTATAGAACAAGAGCTTTTTTGTTACTAAGTAGCATCTGTGTGATGGAATTGCTTTTTAGGACGGCAACTACCTATTGTTTTCGAGCTTGAACTGTCTGCAGCAATGCGCAAGGACAAATCGTATGAAGACTGCCTTTTATAAAGCTAATGCACATACCATAATCGGAAACATTCGCCAAAGGAGCAATTCAAAAAGTATACATGTATATCATTCATTGCTTTATCTGCAGAAAAATATGTCACTGTTAGAGAGCATTGCCTTTTTTGGCTTAAAGAAGTTAATTCAGCATGTATTGTTATTGATAAAATTTATGATTTTTCACAATTACTGTAGTAATTTTTTATTTTGAATATACTTATTCCCTATTGTGTAAATGTACTTTTCAAGCGATTGCATAATTAAAAAGTCAATTAAGCAACTGAGTTACAGGGCTTTGTATTCATAAGATTAGATGTACAATGATTATACTGATGGTTAAATTTTTCAACATGTTTCTGCTAGAAATCAAAATGGCCACTCTTCTAACGTTGTCCCACATGCTACACGAGGAGGATTACCATCTGTTGACAGTTGACGAGGATTTCATGACTTATTTTCTCAACCTCATCAAAAAAGCCATTGCAAATGGAAGCCATTTTGTGCAAATTTGCTCCAACGTCGGGCATTTGACTGAAATTCGAGAAATGTTCGATGCCTTTTCCAAGGTTTATCGTTTGAAAGAAAACCAAGACGTCATAGACCGAATGAAGAAGGATGAACTGGCATATCAAATTCTTCTTGTGTTACAAAAGGCTGATTTAGACGAGAAACTGTTTGCTCTTCAAATGATGAAATCGATGTGTACTTTCAAAATGGGGAAAACTATTTTTCAGGTACAAATTACTCAGAAAAGCAGCCATCTACTACCGAATAATATCATGAGACACTAAAATATGTAATTTACAATACAGTCGAATTCGTAAAACTAACTATAGATACTGATCCTCATTTTGATAGAATCAATATTATGAGGAGGTTCTCAACGAAGTCTACATCCTCTCAAAACACGATGACCTCCAAGTATGTCGACAAGCTGAAATAGTTTATGAATATCTCAAAACGAAAGGTACATTTAAACATTTAATACCTTTTCTGTGAATGAGACTTTTCTTAAATCTAATATGTACTTTCTTGATTTTAACTTTCTATAGACCTATTTTATTGCAACTTTTGTGAAGTTTTGCAATCTTTAAAGTTTTTATACGAAAAAGTTATTTAAAAAGTTGTTTGAAATTTAGAAGAAAAGTGGTATATAAAACTATAAAACCCCACATACATGTACATGTATTTATTTTTTTCAGGAGAATGGAACAATCCCTCTCGCCAAAGCACGGAGCTGGAGGAGTTGTATTTACAGGCGCTGACAGAGGGCAGCACTTTAGACAGAACGGTCCGCGTCATGTTTGTGGGACACAAGGGCGCGGGAAAAACAACTCTTTGCAGACGATTCCTGGGAGAAAATATAACCAGCATACGAAGCACAGAGGGAATAGATGTGTACATAGAGAAATTTACAGTCGATCTCGAAACACGGAAGTGGACTATTGACGTAGAGGGTACAATTAAACAATTAAATGCTTTCTTTGGTGATTCATGCGGGATATGAAGGTGGCGACATTGCAGAAAAAATACATAACCTGCGTTAGCAGGTTATGTAATTTTTTTTCTGCAATGATCGCTACCTTCATAACCCGCATGAATCATTTAAGAAAGCATTTTTTTGTTTATATTTACATCTTTCTTTTAACAAATTAATAAATTGATTGTAAAAAGTAAGTAAAATTCACTAAATTACTGATAATGTACATCAGTACGTCAGCTAAAAGAAACAGCCAAATCGTCTCCTGTGGGAATTTTGAGTCTGATATCATCATGATTATTTTGTGCAGTCCGTGATTTTTCTTAGGTCGCTGTAGGTTTCGATCAATCGATAAACGGGGCGTGTAGATTTCTGTCCTGTCAGTTTCCTGTCAGTTTCAGTCGCTGTAGGTTTCGACCAATCGATAAACGGGGCGTGTAGAGTTCAGTCTGGCTGTTTCTATAGAGCTATGAATTAACTATAAGTTTCCGTAAGAAATAGAGGTAATAATACTCGGTAGATGTAAATATTTATAAATGAATGTCCGATATATTGTGGAGACAATTAATTGGGGAGGGGGGGGGGGGGCACATTTTTCTAGAGTTTAGTGGGTATGTAATTTCGAGAATGTATACTTGTGCAGTATATGTACATTCGTATATACATGTATATACTGTATAAGAATTTTTCCTAATTCGGTAGAGATAATATTTCGTGGATGAGGGGTTCCCTTAAAAATTGAGCCACCACTTATTTCATATTTTGTATTAAAAATTACGACGGCTATTGTTCTTTACAGGTAACCCACTTGAAAACAGCAGGTCAAAAATTGCATTGGGAGTGAAACATTTTGAAGACTTGAAACTTCTTGAATCTTCGGAACTAGATGAGAAACCATGTTCTTCTCCCGACAATAAGGGTGGTATTGTTGATTCGGTCGATGGTATTGATGATAAAAACAATGAACAAGGCATTGAAGACATTTGTTCAAAAAATGAAACAATGCTTTATGAACGAAAAAATTCAACATCGGAGGACAGTTGCAAAGAAACCAGATCTAAAGTCATAGAAGAAAATATGAAAATAAATTTTGAAATCGAGGCTAATGTAAATATTCCTTCCAAATCAGCCCATATTTCCATGTGGGATTTTGCTGGGGAAGATGTTTTTTATGCAACACACCATGTTTTCTTGTCACCTGATGCAGTTTATCTAATTGTTATTGATTTAAGCAACGCAGATACAAACAATATCACAGAAGTAGGCAAGTGTGGGATTTTTTTTAGTTAAAAAATTTATATGTGTATTTTTAAAATTTTCGCATCTGCTGTATATTCATTGCTTTCTTCCTTACATAAAGAAAAGGCTAGATTCTGGTTGCGTTCCATTTTGACGTACGCTAAAGTGAAAGACGATGGCCAACGCCGTGGATTCCGCTTACCCCCTGTGATATTTGTTGTTACGCATAAAGACAAGATTATTGGAGAGGTGAGAATTGTGTTACATGGTCTACCATCATAGGAAATACAGAGACTTTACAGAAATGGGTTCAATATTTTTATGACAATGGCACAACGAATGAGTGAAGCATGGAGAAAGAATGTAACCTGCAATGAAAATGCCACTTTGTACAAATTCACTTACAAATTTTTATTTAAATTAAATATGTTGAAATAAATGATCACTTATTTCTGACCAGTACATCATGGCCAAATTTGCAATATACATGTAGAGTATAGTAGAATTTTTCCAAGAGACTTCAATCAATAGTGATTCAATTCTGTTTAAAATAAGATGAAATTTTAGGTGCTAAAGTATTTATATTAACATTCACAAATGCATACTGAGCAACTACATTCTACGCAATGGTTCTACTACTCTCAACAAGAATCTACAATAGTTACAAGACAAATATATGACACCGAAACTTATCCCAAACCAGAATGCAAAACCCAAGATTACAATGATAGTGTATGAATGAAAGATGGATGAATCAAATTAACTAAAAGTGTATTTTATTCTTTTACACCAGTTGTACTATTTTAGTTGAATAACTAGTAACTACAATCAAAATAAAAGCATGTGATGTTTAACCTCTGGCAATTGTTTACCACTTGAACACTAATATAACACCAAAAATGTGTATAAAATCTTATCTATATTATTTTATTTGAAAAAAACAGAGTGAAGAAGAAAAGAAAGAGGTTGCCCATAGCTACCTGGCAGATGTTCTTAAATTACCAGAACTAGAAGGGATCGATTCTTCGTTTATTCAAGGAAGGTTCATCGTCGATAACACCTTTTTATACTACGATCCCGAATTAGAGAAGTTAAAAGACTGTATTGTTGAATCCGCTCATATCCAACCTAACTGGGAAAAGGTAATTCCTCTTCAGTGGGTGGCAGTGGAAAGAGAAATATCAGTTCTGAAAAGTAGAAAAACCAAACTCATAACTGTCAAAGAAATGCGCGACCACCTGAAGAATTGCGAAGTGACAAGCTCAACTCTCCAGAATCTCGAAGGAGTGCTGGAACATTTTCACCTGAAGGGTTTTATAATATTTTTCTCTGGATCAGAGAAACTGAAAAACTACGTGTTTATTGACCCTCAGTGGATTGTCAATGCTTTCAAGCAGTTGATCACAGTTCCTGGTGGTCAGACAAGATTCGAAAACGAAATTATCCGACAGCAGTGGAGCTTGCTGTGCGAAGAAGGGAAACTAACGCTGGACTTTTCCAGAGAAGTATTCAAATTATCTGGTGATGAACAACTTGTTGATAACGGAGAACGTGTTTTACAAAGCATGGAGGAGTTGAATCTCATTGCAACGTTGCCATCTTATTGGATAGTCCCAAGTCTCCTGAAAAGACAAATTTACACTACATTAGTAGCAGAATACTTCGATGATTCTAACACCGCTATCGAAAAATCATGTGCTTACTGCTTGAAATTCAGGGAGGCGTTCATTCCCGACCCAATAATGGATAAAGTCGTAGCAGCATGTGTGTCAAAGTGGACAGACATCTATTATCTACAAGGGAAACCCATTCTTTACAGGGGGCTTGTTTGTCTTAGAGTAACATCATCTTGCAGTGTGATGATATACTGCAAAGACAACATGATACAGGCAATGCTTTTTCGAACAGATAAGACATCTCACAAATCTTTTGGCGAAGTAGGAGATTCTGTGCGACTTTTCTTGCACGATTGTATCGACGAAATCTTCAGGACCTGTCACCAAGAGAGTATGAAGCCCCTCGAGTATATACAGTGCAGAATAATGGAACCAGAGGATTCCACGCCGGTTCTTGCCGATGACATTTTCCAACACGATACCAAATACTGCTGCAGCCGCAGAACATTGTCACGTCATCCACTCACCCATAACAGTCTCCGCCATTGGTGGAAGAAGGTATAGACGGCCTATTTCTATTCAGACAAATTCTTTCTCTGTCCCTTTCAAAACCCGATTTTGATAACCATTAATATTACGGGTGAATATCGATTTTTTTTAATAAATTAGAAAATTTGGCGATTATGGTAGTCACAGATTTTCTTTAAATTTCCTAGTTTTGTTTCTAGGTAAAGATATCATAAAATGAAAAATTACAATTTTAAGTTTTATCAAGGACAAATTGACGGCAGCTATTATAGTTAATTCAGAAATAAAATTATGAAATGTATTGTGCAAGAGATTCTTATACATAAATTTATATTTCACAGGGAATTGATATATTTTGTCATGATAAGCTCATTGCTAATATCGACCAAAAGCGATTTCAATAAATATCTAAATAAGAGCAGGCTCATAGGATTTCTAACCGACACTTATATATTCTTTTCTTTGCTTTTTCCAGGTCGAGAAATATCAACCGTATATTCAAGGTAAAAGAAAGAAAACTTCCGTTCACAATGATAACATACACAGCCCCCGTCCCAATTAAAGTCAATGCAAGAAATAAAAATATAAATAATGAGAAATGAAAAAAATAATTAATAGATACTTATAACATACATGTACATATTACATAACACTGGTTTTAAGTCAATTTAATTCTTTGACCATCGTATCTCCAGATTTGGAAGTGTTTTCCACGCCCCCGCAATCACCGGATCCGTACGATGTAAATATTCCTAACTTTCCGTTCTTGGAGGAAGGTAACGTTAAACCTAATATTAAAGAAATATTACTGGTTTGTTGTTTGGTTTTTTTTAGGTCAATACGATTTTTGAGCTGCTCGGTTAGATCAATCATCGTATTGACCTTAAATAAAAACAATAATTCTTTTATTGTATGTTTCAGTGACAAATTGATACAGGCATAACAAATTTAAAAGTGTTATCAAGCATGGATATTCCTATTAAGTTATAAAGTTTATTACGTCAGGTTAAAGTTATTATGATATCTAAACACATTCAGAATCGCGGGGTTTTATGCTGATAAACGATCGTAGCAATGTAGAAAAAAATGTTATATTCACCTCGTTGGTCACGTACAGGAGAATAGAACAATTTCATTATTAATTTAATAATGTTGGATATAAGCCAACAGGAGAGCTAGGACTAATTGAATAAAATGGTAATATTTATTTTATGATTAATTCATAGCTCTCTGATTGGCTGATATCCAACATTCTTGAAAAATGTCTGCATCAATTTGTCACTGAATCATATAATAATTATTGCTGTTTTTATGTTCGATCAATAATTTGGCAGCTAAGTCATCGTATTGACCTAAGAACAGTAATAATTGTTCATTATTGCTTTTAAATTTATTGAATTGTATGTATTTTGATATTTTATATTTAAAACGATTAAAAAATTGAGGTTGAATACAATTGCCATTGCATGGTTTGATAGAATTTCTACACCATTTATATCACCTTTTTGACCGATAGAATAAGAAAAAAACCTACAATGTATTTAATGATTTTAGATACAATGTTATGACGAAAATGGAACTTCAAGTAGTAAAGTATGTGTGTTTTGAAGATTGTTATTTAAACAAAAATTTGATAAAATGTGTATTTTAACAGACAAAACAGTCACTCATGGTGACAATAGATTCAAACGTTTTGTGGATTCTACGCTTACGGTAGAGATTTGGGAGAATCTTTACAAATGGAGTCAGTCGGTGGGATGTCTGCACTCTCCATTGCAAATCTCTACAGTCTTCCGAGTTGGCACCACATCTGTGATGTCTGTTGCGCATCACGTTTTGGAAATCACAGGTGGGTGGTATTTCTATGTAAAGAAATATTGAACAACTGATTTTACATCATGGATGGTAGTATATTGTTTCAGAGAACCGTAACGGTCAATTCTCTCCAGTTTAATGAAATGTCAAAATGCTGTTAAAATGTATAGCCAAGTCCCTGGTATTGACAACATTCTATCTTTCAATCAAATGTCCTCTAAGAATATGTAGGAATTCAGGTTTATCAGTGATTTTTTGTAGCTTGTACTGGTCCTTCCAGCGAATTTTCTTCACATGATGAAGCTAGGTTGTTGGATGACAACATTTTTGTTGAGTTCAAAGGTACAGCAAAGGAATCCAATAAGCTCTTCCGCGTCCATAAAATTCAGTACATTGACCACGTGAAAGATGTTTGTGTGCTGGAATTGCTGGTCACCGATCCACTCGACTTTCCACCACCATTCCGCGAATTCTGTCACCCTTCAACGGATTCACCCTTGACCTTCATAGGTTACGGTCATCCTGGTCACAATTTTAAGACCTTTGAACCGAAAGTGAAAGTTCTTGATTGGAAATCAAGACGGGTGGAAAACTCCGTTGCATGGATTCGTAATAATCGTGTCCAACTCAAAAACATTTTGCAGTTTACTGGAAAACCAGTGGAATGGGTGGACAATGCGTACGCAGTACTCCAGAATGAAGGCATTGTGGGATTGAATTGTTTCATGCAGCATGGGGCATCCGGTGCCCCTGGCATTGCCATGACAACCCATGGTTTGGCTCTGTCGGTCATGTTACAGGGAGGATTACCCAAATTCTTCATGGATATTGGACATTTTGCCGATCAGATTCCTCTAGAGCAGAGGATAGAGTATGGGATCACCATGGATATTATCAGACAGGACCTTCTTGGGAAGCGCTTGGCTGATCTTTGTCAAGATATTTTTGGACCAAAAATGTACGGCTTTTGAAGCTCCTGCATGACTGGTGTTATTACCAGTTGAGTAATGAACATTTTCCATTTGGTAGCATTTCTGTGATATTTTGTTTTTCAGGACATGAAAGTGAGATTAACATTTACAGTGAAATACCTTGATATGCTCAATTTGTCGACACTGTTCATTAAAAATAATTCTCAGTTTTCCGGTACATTCATTTTTACAAAACATTATTTATATAAATTGAAGTCACATTTGAAGAACTTTTTTGGTTCATATAGTGAGGATGCATGGGAAACCTGCATATACTTTCGAAATAAAATCCAGTTTTATCCTATATATTTTTTCTTTCACGATTTTGATGTCTAACAGCGTAGCGCAATATGATAAAGCGTCAGCTGCTGATCTGCAAGTCGAGAGTTCGAAAACCGCTTAATATGTGATTTACTGTAACTATCAATTTTTATCTTTCTAAGAATTTTTAAGATGCACCTTATGGCCATATATTGTACAGTTTGAATTTTTTAAACTGTGAGTACATTTTAATAATCATATTCTTTCATCCTCATTATTTATATCAAGGTGCCCAATATATGCCACCTTAGTCTGTGTCTTAGAACTTTTCCATTTTATTTCTATCAGTTAGACGTAGACATTTTTGTCTCATTGTGCTCCATTACCAAAGCATAATACAAATTTACTCATCATCATTTATTCTGCAATCAGTTCAATTCACGGTGGCAATTTTTTTGTGGGTTGTAATTCATTAAAAAGGCAAGCTCGTGGGGGTGTTATTTCGTTCATGATTTATTCGTAGTATATAGAGTATAAAATGGCAATCACTGTCGTTCTGAAGGCTGTACATGTAATTCCTTCTGTATACTCGTATAAAGTAATGCTTTAGTTGTGATAAAGAATGAAAATATCAAAATTATAACTGAAATGATCATACCTTGAAGCACAGATCTTGACATAAACCCTGAATTACCTTTAATCTTAACAATTTCGTAAGTGAAATTGAGAGTAATTGTCGGAGGGTCATTGTACCAAGTGAATACTTATAAAAATAAATTCACTATACTGTAAAATCATTGAATTTTTTGGGTGATTAAGTTTCGTGGGTTCCCCAAGAATTGTCATCCTCATTGAATTAATAAACATAGTCTGTTCTTACTTGTTTCCAAACAGGTATTTTTATTATTTTGTTTAACGAGGGTGGGTGAAAAAGATGGCACAGCTGTCCATAAGTTTATTCGTATGATACATTTTCATGTCTTCAATATTTTTCATTTAAAATTTTTCAAAATAATGTTATCATGCAAAAACAAAGTTCCCAATAATATTTGGTTGGATTAACAAACATGGATGTCAAAAGCGTTGGTGGTATCGAAAAAAGCTTAAATTATCAAGACAATGTCATGGCTCGCACTCATACGACTGAGCCATTAAGTCATAATAATTGAGGTTATTTCATGGGGTATATATAATACTTTGTTCACGAGTGTGTGTGTATACACACACACACAAACACACACACACACACGTCTGATAATTTCTTGAAAGCTTCAAATGTTGTTTGTGATAGAAAAATTATGTTCTTAATAGTGGGTCATCACTCCAAGATTTTATTTTTAATAAAAATTGATTCTTTCCGCTTCTGAGACTAGTATGCAAAATTCATGTATAAAATTTGAAATTCGTAAGATATAATTATTTAAACAATAAAATGCGTTAGCGGGTTATGTAAATTTTTTCTGCAATGATCGCTACCTTCATAACCCGCATGAATCATCAAAGAAAGCATTTTATTGTATTTATTTACATCTTTCTTTTAACAAATTAATGAATTGATCGTTAAAAGTTAGTAAAAGTAACTAAATTATTGTTAACGTACATCAGTACGTTGGATAAAGGAAATAGCCAAGTCGTCTTAGATGTCGTCTTATATGGAACTTTAAGTCTGACATCGTCATAATTATTTCGAACAGTCCGTGATTTTTTTTAGGTTGCTGAAGGTTTCGACCAATCGATAAACTGGTTAGAACTGGATCGTGTAGATTTCAGTCCTTAACAATAAAATGCTCTCTTTGGTGATTCATGCGGGAAATGAAGGTGGCGACATTACAGAAAACATAGGTAATCACAGATTACAAAGCTCACCGAGACGAGACATCACCTTTATGAGGCATCACCTTTATGAGACCACCTTTATCATATGATATGAAAATCATAGTTAATGATCTTGGATATTCATGGAAACTGTTTTGACACAATATCGTATATCATATGTTAAAAAAAGTGTATGAAAATCATATGCTCATTTCATACGGTATTATAAGATACAATGTTTATCAATACAATAATATATAATACGATATTGCATCCTATGATACTTACAATATAGTATCATATAATACAATATAATACTGTAATAAATAATTATGCAATATAATATTGTAACATATGATAAGACATTGTATTGTGTCATACATTATTGTATTTGATCACATAATACAATATCATTATATAATATATGATACAATATAGTATTACATGATACAATATCATATCACATAAAACATCACAATATTGTAATATATGATATTATATTGTATAATATAGTATGATATTGTATTGTATGATATTGTATCATATTTAATACATAATATGATATTGTATCATATGATTTGATACAACATTGCATCATATCATATGATAAAATATCATGTGATATAGTAATATATTATATAATACAATATCATATTATACAATATCGTATCATATAATACAATATTATATATTACAATATCATATAATACAATTCATGTGATATAATAATATATTATATAAACAAAATATCATATTATACAATATCATATTATACGATATTATATATTATACAATATCCTATCATATGATACAATATTACATATTGCAATATCATATGAAACAATATCATGTGATAAAATATTAAATATATAATACAATATCATATTATACAATATTGTATCATAATACACAACACTATACATAACAATTACATGACACAATATCATATCATCATGTACAAAAAAAATTGATACAATATCATATCGTATCATATAACTTTTTACAATATGATATAATATTGTATCATATAAAACAATAGTGTATCATATCATATACATGTAATACTATATCATAGGAATCATGTTATATCATTTAACAACAAACACATCTATCAAGCAGGTTTAAGTGAGGTAGGAGATTTTTTTAGCATCCTTGATAATGGAGATCAGGCTCTGCATCTGAAGCTACCTCTGCGATTCATTTATATTATAGTTAAATCAACTGTGCAAGTTTGAAATAGTACTAATATCTATAAAACATGTGACCTGTTCCAAAAAACTAAACCTAATCCAGCATCCGAAACCTATAGCTCAGATTCAGCATTCAAGCCTGTCATGTGCATCATTATCATAAGATACATCATCCATGCAAGTTTGGTGAAGTTAGGACCAATAATAACTAAGATATAATCATCAGAGGGCACCTGCTCCAAAAACTTTAACCAGCTCTAAAAACCTTAACCTCCTCCAGCATCCGAAACCTATGGCTCAGATTCAGCATCAATGCCTGTCAGGTACATCAGTATCATAAGACGCACCATCCATGCAAGTTTGGTGAAGTTAGGACCAGTAATAACTAAGATATATTTTTTAACATCCTTGATAATGGAGATCAGGCTCTGCATCTGAAGCTACCTCTGCGATTCATTTATATTAAAGTTAAATCAACTATGCAAGTTTGAAATAGTACCATTATCTATTAAACATGTGACCTGTTCCAAAAAACTAAACCTCATTCAGCATCCGAAACCAATGGCTCAGATTCAGCATCAGGTGCATCAGTATCATAAGATGCACCATCCATGCAAGTTTAGTGAAGTTAGGACCAGTAATAACTAAGATATAATCATCAGAGGGCACCTGCTCAAAACTTTAACCAGCTCCAAAAACCTTAACCTCCTTCAGCATCCGAAACCTATGGCTCAGATTCAGCATTCATGCCTGTCATGTGCATCAGTATTATAAGATGCACCATCCATGCAAGTTTGGTGAAGTTAGGACTAGTAATAACTAAGATATAATCATCAGAGGGCACCTGCTCCAAAAACCTTAACCTCCTCCAGCATCCGAAACCTATGGCTCAGATTCAGCATTCATGCCTGTCAGGTGCATCAGTATCATAAGATGCACCATCCATGCAAGTTTGGTGAAGTTAGGACTAGTAATAACTAAGATATAATCATCAGAGGGCACCTGCTCCAAAAACTTTAACCAGCTCTAAAAACCTTAACCTCCTCCAGCATCCGAAAGCTATAGCTCAGATTCAGCATTAAAGCCTGTCATGTGCATCAGTATCATAAGACGCACCATCCATGCAAGTTTGGTGAAGTTAGGACCAGTAAAAACTAAGATATAATCATCAAAGGGCACCTGCTCCAAAAACTTTAACCAGCTCTAAAAACCTTAACCTCCTCCAGCATCCGAAACCTATGGCTCAGATTCAGCATTTAAGCCTGTCTGGTGCATCAGTATCATAAGATACATCATCCATGCAAGTTTGGTGAACTTAGGACCAGTAATAACTTAGAAATTGCTATCAAAGCGCACCTGCACCAAAAACTTTAACCTGCTCCAAAAACCTTAACCTCCTCCAGCATCTGAAACTCATGACCCAGATTCAGCATCCAAGTCTTTCAAGTCCATAAGTAGGTCCAGATGCATCATCCATGCAAGTTTGGTGAAGATATGACTAGTAATAACTTAGATACAGGACCTGCAACAAAAACTTTAACCAGGTCCGGACGCCGACGCCGACGCCGGGGGTATAGCATAAGCTCCCCCCGACTTCGTCTCGGTGAGCTAAAAATACATAAAAATGTATTTTTTTCTGCAATGATCGTTACCTTCATAACCCGCATGAATCACCAAAGAAAGCATTTTATTGTTTATGTTTACATCTTTCTCTTAACAAATTAATAGATTGATTGTAAAAAGTAAGTTAAATTAACTAAATTACTGTTAATATACATCAGTAACATAGCTAAAAGAAACAGCCAAATCTTCTTCTATGGGAATTTAAGTCTGACATCATCATGATTATTTCGTGCAGTCCGTGATTTTTCTTCGGTCGCTGTAGGTTTCGACCAATCGATAAACGGGGCGTGTAGATTCAGTCCGGCTGTTTCTATAGAGCTATGAATTAACAATAAGTTTCTGTAAGAAATAGAGGGAATCATACTCAGTAGATGTAAATATATAGCTGTGAATTACAATTAATTTCCGTAAGAAATAGAGGGAATCATACTTAGTGGATGTAAATATATTACTATTAAGCGGAGTTTAACTATTCTGGGCAGTTTACCTTAAATTTATTATGTAAACGGTTTTAATCCCGTGCTCATTCCCGAAATGCCAGGTCACTTGTTAAAGGGGCATGATCACGATTTTGGTCAAAAATTATTTTTTCCCAATTTTAATGTTTACAATGCTTCAGTAAGGCATTTAAAATATGCAATCAAAATTTGAGTGTCATTCGTTGAGTTATAAGCGAGTTACAGAGCTTACAATTCTTCGCTATGTAAACAAAGCTTTTGTTTATATTTTGAATGTTGAAGTGAAAATTCCAGTTTTAGACCTAAAATGAATGTGTTAAACGTTAGGAACCGTTTCTTTATGCTTAAAATGAATAAGATGATAGACAAATCAGCTTGAAAAAGATTTTTTAGTGGTATATTGAACCTATGTAAACAAAAACAGGGCACAAGCCTTGTTTACATGACAAAGATTTGTGAGCCCTGTATCTTGCTTGTAACTCTACGACTGACTCTCAAATTTCATTTGATCATTTGAAATGCATTTCTAAAGCATTGTAAATAATAAAAACAGAAAAATAGAATTTGACCAAAATCGTGACCATGCCCCTTTAATATATTTTTATTTGGAAACATTATTATTTGCTCCTGTTTATGTATATTGAAAAATATGTACTTTTTGGTGATTCGTGCGAGCTATGAAGGTAGCGATCACAAGCACCTGACGTTAGAAACATTATTATAAGATAATTTCCTGTCCTATGAAAATAGTTATTATTATAGTACAGGGAATTACCTTACTTTTAAAATATTTTTAAAGTCATGCGCCTATGGTTGGGATAATTGCAGAAAAAAATTACATAAACCAGCCCGCGTGAATAATCAACGTAAGCATTTTATTGTTTATATTAACATCTTTCTTTTAATAAATTATAAAAAGTAAGTAAAAGATAATATAAATATTGTTAATTTACATCACTGATCAGTACATTTTGAGTCTGATATTTCGTGCAGACCTTGATTTTTTTTTTTTGATTGTTGAAAGTTTCGATCGATCGATAAACCGGTTAGAACTGGATCGTGTAGATTTTCAGCTCTGTCATTTTCTATAGATACTCAGTGGGTGTAAATATAGTAGTGAAAGACTTTTGTATGTTAAAGCGAGTATTGAGTTACCGTCGTTAAGTATAGCTTACTAAGCAAACTTGCAAGTAAAAAGTGCAAGTATTAGCAAATTAGGTGTCATTTGTATACCTAATAGTTTATTGAAATTTCAGGTACCAATAAATTCCATATAAGCCTATTTTGTAATAAATATGTATGTCCATGAGCAATCTAATTAGATTGGTCTATGAGAGCAATTTAGCTATGATTAAATAGATTCAACCAAGTAAACAGTGAACTTTTGTTGTCAAACCAATATCAACATATGCTAGTATCTAGTTTTTACTTGGACAGAACATTAAGTTTTTATACTTGGGCAACTGGTGTAAAAAAAAAATGAAAGTAAGGCTATAATTAAAACACTAGAAATTTATTTGAGAAATGATTCACTTGTGTAAAGTCTAGATAACGTTTCCCTGATGTGAGGGTTCCACACAGTGCTAGCTCAGTGGTATTTACCATCATCAAGATGACCTGTAAACAATACAAAAACACAGTACAAAATGTATGTCAAAAAAGTATACATTGTGGTACTAGATCTTGTCATTTAGAAAACAGAAAATTTGCATCTATTTAATGATCATACTGTTATTTCATTTTTCATCAAGGGAATCAATATTGTGAAGTGAGTAAACTCTACAGTTTCAAAGATATGTAAATCCGTGGAAAAATTTTCTACCAATTAAATAACATTTAATATCAACTTCATGCTTTGATAATTATTTGATTTCATGAATCAACTCAACAGCTAAAATTTCAACGAACAAAATAATGATTTTTGTTTGTGTATTTCAACTACAAGTAAATCCTCTAACACACCTGGAGAACACCAGAGGCGTGTTCAGCAGAGTGGGTGCTTGCGAGCGCTCGCCAAAATCCCCTTTATCTACAACACAAATTTTGGTGAGCGCTCGTGACCACCCGCTCTTCCGAACATGCCTCTGGTAACATGAGAGGTTCTATGTGCTAACAATATGTGCATCAGCAAATTTATATGGCACTACATATTAAGAGATTATTTGCCTACACAGTCACTTATTCTTGATTTCAAAAAGGAATAATAATAAGTACGAATAGGGAAGTTTTTTATGGTCCATCAAAAAAGAAAAAGGAGAAATTTTTGTCAGTGGATAAAACATAGAATTGTTACTTACGGTCATGTTTGTAGGCCCTAAGGAATCCCAAGAAAGAAAAGAAGAGAGCAAAGTGGACAAAGCCTACTCCTTTACTTCCAGCAGAAAGATGGTACCTTCTTTGATGAGAGTATAATTCTACAACACCAAAAATTAAAGTCAACATGCATGTACATGTACAAATTTTATCTTTTTGGAACAACTGTCTGAAAATTAAGAACCCATTTAAAAAAACAAAAATAAACATTCTCAAAGAGTAGATGCTTACATGCACATTCCATATTCATATTCTTACCAAACTTTTACAAAGACATGATAAATGCTTGCATTAAAATAATAATACTGGTTGGACTACTTACTCCTGGAGTAGAAGCGAGCTATCCCTGTTAAGGACATGTCTCTTCTATTAAGCCATTGAAACACCTCATTCACTTTCAAGGAGGAGAAAGGTTTGTCAGCTGAAAAATATCACGAATATTAATATATTTATTGGTGGTTTTTTTCCTGAAAAATAATGAATGACACATTTCTTTTGTAAAGTACATGTACTGCAAGCTAACATCATAGTATAGGCCAAATAAGCCATGGTATGAAAAGTAGAAAAATATGCACCACAAATACATGTACCATGGTATCACTTTGCATTGACAATAATAAGCATCATTCACTGAATGCTATTGTTTAAATTCAATACATGTACAAAGCTAGTAAAGCTAATGTTGAAAGTTATAATGGACCACTACGCAATGAAAGTTTACACTGGTCATTTGGACCAGCAAGATATTTGCTTGTGAATTATATTAATCAGTTAGGCCATCCTTAAAAAAATGTTTGTTTGGAATTGCCGCCTGGGACTTTCCAGACTCAGGGGGGATGGATTGAATTTTTTTTTAATTTTTCAAACTTGGATGTTTAACTACAGGTAACTCTCGATAGCTCGAAGTCCATGGGACCGAGGAAAAACTTCGAGGTATCAAGAGTTCGAGTTTTCAAGAGTTCGGAATTTTCAGGGTTGACCGACGGGTTTTATAATTAGTCTTACCGGATGTTATGATTAAGCCATTTATTTAGTGCTAACCTTACGCACGTGCTTAAACAATGTTTTCTTTTCAGTTAAATATACAGACCTGGATGTTTTAAAAACTAGATAGAAACAAATATTGAATAAATTCATGATAAACTGTATTATTATGCATCATATTAAAATCAGATTTCTCAGTACCACAGGACTTCGAGATGACAAATCGTAAATTAGATAACTGAATATCACACATTGTTCCCACTGTACGGCCTTCACCAGCTGTAAGAACTTGTTCAGCAATAATCATTATAATGACAATGATGCTGATAAGCATAATTTCTCTAAAATTTTGACCATGGCTCAAAATTATCGTTTCGTCTCAATTAATTTTTCATTTCACTGCGTCTCCAAATTATCGTAAAATGGTTGGTGTTCATTATAGATTTGGTATCGGTATGATCAAACATCAAACAATTATCACCTTGCATGACAAGTGTCGCCTGAATAAACAACCCGTGACATGGGCCCCGCGTCTAATGCCTGGAGCCATTTAAGTGACCAAGTAGGTGTTAATTAGGTAACGCTTGGATATACACAGCCACTTCGAGGTATCGAGAGTAAAAAACTATAGATTATGAATAACGGGACTGCATTTTGACTTCGAGAGATCAAGGGTTTCGAGGGATCAAGAGTTCGAGAAATCAAGAGTAAATTTGCTTAGTTATATAGGGAAAAAATTGGGACCCTAGACTCACTTCGAGCGATCAAGAACTTCGAGCGATCGAAGTTCGAGCCATTGAGAGTTACCTGTAATTAAAAATTGGTAAAAAATAAAAATCTCCATATATAAAAAATTATTCTTTATTTTTTGCTCATAAAATTTTATCAGCACTGGGTATTTCAATGAGGCGGGAGGCAATTCCAAACAAACCATAATTTTATTATGGCCTTACATCATAGGAGGTAATCATCTTTACCTCAATGAATACAAAGAAGTGCACAGTTATTAAAAAAAAGAAATTTCTTTTTTCATGAAAATGGTTGAAGTGCTGCAATGTTTTAATATCTCTAAATTGGACAATGTAATTAAAGCTTGTCACGGTATATACCAGACATTCACTTGGTTCTGTGATGAAGTTTACCCCATGATAAATAATAACACAAGGAGTCTAACATGTGGATTATAACCCTTCCTTCAAATCCTTGAATTGCAGTAATTTTAGCATTCAGAGAAATAGCAGTGGACAATTGTTTATAGTCTGTCCCAAGTTATTGCTTCCATCACTTTTTGATGATTTTTAATAAAAATACACATACCTGTGAAAGAAATGCTGTTGAAATCGATAAAAGGGAAAATATCCAAGATATCTTCATTGACAAATTATCATTTTTTACTCATAAAAGTTCACAGGAATGAAAACAAATTTCTTATGGAGATTTATAATGGGAAATGTTTACATCTTTTCTCCATTCAGAAGTTCTCGGGACACCTCGCACAATTTTTCAATGTTATCATCCGGGCTTAATTATGGCTGATGCAATGCTAAATCTCCGTATACTTTCTATTTTGGGATGTGTATTGAAACCTGAAGTGGTAGAGGGGGCGTTTCAAAACAGATAATCTGGACATTTTTCATATTAGTGGATGAACATAGTTTGAGCACAAAGGTATTTATGATTATCAAAATATCAAGCAAAAAGTGGTGGAAGCAAAAACTCGGGACAGAGTATAGTACCATTCTCTTTTACAATAAAGCTTGTCTGCTGCTATTCTTTTGAAAGTAAAATAAGTTAGTTCGCTAGAGGGTCATACACTTCTTTGCAGAAACAGGTGCATATGGTCAGGTTGCCTTGGGTACAGCCCACTTTTAGATGGTTTTACTCCTATTATATTTTGGTGGTCAAACGTCTATGTTTATACCTTTTTTACTTACACATGCTAAAATACTTGCCAAGTCTTGCCCCATTCAAAGAGGTAAAAATAATGTGCTTTTATTTCAGAAAACGTTATCCGAAATGAACGAAATTTGACTCCTGTTTGGTAGGTGAAATAGGAATACCAAGATATGTCAAGAATTTACCATACAAGAAGTTAACCACCAAATGGTGAGCTGTGTCCAACCTGACGGTTTGACAACCAGATAGGAATATAACCTCAAACGCTAGATAAGATTGAGCCTAACTTGGTTTATGTATAACCAATTAAACCAGGTTAGGACTAATTGTTCAAATGGGTTATATTCGGTATATCAAATTAACTATGTGTAAAGCTATATTCTATTGCATGCACTGACTTGGTCCAAATTCAGCATGAAATTAACACAAATAGTATCATTCTATACACGACGTCCACAAGATACGTACGTGTTCCATAATATCTATCAGTCTGGTATGCGCCATGAATTCGGGGGTTATATTCCTTGGGAAAACCGCCTAAATTCGTGTGGTTTAGAGCATTTCCCATGACGATTTTGTGTGTCGTCCTTGCTCTCCGGCGCCGAAGGTCAGTCTTGGTAAGTTGTACAGCAACTGATTCTTAAAAAAAATGTTTGTGTTTCTACTGAAAAATATGAGTCATGCAGAATAAATAAAAATGATAATTATATTGATTTTTTTAATTTAATTGAAAATCATTACTTGATTTATCAAAATAAAAAATATTTACTTAAAACGACATAACTTAAGAACAATTTCTCTAAAAATACAAGAAAGATAACTCTCATCTGTCAAAAGAAAATGTTGCATGTTGCAGACAATGACGAAATGCTCGAAAACAACCTTTTAACAAGATTCCTTTGGCAATTGGCATTTTATCAACAATATCTGATCTGATAGGTATGCAAAGTAATATGAATTAAAAGTGTCGATGTGATATTGGCCAAATTGGAGGTTTTATTTTATTTCAAAAAAAACATAATTGATTGGACAGAAGCTGAGTTGAATATATGAATTTTTGCATCCTATCCAGGTTGAATTTTCCCACCATGTTAACTTTGTGACCAGTGGAATGTCTCAACATCTAGAGGAAAGTTCGCCTTTAATCTATCTGCCATCAATTGTTACATCAAAGATCTTGAGCTATTTGCCATGGCAGGAAAAGATGGCTACAGTTACTGCCATTTCACCATGGAACGAAGCGCTAAGATCCACAGAAGCATGGAGTTTTATTAGATATGGGCCAGAATTAGAAGAAAATGTCTACTTTGCCAAAGCGAGCAGGGATGATTTTGTTACATGTTTAAAACAGTATGGAAGTTTTATGCGATCGCTGCATCTATGTTTTGGGTATTCTATAGAAAACTTTTCAATAGCCAATACTGGTAAACAGATTTTTATTTTAATACAAAAGAAGTGTAATAATCTAACAGCACTTCACATAGAACAAGAAGTTCCAGAAGGATGCCTAGATGTGCATTGTTATTATTGGCCAGATTTTGTATGTGATGTGATTAATGATGTAACAGTACAGTGCAAGTCTTTGAAATCCATCTCTCTCAGCCAACCTATCGTAAATTGGTCAGAAGATAATATGTTTATTTTTACAACAAACAGACCTGCAGCTATGAAAATCACAGAATTAGAATTGAGTTCTCTTTCATTTCTGAATCATGATGGGAAACTACATGAGTTACAGAACTTGACAGGTCTTAAGAAATTAACAATACGTAGAGAAAAGGTGAATAATGAAATTTTACTACATCTTGTGAAACACTCCTTACAGGAGCTAATCTTGTATCAAGAGGAGGAGCTGTCTGAGGAGGATCAAAAAGACTTGGGAGAAGATTTCTGGTCAAAAGTAAAAGTGATATGCCCACATTTTAAAACCGACCTAATTCTGAGATGCATCATGATTCTAAAGATTATCTTTCCCCCTAATATGCCTTTAAGGTACTTGGTATTGGATTTTTTGGTCAATGTCATGACAAAGGGCATTGTTGATCACATTTCTGATTGCTACAAGGACACACTTCGTCGCTTCACCTACACAAATTCTTTCTTAGAAAATCAAGAAATGGGGGATTCCAGACTTCCGGTGGCTCTTATTTCTCTTGCACAAAAATGCTCCAAGCTTGAAACCCTTGAATATGGGTTTCCATTATCCAGCTTTTCAATAATATTGATTGCACAATCCAGGAAACTAAAGAGCTTTGTAGTTCCCTCAGTTGAAGTTTCATATGCTAGTGACTTGTTCTGTGATAACTTGACATCCAGTGAAGAAGAGTACATGAACTTTTTAAAATCTGCTGGAAGTTGTCGAAAAAATTTGGAGTCAACTGTATCTCATATACTTGGATATCAGTGGACTTTGTTAGATGGTCCATTGAAAGTAAATGAAAGAATCAAATTATAGTTTTAGATTGTTGTGAAATATACATTAAAATCAATTCATTCATCTATGGTATAGTATTAATGTTTTATGATTTCATGGGAACTACAATAATTAAAGTACTTTATACTTGAATATAGAAGTTCAATTCAATATGAAGAATTAAATTTTTACCATAGCCAAGGGTTTGATGAATTGGACTCTTGGCTAGTGAAGATTTAAAAGTGACAAAACTGCTTGTAAATCTTCATCAGTGAGGGGTATTCCAATTATAATTTACCTGCATCTGAATAAACATAGCATTCCTTATTTATCTTTATTAGAACAATAAAACAACTGCAATTCAATATGACCAAGATTCTAAGAGGTATAGCGCACTTAGTATATATGATTTGCCTTCAATATAGCGCTTTTGTCTATTTTACTTTTTATTGCCTAATTGTTAATGCATGAGACAAGTTTGGATTGAAGCAATCGAATTAAAATTAGATGTTCTGAATTAATCCACTATCCTTAAACTAGATGTTTAAATGAAGACATTACCTTTGAGTTGTAAGCATCTAATTTTAATAAGATTGGGATTGAAGATACCTGTAAATGTAGAATGGCATATTTTTTCATGATCAAAATAAGAGAAATATTTCACTTCATTACTTTAAAATTTGTACACTAGACATGTTAAATAGCCAGTAAATTTGTACACTA
>WFKH01007768.1:51098603-51119140 GCA_016163765.1 Magallana hongkongensis | reverse complement strand
GTTAATCTAAGTTATATTTATTAGAAATCATATACAAATAGACGCATGTATTTGTTGACAGGTCACTATTCATGACACACTAGAAACACTAGGCAGCTATAGTAATCACATTGAAAAAAAAAGAAAATTAAAGTTTTTACATAATTATACATTACAAAGGTCACATGGACTGCCTTATTCTCTCTCTCTCTCTCTCTCTCTCTCATTTTGAAACTCCAAAAATCATTTCATTATTTTTAAATCATAATTAGATTGTATCACATATTTTTATGTTATCGTGCATTTTTATTGCATTTACAGAACCAAAACCTAACACCCAAGGGGCCGGGGGGGGACTAAAGAGCAATATTTTAAATTGTTATTTTAATCAATTCATATTGCGTTTTGGAAGATATTTGGAAAAATTTACAACTACAAAGGGGTTGCACATTATTTATCAATTTTCCCCAGAGACATCGTCAAAGATTTCATTCGACTTATCTGTAGAACGAGTTAACAAAATTTTTATTATGATTTTTTCTTCCTCATTGATGGTAGCGGTCCAGATTCAGACAAGAATACTTACTTCCGCATTTTTCATGAACCAATGAGTATTGAATGACGGGTCAATGAGATGCACGCTGTCATTACAAACAATGAAGTCCATTAGAGAACTGGATGGTCGACAATGACAGTTCAGAGGGAGATGATGGCTGTGGACCAGGATTCTAAACCCAGACTGTCGGTCTTCTCCAAGGTAAGAGCACTCAATGTCACACTTTGACATTGAAGAATTATCGATTCGACCTGGAAAAAAAACAATTTCGAGAGAAAATACATCAGTTTCATTGAGAAAACTAATGCCAGTTATCATTAGAACCCAGGAACTTTAGCATTATTTCTTACAGTGCACATGTAAAGACAACATGTCAGGGTGGCTTTATGTTTGTTTTGAAATCGTTTTAAACATGCCGGGTTCCATATGCAATGTTAAACTTGGCACCAAGATAATAATAGATAAATTTGATGCATGCATTGAAACTAGTTTAGCATGTAAGTTTTAAAACATTAGCAATAGGCTATTAAAGTCCTCATGATTTTAGGTAGACAACATGGACAATGGATGTTGATGACAAACATTTACTTCATTTTTATTACATATATAATAGATACTTATTTAATACATGTATACGTTGTTGAAAAAGTGCTGATTTATCACTTTGTGAAGTTGGCAACTTTTAAGTGTGAATCAGAAATCAGAAATATGAACTTGTTAAGAATATCATTATAAGGAAACTATTTCATTCCTGTTCTCAATTCATGTTTAAAGCAATTGTCTGTGTCACAGACAAAATACATTTTGACATTAAATAACTGATAACAGGCTAAGAAGCTTATCGATAAAGAAGAATTTGTGTTATAAGCAGCAACAACTGTAGAATGGCCTGGAGGTGTCATTTAAATCTTGTTCTTTGAAGATTGGAAATGGATAATGAAACTGAAATCACATTTTTCAGTGTTGTTTACAAACTTTAAGATACGTTTTAAATTATAAGAATGATACCAACCATTGTATACATCTGAGAATTATGATCAGTAGTGTGAATTTAGATATACCAAAAGGTGTTAATAATTCCTGATTTCGTAATTTATTTATAACATTTAAAATAGATTACATGTATACATCAAGCAAGACCTATATTAAACTCATAACTTGGTTTTATTTAGCAAGTGGTCATAAAGTAACGATTTTTTGTGACTATATCTCTGTTGTGGTTGTAATACTGGATGCAAAAAACCCTAACAACATTAGTTACATTAAAAGTTTTTTTTAGTTTTTTTTATAGCTTCACTTATACAGTACAGGCAACGCGGATCCCATATTTAACCCCCAATGCTTTGTTTTTATTTAAAGTGATAAAAACAAAGCATTGTTTTATATTGTCTGATTTGTCTGAGTATGAAAAAACTTTTTCTTTACACAGTCCTAAGTCTTATTAGGAAGTATAGGTCAGTGGAATTATGTATTAATACTTTTCTTATAGTACAATACATTTGTATTTATATATATGAATGGGCTACATCACATACATATAGTGCGAGTCCAGGAAGGATATTTCCAATAGACCCCTTACCCATCCATCTCTCTCTCTCTCTGTCAAAAATAAACTCTCTCTCAAGGACTCACACACCATATTTTGGTACTTGGGCTGGGGCTATTAGAATTACGGTACACAAAAATTAACGACAATTTTGGGATATTTATATATGAAAACTGATTATATTTTGAGTTTCTGGTGTTTTTTTAATGTAATCTTCATTCCAATCTTGCAAAACACAGGAACATGAGTAGGAATTTTAGTTACTATATATCCAAACATGTATTCTTAGTTTTGAGGGGTAAGGATAATTAGGAACATATAAAAACATTTATTAGGGAAATAGATATCTTTTTTAGCCTTTCAACAGTTTTGGACAATTGAGAGACATGCTCAATGTCAGAATAAAACTCTCTCTCTCTCTTTCTCTCTCGCTCTCCTCTCTCTCTCTCTCTCTCTCTCTCTCTCTCTCTCTCTCTTAAATTTTAGGTATTCTTAAACTGCAATGTTTATGATAAACTAGTAAAGAACTTGCAGTATTTAATGACAGTGAATACAAAGACAGCTTAATGGTTGCTATATCCATTCCCATTCTTAGTAGGCAGTGTGCCTCAGATTTTGTTAAGTTGAATACAATTGAATACAAGTGTATTTAATCTAATGGGCTTGTAATACAAAGGAAGTCCACAGGATGAATACTAAATAAATCCTACAAAGATATATATATATATATATATATATAAAAGTATCAGGGTTTCAGATTACTTCAATATAAAGATTTCTACTAGATAATTAGTGAGAAATAGGGAAAATTTAGCTTTGATGTTGTTGATGACGTATAATAAAAAATCGGAAAGCTTAATCATTTGATTAAGAATTTTTAAAAGATTAATCATCTAAAATACAAGTACCAATCTGTACCATATAACATGGGCATTCATTTATAATTGCTCTTAATTTCCTGATCAGATGAGCATTTTGTGCAGGCGTACAGATAGTTTTGACTCATACATCAATTAGGTATACAGTTTTTGATAATGATGTATATGTACTTCTACGAAATGCAACTTAATGGATTAATGGATTATTTAATATGCTGTTCTTAAAAAGTTAATTATTAATATCCATATATCCATTACACAAAGGATTGATTGATATTTATACATGTACTTTGTGTATACAACATTACTGCATTGATGCTGTGTAGACTTACTGTACATATCCGAGGAAATTATAATGCATGTACTGTTAAATTAGACAAGCTGATAGACTTATATAGGATGAATGATGGAGTAACAGTAAGCTACAAAGTGGCATGACATTGCACTGAATTGTACCGTTCATTAATCAGAAATTCTCATGGAAATGGATAGCCGTCTCATAAAGCCACCCAAGGCTCCATTCGTTAGTAAGGTAAATCAAGTTGATAGAAAAAGATTGAATTTACTCAAGGAAGTTTTTTGAAACATATGTCTCTGTCATATTTCATGTGCAATTCATGCACCGCAGTTAAAATAAAGTAGGACTTTTCAATAATGCTATTTGGGAATGTTGTTATTATTACATGTATTACCAGGGGTATTATTATTTTTAAATTCTATATTGTAACTTTAATTTATCCTTCAATCTTGTTTACTTTCTTGTTTATTTTTTTTACGCCTTTTAATGTTTGAACTATTCGAATAAAAACTTTGTGCTTGACATTGCTTTTCTAAAGGTTAGTGGTAAATGGCTACAAAGGTTCGAGGACGGTTGTCATCAACTTTATTTTATCTCAGTTTGATTGGTTCAAAATCGGAGTCAGAGTTACACTAACTGTTATCAGCTATATTTTAAAATTGGTTTACAGTACAGAGAAATAATCTACAGTCATAAGAACTTATTTGCTGTCTTTATATCTTAGCTGCATTGTTTATGATAACTGAAGAGGTTTATCATTTTGAATGTACACCTTAATATGTCAGAGGAACATTTACAGCATGATCAACATTGGTTACCAGTAAATGCTTTACTTTTAAATACTGGGCATTTTTTTGGGGGGGGGGGGGGGGGGGGGGGGGGGGTCTGGGGATAATTTTATTTGCCAGGAGGGGTCTGAGGCCATTTTTTGGTAGCCCTTATTAAATGCATTAAATTCCTTTGCCTTCACAATACTTTGATAGCTCAAGAAGATGAGAAAGTGCAACATCAATCACAAAAGTTCACCAAGGCTATTTAATCTCACAACATTCTCTGTTACTAACTTTCATTTTACTAGTTACTAGTTCATTTTACTATAATAAGTTTCAATTATCCTTGGGGGGGGGGGGGTGTCTTGATTGCCGGACAGCTGTACTTGTAGATCACTGGAAGCTTTGCTGGTTAGATATCACAATTTACAGTCCAAAATGCTTTGTTGCTATTATACTGGTATATGCCTGAATTTGAACTGTAAATATATATGCAATATGATTTGACTGTTGGAAATGGACCCACTTTTTCAACAGTTAACATTGTATACAAACATACATTTATTATGCAAGGTTGACAGAAGAGACTTTTAAGGAGATAAAACTACATGAACTATGTGGGTTCATGTTTGTTGAGAGATTTTGAATGTTTAAATATTTCCCTTTTTTGTTTACTATCTATGACAGTCTTTCATTGTTTGAGTATCTGCAAATTTCAACAATGGTTTTTTTTTGTTCCTTTATACATAATGTAAACATGTAGTCATTTGTTTATATTAAAATATGAAAAATTCTTTAATTTTGTTTGTAGGAAATATCACCTGTCCTGATTTCATTTAACTTAACACGAACTTTTTTCTTAAGGGATAATTATAGTTTGACTACCCTGGGTATTTTGAATTTGATTGTTTTCATATTAATCTGAGCAAACATATACAGTGTATCTACTTCATTTCAGATGGAGAAGATGATAGTTGCCATGGCAAAGTCTGACGGTGAAACTGGAATTGTTATGAGGGCAAAAAGAAATCTATTTAGTGACCAAATAGAATCTTTCTCAGGTGAGTAATAAGGTAGAAAGGACCCCAGTAGTTCAAAGGAGATACTCTGAGATTGTCTGAAAACAACTCCTCAGAAAAGTCATTGCCCGTCGACATAAATAAGGATTTTGTCTTACGTTATAAGCATAGAGGAAAACAAATGCAGTGAAACTTTCACATTTCTCCATTTATCTATATACATGTATCATATATCAACATCTAGATCTATTTAACATGGACACTGTTAGATGCAGCATTTATATTGATTTTCTTTTTCATAAGGATTTCTTTATTGTATTATTGCTATTGCATTTTGATGTTTATGATTTAATGTGGATGTGACTGACATAGAAAATCATTTCTCATCACATAGCATACACAGTTTTACTAAGTACATTTGGGCAAATATTGAAACCCTTCAATACCAGAGTGTATTTTGATTTATATGCTTGAACAAATTCAAAACTTTAATTTTAAAAAAACCCTCTTATATCTTGTACATGTATGACTGACAGAGTACATGATATATACATGTGTGTACATACATGTATGTGTTAAAAAAGTAAACTCAAGTGACAGCTTTCTAAATACGGTACAGGAAAACTATGACTAAAAAGCAACAACTACCGTATTTTTGCTGTCTTATGATTTTCCAGAGAGTAACTGTCCTCTTTCTCTTAAGGTGCAACGTTCATCTGATAAGAGAAATAACTTTTACTTTTATAAAATGCTATTATTATTTCTATATATTTACATAGGTATGTTTTGGGTACATATGTTAACTGTCGGTTTATGTTTCTTTCCCTTAGTATTGTTTTGATTTTAAAAAAAGGTTTTCATTAGATCTTGTTTTTCTGGGGTAAATGGAATGAATTGGAAGCCATTTTCAAGTCAAAATATCAACTAAGTACAAAAAGGTGACTGTCCAAATGGCTGACATAATATGAACAAATCCATTATCAATGGCATAATCATGTACCAGTAATCAAATTGTTTTCTCTCAGGCTGGATGATGCTGCATATATATTTTTGATTACATATATGTATTGGAGGATAACTTTGATAGAAAAAGTTTTTAGAAGCACATTAGTACATGTACTTGAAAATTTGCATTTTGAACTGAATGGTATTAATAGTCTGATGTGAAAAATATATGCACTTATATCAAGTTTTTTTCTGAAGGCGTTATTTTTTTTTTTCAAAAAATTCATCAAGATCAGAATTGAAAATATGAAGATCATGATAGAAACTCCTATAGTGCCAGGCACAGAAGACTAGATATTTGTACTTAAGTGTTTGTTCCAGTTGACAGTGAAGTGTTTCTTTGAATGGCATGATGAGTGTGTAATGTGGCATTTCCTATGAATTAGGAAATTCTAGTAAATTTGATTAGAAATCAAGTTTACCAAGTGTATCTATGTTATGGTTGTTTTTCAAATGGGGAAATACAACTGTGTTATTTCCTCCTTAGTCTATCGGATATAAGAGTTTGAACTCTGAACTGAAATGAACTGAACTGAAATGAAATTTTTTGATGATTAAGATTGCATAGATTGTATACCTCTTTTTACATGTCAGCTCTCTGTGAACCTTTTTAATATAGTTGAATTGTGTCATGATGAATATCATGGCCTGTGAAGGAGTACTATATAAATATATTAGATGATCTCTCTCTCTCTCTCTCTCTCTCTCTCTCTCTCTCTCTCTCTCTCTCTCTCTCTTGTAATGTAGCACCATTCTTTCCCTCTGTCAGTTATGGATCCATCCCTATCTATCCATATCTATAATATAAATATAGATTGGCATCCATCTTTTTCTCCTTTTCTCTCTCTCTCTCTCTCTCTCTCTCTCTCTCTCTGGTAATTTGATTGAATTTTTGTTTGACGTCACACATTGTCCAATCAATTCTTGATGGTGGTGGAAAATAGCATCTGTGTGGCCAAATATAGAATTCCATTAGTACACTCACTTAATGAGACTGTTCTTCAGATCAAATTACAGCAAATTAAAAGAATCGTCTCACACATTTCACAGGTGAATACTTACACCTTTTCAGTACAAGGTAAATTCAGAAGCTGGAAATAATAAAAAAAAAGACTTTACTTATATTCTTTGTTTTACCAATTGATTGATTGTTTGTGTGAAAAAATTATCTTTATTATCCTTCTGTCTCAGATATCTGCTGTTTTGAATTATAATATCAATTTCACAGAATTTGCACTCACTGCCATGAATTCTGCAGTAATATTTAAAGCTATTGTAAGTTCTATTTCACTGAATAATTAAAGGTTCATAATGCCAATTAAGTTTTATTCTTTATAATTTATATACAATGTGCTGTTTCCTCAATCTTCTGAAAAATACTTGTCCTTCACCTTCTGTTTAAATCCTTCTGTCTCTTTCAATTCTATTTTGTGCAATGATATAAGATTGTACACAAATGTGAGAGTTTGGTGTGGCTATAGGAAAGAGCTGGTTGTTCAATTATCTTATTTCATATTGCATAATTATTTGACCTGTTGTTGGTATTGTTGCATGGATCTGTATGTTGTTGTTGTTGTTAACCAGCTGTTTGTTGTCTTTTTCAGGCTGTGATATTGTTGACTGGTTAAAGAGACAGTACAACATTTCTGATGTCAAGGAAGCGTGTTACCTAGCAACCAATTTGTGCCAATATGGCTATATATATCCAATAGACTTTAAGCTATCAAGTTACACAGTGAAATATGACCGGTCCGCTGAATATAGATTCCAGGTAACCAAAAAGCTGTTATACTTGTATGATGATATATATCATTTCTCTTAATCTGTTATCAAACTAAATAATACACAGAATTTGATTTGATCCAAAGAAAGCAAAAGAGGTTCATATGAAGTAGTTGTTAATTAAAAAAAAAAAAAAAAATTAAGACCCCTTCCCATAGCATTTGATTGACTAAACATTGCATCTCTCAAAACTCTATAAAAGTGATAAGTATGATCCAGTGTTGATTGAAATTAAATCAGGTTTTTCCCTTCATTTCAATGCAGGCCCCTTATTTTTGGCCATTTCGTAAGGATGGGACAGCTGATAGCATCAAATATGGTAAGACATCCACCAATAACCCAAACTAACTCAACTTACCATTGAATCAATTTATTATTATAAACTTAAGAAAGGTTATGAACATACAGATATACTTGAGATGATGTACAAAATTTAACTATTTTACTGATTAAAAAAATTGAGAAAATTATTTACTAGATAATATGTCAAACTTGATGCAAAGTAAATCATTGACATTACTACTCATGAAAATTCTGTCTAGCAACTATTAAATAACTGTGTTAATAAATATTTGTTTTAAACTTGTATTTACATGGTACTAATAATTTATCAGTATTTATCAATTGCGTGAATTTCATATTGCACATTTTCCTATTTTGTTATTCAGTGAAATGATCATACTTTTGTAGCAATATATCTACAGAAAAGAAGTTTAAGAAATAAACAGAAGCATGGATTAGAACCCTACGAACAGGTTTGTGTATAATAAGCACCCTAGCCAGTACTATTACAAGTAAATGTATATGTACCCACAGAAATACATCTCTATCAAGTACACATACTCTTTGTTGAAGTGGGTATACATAGCTAAGTTTGGAGTGTGTGGTAGAGTGTAGATAATTTTACATGTAGGTCTGTTTGAAGTAGTGGCACACGTACATGTATCATTACAATGGATGGAGTGAACACATGTATATCTAGGTCTATGTTGAAGTGGCTCTTGGTGCAGATAATAACACAATGTTACTGCAGTACACACAGTACATTGTGCTCTTGTTTTACTTTCATATAAGTACTTCTTTTTTGGGCGACAAAAGATGTGCACATTTTGCAATGTTTAAATTTAGACTAGCTCATGCCAGACTAGGTTTTATCTAAAGTACTTATATATAAAAAAATATATAAGCACATGTGTAATTTTTGCTACTGTGTATATAAAGTGAACTACACTTTTAAATTGATGGGTTTTTAATCAGTAGGATAAATATACACAGACTGCCAATACTTAATGTTAGAGATTGTTAGAGACCTTCATGCTTGTTATTGTGTATGGGAATTTGATAAATTTATTGATTTTAAATATGTTGATTGTGGTTATATTTCCTGGTACTTCAGTTTATAAATAACCAAACTATTTACATACAAACATATGACACAATGGCTATGTTATATGCAAAGGTCACAATGGCTGTTATGATCACAGTCAAGCTCTTAATGTGTTCATTCTTGTGCAAAATGTAATAGATATACATGTACAGAGAGATGCAAAGGATGACTTAGTTTAGCTCAAAACCAGCTTCCTTCTTGTTTCTACTGAGTAGATTTTCCTGAATATTTATTGTTTATTAATAAGTGATAGTGTTTGTTAGTGTGGGTTTAAGGAAGAGCTCTGTGACCTGCTGGTTAACTCCTGTGGATGTCCTACACAACAGGAAGTCAGCGCTATGTTGAATTAACGCGACACAGTGAACAGGCAGTAGGTGTTATGATAGGCACACTACACTTACAGTTCATCATCCCTCTGTACATTCACATAAAATGTTGCTTTTTTAGTGATGGTTATTTTTCAACAGAAATCTAGATTATATTCGACATACACATAATTTTACAAAACCTTCAAGACAAACAACCTGTTTTTAAAATGTGACAAGTTTATAAAGGAATGATTTTATGTAATTTATCTGATGGACCTTGAATTTTGAAATGGTTAATGATTTATTTAAAAAATTAAACCCAAAATTTGTACAATTTAAAGAACTGGTACACATTTTATTTGTGTGGAATTGCATGACTTTTGATTAGAAAAATATCAATTGATTTTAAAATTTTCCCCAAAATAAGATAATTTATTTTGCCTCAGACACTTTTCCTCACCTTCTTAGGCCCTTTTTCATAGATAGTCAGTAACAAACCTAATGAGTGAAATGCACGTGTTTATGATACTAGGTAACATATAAATATTAAATGTTGTTTTTGTAGGAGGCATTTGATAAACTTCTGAAGGTGTTTGCTGATAAAAAAGAATTTATAGAGAAGCAGGCCAGGGAGCAAGTCAGGTATATTGCAGCGTTTGTGTGGGGGGTGTGGGGGGGGGGGGGGGGGGGGGGGGGGGGGGGGGGTCATCTTGTACGTTTCTTACTGCAGTAATGCTGATGACAGTAAAAACAAGATGTGTAATTCCGTACACACAAGAAAGTTTTATAAACTCTACAGAATATTACAGTTCCTGGTCTTGGTTGTAATGATGCATAACTCAGAACTCTGGATCTGTTGTGTTTTAATTCTTCAGTAAAACTTGCACATTGTATTCCTGCCATGCAGAAATTGCAGCAAAACTAGAGTTACTAAGTCCTCTTTTTTTATTTTCTGTTAGTTAAGTACAATACAACAGCTGATGATGAACACTATACATTATATTTACTCTTTGACATGTTTATTATTGAATGGCTGTACAAGCTTGATCTAATCCATAACAATAATTGATATTAACCAGTAGCAGCAAAGGTATTAGCTGTGATTCTTAACGATTGGTTACTCAGGTGACATACATGTTTTACAGTTATCACCTGTTGTGTGTTGTTCATAAACTTGTCCAGTTTTAAAATTTCCACTCATCAAGATTTTGAAACAATTTTGGTAGATATTTTTTTTTTTGGTTAGGGTTTTATAAATTGTGAAAATTAGGACCTTACCCTCAGATCTTGGAGTAAGTTTAATCAACATTTTTAACTTGAGTGATATTCAGATGTGTTTTTTTAAAGTCCTGTATACAAACAGGACAAACCTGACAAATCAAATATGTACCAGTAGTTCTATTTAGCAGGGAGGCCTCAACTAAAATTAGGAATATCATGACCCGGGGTCAGTAGTTCTTAGTAGTGATTTTTTTTTTTGGGGGGGGGGGGACTCTATTGTAATGAAAATGGAAAAAGAATTAGTCTTTAGCTTCCCAGGCTAAAGATTTGAAATATTTTGCTAATGGCAGGTATTATTGCTTGATTTGAAAAAAGGGGAATAACTCAATTGGATTTTTAACATGATATACAATGTGAAACTAAATGTTATTTTCTTATGACATATCCATGCATTTTGTCAATACATTGTCCAGACCAATTGAATTTTGGAAAAGATCACCCTACAAATCTTATACTTATTGCAAGAATTTTTCAGTTGCTCTATTATAAATATATATATCATTAAATTGTCATTTAAGCTATTGATCATAGCTTTAAAAAGCTTCTCCTTTACTCAGGTGACTGTTTTATATAAAAGATTGAATTATGCTTAGATAGCTTAAATAGCTTAAATACAGATGCCCTTTGGCAGATTCTGCAATGTATTCTGATGAAATTGAGGTACATGTACTGGTTTTCAGTTTAATGCATGCTGCTACACATTTCTATGGGTGACATTTTTCAGAATGTCCAAAGCAGGGCTATATTTTTACGGCCATCAGGCGGCTTCAGTTAGGTGAGCTATGCAGGCCCGTGCCAACAGCGTGTTCTGGTTTTTACATTTCACTTTCCTGTACACAGTTTTCTTTAGCTTTGGGGTTCTCTCTCTGCATACACAGCCTTAGAATTGAGCAAGTGTGTGCCTTTTCATGTAAGCACATAGATATACATGTAGCATGGGACATTCAATCTTATAGATTTGATGTCTTTCAAAAATCTGTTTTTCTCTTTCTATCTCTGCTTTAATCAAATCTTAAAATCATGGTTTTTTGCTGTTAGTAAAAAGGATATAGGTGATGTCCAGATTGCTTTAAGCTTTGCTCTGTATCTTTTCTATAAATGAGATTTAGGCCTTCCTGTTGACAACACGTTTTCTTCCATCGAATTACACTGACCCCCGCTAATGGTTCATCGTCAGTTTGCACATCCATAGTTCCATACCAATGTAGATCGTATCAGAGAATAATGCATCAACAACTCATTCATGACGTACAATGTAGAAATATCATCTCATACCATTTGTCCCTTGGAATTTGTTACATTGTATTTTCATTTTTTATCTGAACATTACTGCATTTTGGATAGAATATCCCATGTTTTAATCGCATACATTTTTGTGTAAACCAGTAAAACTACACTTAAACAGCCAACCTACCAATTTGTACTCATTATGTATATACGTGCATATAATATGGAAAAGTTGCCTTTGAAAATAAGAATATTTTGAAGATTATAAGTGACTGCAATACAAGTGGATGTTTGCCAGTTTATCTGAATTTTTTATGTCGGTTTTGCTTTGAGCTTTTTGTGTCTTTTTTTTCACAATTACAAGGTAAGTGTCACATGTACACCTTAATTCAACACTTGTTGCAGAAAGACCAAATATTTTTTTTTTAGTGAAGCGAAGAAGCAGCGTCGGAAAGAGAAAATTTTGTTGGATCTTCAGGAGAAGGCCTTCTGGAGAGTACACAGACCTCCTGTAATTAGAATTATTCCTCATTCTGATATCCATTTAATCAGTTTGTGTCAATCTATTTATCATACAAGATATATTCCGATTCAGTTTGTTTGTAAACTGTAATTGTTTTGTCTAAATGTAGCTTATAGTTGTTAATCTATGAATTGTTTAATTTATAAACTATACTTTTTACTTGTGTTTCTTACATCTTGAGTTTGTTTCCTAGCCTGGTTGTATTAAGACAATGGAGGAGGGACCAAAGAGATATTTCCAGCCAAGTCAGATGGCTGCTCGAAGACGAAAAAACAAGGAATCTTATAAGGCTGAGGTACAACCTATCAAGAGTTATTTCCCCCTTTCCAGAGCAAGATTTCATTTACTGAACTAGCATTAGCTTTTTATTTGTTTTTGAAGTGATGGAATTTAAGGTTCTTTTGGATTCCTTTACATGTTCTCAGGATCACTTTGTCTGTGCAGCATATTTCCCTGTTGTATTTCAATTAAATGCAATTTAATGCAGTCTACATATGTATGTTTTATTTATCACAATTTATATTTTTTTTCTCTGACTGTTATAGATCACATTTCTGAAAAAAGCCCTTGAGAGACCTAAGCCAAAGTTATCCAAAGTCCTAGAAAGGTAAACTTCTAGAAAATTTGACATGCCACAAGATGTACGTTTAAATCTGCCTCTACTTATAAATCAGAGTCTCTTTTTACTTGTTAACTCTGTAATATGTCTAATTATGTACCTGCAACAATCCATGAAAATACTGTTTGAAATGTTATTTTCTCCCACTTACTAGTATAGAAGATTTCACCCTGCTTTAAATTCATCTTGACACAGTACATGTTGTTTACATGTTTCTGACTTTGTTTCGCTTCTTTTTTAGTTATTTGACCTGGAATGAACAATATCAGGAGTATGATCCGTTTTTGGATCAGAATGCAGCGCTTCCATCCAATCCCTGGGTCTCGGATGACACACTGTTTTGGGAAGCAAATGACACCTTGTAAGAAAAGTCAAATATGATGTGACGTTTAGATATGTCACCTGATGTCTTATTTTTGGGGTCCTTTTCTTTGTCAATAAAACTTTGAATAAGTGAGAAAAGAGAGGGAGAGATTAATTGCATGTGACATTGTGACATACATGTACAGAGAGAGAAAGAGAGAAATTTGAAATGTCATGTTCTACTAGGTTATGAAACTCAAGCTTTGTTGATTTTTTAAATACCATATATTTAACTCTTGTCATAGTGTGAAGATTCCAACTGAATTACGAGTTAAGAGGTGGGCCATTAGTTTCTTCAATCTTGTGAAGGATGAGCAAGGGTTGAGGGAGTTTGAGGACTTTCTACGCACAGAGTACAGTCTAGAGAACATCCGGTTCTGGAAGGAAGTGGAAGACATGAAGAACGGCCCCCGCTCCACCATTGAGGAGACAGTGGACAGAATATGCAGGTCTACATTTACTTGTGTATTTATAGGGGATACATGTAATACTTTTGTTTTGCCCAGACACATTATACTGAAGTAAATATGTAGGAAAATTTTATTACAATCAAAACTTCAGCCAGAGGTTTGAAAAGCTTATGTAATACATGTACATGTATTGATATTTTTGAAATGATGGTGAATTTTCTCAAGCAAGAAGCCACTTTGAATGTAATATTTAGAGAAATTTACTATAACAGCAGTAACAATGCAAAGAGTATACATTATGTGGATTTTTTAAAAATTTCTAATATGCTTTTTTTTTAAACAGCGAATTTTTATCAAAGAATTCCCCGAGGGAAATCAATGTAGACAGTAAGACCTTAGAGACAGTCAACAAAAGCCGAGAGGAGATGAGGGGGAAACCAGAGTCCATGAGGTCAGTCACTCAATAAGAAACTAGTAAGATTAAATGTAATGTTTGAATACTGGTAATTTTTTTCTTTTACATAAATGGGTATTACTGTGGAATCATTAAAATTCGTGGTGGCTCAATTTTTGTGGTATTCGTGGGTAGCCCTACCCCACGAATTAACATCCTCAATGAAAACAAATTTAAAAAGAGTTAACTTTCTTACTGAAACTGAAAACCGATGCATCCACGAGATTACATTCCCACGAATAAGCAAAAAACCCTCAATCCATGAAAATTGGCCCCCACGAAATTAAATGATTCCACAGTAGATTTGATATGTTGATTTTCTATCTCCAAGATTGAGAGCACCCCAAGTAGGCCCCAGTAACTGTTCAAACTGAGAAATCACATCATCTGGTGGATTCAAGAGATAGTACTACATGTAGTTTGTTATTACAAGATGAACTATAAATTAGCATATTATTACATGTAATTTTCTGGAATTTGGAATTTATAATGATAACTAAACAAGAGAAAGGAAACAGAAACAGATATGATTAAACATATACAGCCTAACCCCCCCCCCCCCATCCATTATCTGATGTCTGTATTAGAGGAAGAAAGGTGTGGTGGATCACAGTTACTCCCAATTTTCTTTATTGTGGCCAAAGTATTGGTATATTTCATAAAATTATGCACCTATTCTACAAATCTTGCCCAATATGTAAATCAACTTTAACATCACAATTGCAGGTACATACTTGATCCTGCTCAGGAGCATATATATCTACTTATGAAAAAGGATAGTTACCCACGATTCCTGCGATCGGAGCAGTACATAAACCTGAAGGAAATGGCCCATAACCAGCCAATAAAGAAAAGGTTTGGAGTCTTACATACTCATACGCTTCTTGTACATTTCAGTTACAATTCTTTTTTTATCCTTATTAATGAACAATCAGATTGATTTTAATATGATATGTAAAGTAAAGGTTTATTAATATAATATTTTTTCTAGAAACTTTTAAGGTGGTACGTGACATCTGTCGATATTAATGTGGATTAAAGTACATTATCATTAAAATGCTTTCACGGTTTTAGAATTTTCAAATTTCACAATATTTAACCAAAAAATAGCTTTTAAAAATATTTGGAGAGTTAAAAATTGTAAAACCCCCAGCGGGATTCGAACTCAGGACGCACAGATTCATAGTAAACCCTCTAACCCACTGCGCTACGCTGTTAGGTGACAATATTGGGAAAGAAACTACTTATATAATTACACTTGATTTTATTGTTTATTTCGATAAACAATACGTCACAACATGGAAGTGTCCCATACCACCTTAAAGTTTATTTTGTTGCTGCCAGTGTGAACACAGGAATTTTAAAAAAGAAAAAAAAAAATATTGTTTTGAACTTGTAACTTTCAAGAAAAATATATCTGAATTTTCAAAAGACCATGTTGAATTTATATAGATTCTTTGCATTTGGGAGTGGAAAGACACAGATAAAGAGACAGACGCCTAGTCCAAAATCACCGCGACGAAGCACCTCAAGTGAGAGGGAGGTGAACTCTGACATCAGTGGGGATTCCCCCATCCACTCGATCAATACACCAATGCATTCCTACAGCACAGGCAACCTAAAGGACATGGACATGAAACAGACCCCCACTTCCTCTAGGTAGGTGTCTGACGCTACAGCCGCATGGGTTCTATAGGCTGTAGAGAAATAAGTAAAACTCTTATGTACATGTAAGTGTTTATTATGAATGGTAGTTGTGTGTACTTATAGAGCGTTCTTACATCTTTGATCTTTGTGTTCAGTAGTATTTCATCTGTAAGTACACATGGACAGGGGGTGATACCAGTAAGTAACAAATGTCTGGTACAGCAGCATTATTAACCCATCTACATTAGAATGCGTGACTATTGTCATCATCAGCGGCTCTATGGCTTTGGAAACAATTCGCTTCTCTCTTTCTACACAAAATTAGTCTGTTCATGCATTAATCATTTTGATGTTAGTATTTATTGAAAATTGAGTTGATAGCTATCAGTTAAATATGTTATTTTTCCAGAATTTGAAAGTCCCTCTCTGTAACACATATATAAAACATCTATGAATTTGGAATGTTTTGGGGACTGGATTAATTGTTTAGCTTTTCTGTTTTATTGACAATCTAAAACAAGTTTCTTTTAAGCTTTCTTATATAACATGTAAAAATATGTCAATTTTGCTCAGATTTCTAAAGGGCTCTGATAGCAGCCTCTTAAAGAGGTAAGGCTGTGTGACACCCTTTTGGTTTCATTAGACAGGTTACCCATTTGTGCTTTCAGGCTTGAAGTGGATTTATTGTCACAAGTGAATAACATCCAGCAATTGTTGCACACTAAACCATTCTGATTTTGTTTAGTTTTAATGTTGTAATTTTGCATGCAAGTTTCATTTCTTATAGCACACTAAAATGCTTTAGTCATGATTTTGTCGAATTTTTAAACACTAAATAGATTTTATAAAAGTTCAGTGTGCAAATAATGTGATGTTTTCTGATTAATATGAATAAACAAAGCACTTTCAAATATGTTTAATTGTGACCACTTGCATGTATATGTTGTTTTTTTGGACACTATGAAGTATTTATATATGTGTTGTCCCCCCCTTAGATCTGTACAAAACAAGGTAAAACTTTTTCTCACCTTTACATGTATGGCCGTATACATGTTGTAATAACCACCATATCCAATACGTAACATTTGCATCATAAGGGTAGACGACTGCAGTGTACTATCATCCACCTTTTCACCCTGTTTAAATCTATTAATGTTTCTCCATTTTGTAAAGGTTCTATATAACACTGGATTAGTACAGAGTAAGTGCCATCACTTGGCTGATCTTTCCATCAGCTATTTCTTCAGCACATCATAATCTTTTCTCTACTTTTTTTTTTTAGGTGTATAGGTTGAGATTTGACATAGCTTTTTATGCTTTCAGGAAGAAATTTAATCTTTTGAAGGTTTGGTTCAAGATTTACGATTCTTTCTTTTTTATCTTCTAATAATGGTATGGGGATTTTATTTATCCTGGAAATTAATGCTTCAGTTAATAATGTTGCAGATTTTGAGGCTTTGCGAAATGTATAATCATAAACTGGGAAATTGATATTTATGTAACGCTATTAACATTGTACAACTGTAACCAGACATAGGAATAAATAGAAAATGGAGGAAAGGAAGTAGGGAAGAACTTATACCTGTGCTGAGCAATGCTTTGATCATGTAATCACCACCATTGTCTACAATCACAGCCCAATAACACTCACCTCAACAAAGCTTTGATTTCTATATTTCCATATGTTGGATAGACACCAATATTTCCACAAATACCCTGGGGGTGAGAATTTCCAGTCCCTGTACTGTTAGTACTATGGCTGAGTGAATAAAACTCTAGCATGGTGCATCAGTTGCCCTTCTTGAGGGGTTTGTAGACTGGAAAATTCAACACAATTTGACAAAGATTGATTGTTTTACATAAAATACATGTGTTGTTGGGCTCAGATGGTGTATTAATGGCCAGATATAAATGAATCCTGGTGAAGAAGATTGGTGACTAACCCGTTCCTAGCCGCTGTTAACAGAGAGCAAGTGCTTTGTAGTGCTAGCAGCGTGTGCTTGTCTGTCTGTAGTATTGAATACCAGGCATTTTAAATTTAGTTGTAGTTTAATTTAGTGATTTCTTGGGGAAGGATTGAAAAGAATCTGTAATATTGATTGAACAGATTTGAATTTAATAAAAAGTGGAAATCAATTCACAAAAACATGTACCAAGAAATAAAATGGTCAAGATGATGTACCAGTAGTTACATAATATACCATAGTTAATAATGTATTCTGTCCCATAGAGGTACAGGGAAATAACTTGCCTTTGATTACTAATATGGTAGCTTGAGGTTTTTCCAAGTTGGTTAGTACTAGATGCATGAAGTTTAAAAATGTTTTGTATAGACTTTATTTAATTGAAAATTTGATCAACATTTTTTTTTTTCAAAATAAAGATGTACTTAGTGGTAATGGAGTATGTTTTGAATCATTGACATTTTACACTAGATTTTGCTCATTTTTTCAGAATTTTGAAAAAACTGATCAATATCCAAGGAAGAATCTCAATCAAATAAAAAGTGATAGTGACATGTATGCTTGGTAATGTTGTCAAAAAATACTTATGTTTACATGTAATGCTTGTTTCGGAAAAAAAGGTAATTGTAACATATGATTTTATTTGAAGCTTGAGAATTAGGCCCACATATATTCAAGCATCCCCTCCCACTGTGGGGTAGGTATATGAATTGCCATGTCCCCTCTATCAGTAACTGTAACTCTTCTCATGCTCGACCATCTATAAATCTAATACTTTTCAAAATCCTTCACTTCATTTATCAATAAAAAAGAACTTACCACATTTTTTTGGTGCTAAGTACATAGGGTTTTTTTTTTCTTTGTTGATTCTACCCAGCATATTAGTTTGGGTTTTTTAAACCCAATTTCCAAAATATACTAACTACTAAATTATAATAACTAACAAAACATACTCCACCACATGATGACAGAAGAAAATTCTATCAATTGAAGCTTACCAAATAACAGCTAATTGTTCTTGTATGTGAATGTTATACTACACTGCTGTATTTCTAGTGCACAGTAAATTCTGAGATTTCTCTTCAGAAGTGTCACTTGTATTTTTCTCCTAATCTAATTGTACCCACAGGTTATCACAGAGTAAATTTCCAATCAGTAAAAGACAGGGTAAGATGGAGGGGTAGAATCAACTGCTTCTTGGCCATGCTTCATTCATCTCTGGCTAATAACAGCATAATACTGCATCCTTCATGAAGCATAACTATGCTGCACTCAATAACAGCATAAGTGGATAGCATTCTTGACAAACCCTCACTATATGCCTGGGAATGGCCACCATTTGTGTTGGGTCTTGTGTCTTTACCCTGTTTGGAAAAAATGTATGGCTTTTAGATGGCAATGAGTTATATATGTTTTTTGCTCATTGGGACATTGTTCTTCTTATAAGCAGGTGGCAGGTGTATCTACAAGATATAAACTGCAACTATGGCACTAACATCCAGCAGCTTTTATTTTCCTCCAAACACTTTCTCATATTCATATACTTTCAATTTGTATTTCACATTTTGGGACAAGTACTTGTGATCATATATTCAATCAATCATGTGATTATATTCATTTTTAATTCAGTATATACATCAAAACATATATCCATCATGTTTCTATCTTTTGTATTATGGTCTTTGTGAATGTAGTTAAGATAAAAATATTGAAATCATTTATTTATTGCATGTTAACAAATATCAGATCATATATTAAATATGTCCAAATCTGAAAAATACTGATATGAAGATTTAACTCCCTTCGTGCATGAGTATTTGTAATGAAGTTAGTTGTTTCTTGAATTTGATGCATGGCTAACGTATTTATCTTATAAAGTATTTTTATTCATCATTATTTAATATGTTTTATTATCAATATGTGAGACTGAGTAAACTTAAAATATAGCAATTTCAATGAATTCTTTCAATTTATTAATTACTTGAATATAATACATATTTTGTACTAAAATTAACTTTCAGACTAGTATATGAATATAAATCCTTTCGGTGTGAATGTTAACAAAAAATTTTATTCTGTTTTTCAGTGGGCTTTCCCCAGGACAAACTAGAAGGCGCTCAGATGAACCAGGCCGCACAAGGTCAATGAACGCTGGAGACCCGAGACGAAAGAGCAACCTGGAAGTCCCACGCTCATTTCCAATCTCTGCAGAAAAACGAAAATCTGATGCCACACTGCTAAGTCTGAACGTCCCTGCCAAGAATAACATTGTAGCTCCCTGGGAAGGGAACCAGTAAAGCCACCAGCACAACCGATGCCACTGAGTAGAGAATATTTGACAGTAAATTTCATAGTAACAACAATTAATAATTTGCATATCAGTGCATTAGTGAGTTTTCTTATAGGACAGTTTTGTTTTGTTTTGTAGACAATCATGTTTTCAAGTGACATTCAAAATGTGAATAGTATTAGTGCAATTGCACATACCATTGATTTTGTTCTTTGATAACCCCCCCCCCCC
>WFKH01007768.1:51045777-51091023 GCA_016163765.1 Magallana hongkongensis | reverse complement strand
GACTTAAGGAGGCTGGGTAGACTTAACTAGACTTAAGGAGGCTGGGTGGTCAACAAATTACCCATCAGATCTAAATTTTTAGATGTGATTTCAATGATTTGTTAAGCTATAAACTATCATTTAGTGAAGAACATTTCATAAATTTCAGTATTTTCCTATATTTTTTTTTAATACTAAAACACAACGCGCCGATTAAATCTCTTTTCTTTAATCACTTAAGGAAGGTGGGAGATCAACAAATTACCTATCAGGTCTGCCTTAAATTTTGAGACATGATTTGTTAAGCTATAAACTATTATTTAGTAAAGAAAAATGTCAGAATATTAGCTTTTAACGTTTAGTATTTTCCTATATCTTTTTATATATCTCTTCTTCTAAAGGAGATTGATACAGTCTAAAAATGGCCACGACCATCCAGCCCTCTTAATCGTCAATGACAAAATTTACATATATTTTAATCTTCCACTGAAAATCCTTACGGTTTTATGCAGACATTAGATTGCTACAATGTACTTAAAGTTAGGCTCCTACATGTAACAACATGGCCTTTTACTAAGGGGCAACAGGAGTCATTTCTACGATCAGAATTCAGATTTCATAATTGGCAAAATATACTAATAAAAAAATTCAATTCTAAATAATACTACATCAAAATTATTGAAGCCCTGAACCATAAATAAACATGTAAATCTACTCAGACTATATTTTGATTATTGGGATGTAAAGAGCACTGCGCCTATCTTAAACATATCTTCACCTGACTAAATAATACTACATCAAAATTATTGAAGCCCTGAACCATAAATAAACATGTAAATCTACTCAGACTATATTTTGATTATTGGGATGTAAAGAGCACTGTGCCTATCTTAAACATATCTTCACCTGACTGACTTCTTCCTCACTTTCTAATTTGCCAGCATCATTGTATAAATCTTACTCTCGAATCAGACGTCATATAGCAAAAACCGCGAGAGGCCACTATAGGTTCTTTATCGTGCCAGCACTTACCGACGAAAGGCCACTAAAGGTCTTTCGTGGTGCCTGCACCTACAGGCGAAAGACAGGTAAAGGTTCAATCATCGTATCATCACCTACTGCAACATGGGGCCTTGATGCGTCCAGATACCAATTATACTTTTTAAGCACGAAACACTGTAAAGAGAGGATCAGACCTACCTTTCATCTTGACAAGCAGTCATCAGGTTTAATTATATAGTCATAAGGTCTTTTATCTTACTTTTAATATAGAACCGATGTAGTTCACATTATATAAATATTATTTAAATGATACGGAATTCTTATTTTCAGTTGCGTTTCAAGCCATTTTTAGAAAGCGCTCGTTTGGATCTCGGAACGATATTTGTTTTATTATTAGCTGGAATTCTCTTCGCTTCCAGTTATATATATATATATATATATATACAATGTACAGTATATTTGATTAGTAAAATGCTTATCAGTTTTGAACATTTATTCGATCACGTCATTCTCACTGCATTCAGGGATATTTATATCTATTCGGTCCGGGAGCCCGACAAAATATTCACAATATACCGAACATGGTAACCCTGCCAAATCGATACGGACCACGCACGGGAGAATCAAAAGTGCTCAAATATTGAAACAGTATATTCTCCTGCCAAAAGAAATCTTGTTTAAAATATATTGCTCATCGTCTACTCTATATGGATAAGAATTCATGCGCAAAAATCCTTTGCAGGTAAGGCCTTCATCATTTCTTTAACACGCATCATAATTTAGTAAAATTCTTTCTAAATTGTTTTGACTGTTTAAAAAGAAGAAGGGATTTTTCTTTATGATAGCCTTAGTTTATGACATATTCATTCTTTCTGCTTAAAAAAAATTATAAATATGTAACCATGCAGAAGTTTTTACAAAAGATAGTTTGGAAACTGCAGAGGCAGATTTCAAAATTTGTAGAAATTTTATTTATTTTTAATTATCGGAGTCTTTGATCCTGAATGAAAACAATTTCATATCTACACTAATTTCGGGATCGCAGTAGGCATAAATGTACTACATACTAGTATTTAGAAAACAGAGAACAATTTAGGAGTCAAATAAATTAATTCAAAGAAATTAATGATTACATTTAAACAATGATTTATTTGAGGGAAAATTCTTGATTTCTTTGACATTCTTTTACGCAGATTTTCAGCGCAGCGTTTTTTACTTCTAAAACATGCGATTAATATTCATAAGGCGATGCTCATTTTTCTCAGTGCCGAAGCTTTTAATTTTGGCTAAGCTTATATCGGTGTAATATCATACCTTGAACTTAATTAAATCGTAGTATACTTCGCTAATGATCGATTATTTCTTACATCCAAATAACCTCTTATTATTCGGAAAATTGTTCACTTCTATCTGCATTTGCCTCTTCATTTCAACCGATAGCTAAGAAGAGCGTTAGGAACTTGATTGAGATGGAAGGCATGGTTAGGCAAGGACCTGCGGTAACCGTAGCCCCATTTGTGTAAATCCCTTGTCATTTCATTATCTCCGTTTACACAGAAAGTTTGATCTTTTAACGAGAAGGTTTTTGATCGAACCGGATCAAGTATTTTGATGTGAAGTCCGTCCATGCTATCTTGTAGGTATAATCATAAGGAATAATCATACGGCTACCATCAATTCGGATATTGTCCAAGTATTTCCATATGATATAATTTACATCTTGCTTGCACGAGTCGGATTCCGTTTCTTTTGATTGGCGATTTGTAATCATTTCAGGAATACTCACAGGTCAATTAATTTTCATATCCAGTTATCATGGCAGCATTAAATCCGATTTGATGTCTGAACGCAATTTGTTCCAGGAAATGACATACCGATCAATGGTTGCTCTCGCACAATGATCAAATTTATGTTATATTTAAAGTAACTGTCTGAAATACATGTAGTTTTTAACTGATGGTTTATTTTCATTTCTGACAGTGTTTGCTAGACTGGTATAATTCACTTTTACTGGGAATCATGTTTTGAATAATTTACTGTGGTACATGTTGTGGTTTGAAAAAATATTTTTCCCACTCCCTTTGTCCATTTAAAAAAAAATGAAAACAGGTCTAGAATAATTTTGTAAAATCATTGTAGATTTCAGTTAGATATTTTGAAAATATACCCCATAGTCTGCAAAGTTTAATGTTCTCAAGTTAAGAAAAATTGAATAAACATTAAGGGATGACAATTTACATAGAACTTCAATTCTCTTAAAAAAGAGAAAAAAAAAACGAGAACAATTGATTATTCACAATCCTTTGATTTTAGTATAATAAGAATCATCATTTTTGTGATTCTTTTTATAATTTTCTAATTGATTTAAAGCTACTTTATGTGCAGTAAATCGAAATGATTCACACACACACAAGACAAAGTGTTGCATTAGTTCAACCGTGTAAAACCACAAGAAATAATGTTAAAAAGTAAACAGAAATGTGTTGTAATTACGGACAGAGCTGTTAAGTAATGTCCTCTGTTCACGAGGCGAAGGATGCGATAGGGGATTATTTCCTGAAATGGTGTGGAATAGCTGTTTGTTGCAATTCAATTCTTAGTTCCATTGGGACGAGGTTTATGGGACGTACATCCAAGTCGGTAATAGCAGGACTCCACACGTGTTCCCCGCGCAAAGGCATTGTCTGTGAACGCTAAGTCTTGGCCAGACTTCTGAGTGATTTGCCCATTCCGTTTATGGTTACAAAAGAGAGCCAATCTTTCATGAAATTTGTTATTCAAAGTTATGGCCTCACGGTACAATATATTATAGTTTTCCCGATAGATTGCACCACTGCTTAATTACAGACATGCTTGGTCAGTACGTGTTGCAATGAAAGCACAATAACTAATTAAAGGATTTGCACACACACACACACACACACACACACACACACACACACACAGAGAGAGAGAGAGAGAGAGAGAGAGAGAGAGAGATTGTTTATAATGGGTAGATAACTCTCCATAGAACTTTTAAAAGATGACTTATGATTCAAAACAAGATGATTTATGATTCAAAAGAACAACGAAAATCTTAACCATTTCAAATTGATTAATTATATTCATCAGGACTGCACCATTCTTCACCTAAAAACTGGAGATTGATGAATTGAGATGGCATTTTCCTATAAGTGGGGAAAAATTCCCCCCAAAACGTAAAGAACAACTAGTAATGTAGAAATAATCAATTTGTTTTCAGCTCAAGTTAGAAGCAAATTCATTTGAAAGTCTGTCTTTTTTGTCCTAAAGTTGTCAGTTTCGTTATTTACTGTAATGAAAACAATAAAAACGTATTGCGTAAACATTGACAATAAATTTAAAATTCGTAATAATTAAGTGAAAGCATATTAAAAAAACAGAAAATCAAAAGGAGATCCAGTACATTATATCAACGATCTTTAATTGCCATTTGCTCTTATACATGTCTGTGAGTAAAGTTTCGAACGCTAGTGTAAAAATAATTTGCATTATGAGAGGCCTAATATTTCAGTACAGTATCTCAAAACTACGGAAGCGTATTAGTGCCACGGTGTAAATTTTTTTTTCTTTAAAATTCCAACTTTAAAGTTGGAATTTCCATCTTTAATCTTGGAATTTCCAGCTTTAATCTTGGAATTTCCAACTTTAAAGTTGATTTTTCCAACTTTAATCTTGGAATTTCTAACTTTAAAGTTGAAAATTTCAACTTTAAAGTTGGAATTTCCAACTGGACACTAGCTAAGTGTCCGATTCGTTTTTAAGATGAGAAAAACGAATCGAATATTTGGCTAGCGAAGATGATATATTTATATCAGACAAATACAACTATAAGTTAATGCCCAGTTTGCCTGTGATATAATGTATACTGTTATATTTACAAGAAACTAGTTCAAACAAAAAAGTTGGAAATTCCAAGATTAAAGTTCGAAAAATCAAATGTAAAGTTGGAAATTCCAACTTTAAAGTCTGAAAAATCAACATTAAAGTTGGAAATTCTAAGACTTCAGTTGGAAATTCCAACTTTAAAGTTGGAAATTTCAACTTTAAAGTTAGAAATTTCAAGATTAAAGTTGGAAAAATCAACCTTAACGTTGGAAATTCCAAGATTAAAGTTGGAAATTCCAAGATTAAAGTTGGAAAATCCAACGAACACAAAATAATAACGTGGCACTAATACGCTTCCGTATAAAACTAGTAATATTTCTTTGAATAGATTTGAACATGGAATTGATAAGTGTAGATAATTTACAGGTTTTATTTCGCCTATATATTATTTTTGCCATTTCATACTTATAACAGATTTTGGCTTCCGTTATAATTTTGCTATAAAACTGTTGTATTAAATGAGACAACTGTCATTTCATTTCCAGTTAATGGTCCTCGACAAATTAAAGGCGGAACTTGCGACAAATCCTTGGCGAAATCAAATTTACAGTCTGGTATTTTCGACAATCATAAGATTATCCCAATTTATTCAATACCAGGAGGGGTTGCAATTTAACCTAAAGTTTGTACGGGAAAGCATAGCTGACAGGTACCAATTGATAATTTGACTTTATCAAAGTCATGTGTAGTACTGGTATTCTTTGACTGGACTCTTGGAGAACACAACTAAAATAAAGCTACAGTTTGTACTTGGATGAAACGAAACACATGTTGCTTGCTGTCAAAACAAGTCAGTGTATTGATATCATGTACACATTAACAATAAGTATATCTCTTCATCTTGCCCTCTGACTGTCAGTTGTATCTTCACAAATACCTTTATATGCGGAGGTTTGTTTACATATGCACGCAGCTTTGTTAACATTAATTCTTCTGTTTGAAACGCTTGTTTAAGCCACACAGAGTAAAACGCAAACTCAAGTTTAATTAGTGAAAAATAGTGATATTCGTACTACACCGTGATTTTTTGGATATATTTGAAGTATGTCTTTAAAAAAAAGTTTTCTGTTTAGTTTGGAGGTTGATTCGCTGAAAAAAACTTTTAAAAGTATTCAAGTTATGTCAAATGCCCGCTTTGCTGGTACACTTACTGTCGGGGTGACCGTTGATACTAAAACGTTGATCGTATCACGACAGCTGCAAAGTCAATTTCTATCTGTGGATGTGTATCAACAATAACAAAAAAACCCCAACCCAATTGTTCAATATTTCAATATAGAATTTGCAAATGCGAATAAAAATCCAGCAGTGACAACTGGATAGTCTTTTTAAAAGAGCAAAATCTAAATCTATTATTTTTTTCGTACTGAATTTAGCATATCCAAAACCTGCGAAAAATCGAACCCCCCCCCCCCCCCCCATCAAGTATGTCACGAGGGACAGAATTTTTTGTCCAACAAAATTATCGCTTAACTTCTCTGTATAGCAAAAAAAGCCATGGTTATAATTAGGTTTTCCTTTCAAATATAAAACAATTTACATCATATCACCCTTTAGGTGAAAAAGACGATCAAGGGTAAAGTGTGTTAAGTCTTCTTACATGACCAATCGCATTACAACTTTAACCCTCACCATATGATGGATGAAATCAAAGGATTATAAATGGACGCGGATGTTTTTGAATAATTTCCTTATTATTTTCTTTTCTCCAAAGGATCAGAATGTAAGTTTCTATATCAATCAAATATGACAATTGCATTTGCTCGATATTCAAAATGCAAACGAGAAACCGTCTACGGTAAAGATTTTGTATGGATCTGAACATGCAACTGGAGTGTGAATTTATTTTCGGTATCAATTTCTTATTGTATTTTTTAAAATTAACCACAGTTCTTTCCTTCTCTTTGTATAAGGTCTTCATATGCCCTTTATGACTATAGAAATTGCAAAGATAGCTGAAAGATATTTCAGAAGGCCCCGAATGATAACTTTACACCAAATTATACGCTTTGCTGGTGTTATGGGGTCTGCTGGGAACAACCGGCGCCAGAGCTTTTGACGGGCAGCGTTCATTTTCCCCTTTCCGTTTTGCGACCGGAATCTAACACAAGAAGACAAGGCTATTTATGTGAGAATATTTGTTAATAAATATATTGATTTTGAGCTACAAAGTTGACGAACATTTCATCTTCGTGTATTGAAGTATATTTGTTTTGCATAATCGACTATTTTTTGTATTGTCTGGAATAAACAAGTGGATTCCTGTATGTTTTAGCTATGATCCAATATATACTTGATAAGATAATGTTTGGAAGAATAAATCACAATTCGAATAACTTCAGGCGTTGCTATAGTTTTAAAGATGCATACGATATCCGGTGTGTTACAGTCCATGAATGATAAATACAATATAAGAATTGTCACTCATGCATAAACGAGTAGTGAGATTTTCGTTTCCGACTCGATTTCGAAATTGTATGGCTTCAGCACAATGTAAAACAGATTTTTTTTTTCTTTTCGGATAAAACACTTTGGCAATTAGGATTAGTTTTTAATCAAAATTTGTGAAGTTTAAATCAGGTTTCTTAAGTTTAAATCTATAAAAAAAAGTTAGTTCGTAACTCTAATTCATAAAAAAGTATCAAACTGGATTTTGCAGTTAGTTCATTATTATATAACGCTACTCTTTGCTATGAAATCAACGAGGTCCTGCAACTCGTCGTCATTTTGCGGAAGTGACGAAATTTTAAAACTGCGCTTGTTTTAGCTCGTTTCCTGCCCTGGCCTACCCGCGAGACAAAACAGACCAAACACAGCAGACTGTTCATTTTGTAGTGTATGGATGCAGACTATTATATATACCTACACTGATTTAGATAAAAAGAGTGCATGTGTAAAAAAAAAAATCCCTCGAAAATGGTGTACGTATCCACATCTTAAGTCAAAATAACAGAAAATTAAAAGAGTTCATCTACTACCGTTCTAAAGTAATAGCTAATTAATAGAGATTTCATAGGCAGAAAAGACACGTTCGTGAGTATAATCAAAGTACTAAAAGTACTGGAAAGCGGTTAGCAAGGTTGTTTTTAAGTTGTTGGGGATACATGCTTTAATATTTCATTTTGGGGCACTCATTATAGAGTTTAAATACAAATTTACCATTATAGTTTAAGCTTGCAGTTTTTATTGTGAAGTCGTGGTTATCCCGGTAGAATGCACCTTGGCTTTCAACTAAAATACTACCCAACATTCTCAAACGTATCTTGTATTTGATTAATATTGTAAATTGTAATGTAAAGGTTCTTCCATGTGGTGAATTCAGGGGAAAGCTCAATTCGTTACACTCGCTTAAGTAAACGCTTAATAAAAACTCCAAAACGGATCAAAAGTTCAACAAGTTGTGTTGTGTTTTAGTTGGTTAAAAAAACCCTGTACGTGGTATTCCAATGTAAACCGAGTCTCGGAGTTCCGAGACAACAACTTAATGACGCGCGGAAGTTCCAACACGGACAGTTCGAAGTAATTTTGTTTACAAAATCGATACTAACGTGCGGAAATCCAACACAGTTAGACCGACATCACACACACACTCCACTATTGTGCGGAGTTCCAGCACAGTTAGCCCAAAATAGCACAAAATGTGCAGGTTTCAGCACAATTCTTTTTCAGGTCTATTCCCCTATCATTTTTTGACAGTCATAGCATTTTTTAGATAACAAAGAGATGATAATGACATGTCAGAAAAATAAACATTCACATGCACATATAGCTGTTTAGATAAGTTCAAACATCTATAGTCCAGCAATTATTTAACTTGCCGGGAGATTAAATTAAGAAGATATCTGATTCAAAGACTGTTGTCGGTGGGATTAACATTTTTGTCTCATAAAAGCGTCTTGATTTATTTGTTATACAAACTATTACGCACGTTTATCTGAGAAAAAAAAATCGAAACTTATGTTTTCAGCGCAGCAAGTACATTTTTAATAATCTATAATAAATCTCAGAAAAAATCAAAATTTTAGAGTAAGACAAGTCAATACCCTCACTTTCTTGGAATACCAATGTATTTTATCGTTTATCCCTACAAAATAATTTGAAATAATAACAAATTAAAATCTTAAATTTTCTATTGTCTAATAATTGTTAGGGTGTGCATAGTAAAAATAAGTGTTTAAACTCAAATTGTGTAGAATATAGGAATACATTTAAAATTAATCAAATCATCTCTCAAGTCGGATCTACATGAAAGATTCCAATCATCCCGGAAGTAAAAAATTTCCGTTATGGTTAATAAAAAAGTCACATGTAAAATAGCCATCATTAATTGCATTTTATAAAAATATAGGGGGGTAACGGTAATGTCTACAAATTAATAACACATTTGTTTAGTAAGAAATTAATATATTTAGGATTTTCACAATGAAATGTAGTGTGTCTCATCAGGTATGCATATTTTCATCACAAAATCACAGGTATTTTCCTAATAAACCTAATTTTAATGCATATAGAACCAAAGGACAATTTCCTTTTATTACACAATGTACTACAATATTTCTTTTCTCGATATGTTTTTTTTTCTTTCGAAGTACTGCGGATCCAGTAAATGAGTTAATTGTTGTCATTAACTATGTTGTTTCATTGCTCAACTCTGGATCAAAACTCAGTAAAATGCTTGCTTCATTAAAAAGAAGTTAAAAATAGATATGTTCAAAATGTGGCACATATCATACTGGCCCAGCTTTAAGTACTCTTAATACTTTGATTCATCATTGGTAACGCTTTCACAAAGCTTCCGGGTAATTCCTGCGTAATAGTTTTGGTCGTTTAGCGTATAAGCTAACCGATTAAAAATACCTTTGTTTTTTGTTTGTATCATTTAATATAGATTTAACAATTCTACAAGTTATCATGTTATGTTGGTATATTCAAAATTAAGAATTTGATGAAATAATTCGTCATAATTGCAAGGGAAACGTTGACTTTTTGCGTTGAATTTTGTGTGTGTGTCGTTGAAATTCGAAGTGTTCGCCTTTCTGTGTACCGAAAGCAACATAAGACAAAACTTCCTCAGTGAATAAAACTACGTAGTTCTAAACAAATTTTGACATAAATGCAAATAGATTAGTCTAGAAATACGAGAATCTTTCCTTCGTGACATTTTCCCTCAGAAAGATTCGTTTACATATCCACGAGTCAACATCTTTCACGTCTTTAGAGAGAGAGAGAGAGAGAGAGAGAGAGAGAGAGACCCTCTCCGTCTGATAAGGATTCTCAATAGTAATGCTTACACAAAGGGCATTAACTTGTGTGCGTGTTTAGAGAAACCAGTGATGACGGTTAACGTAATAGGGATTTATTGTTTCATTTCTAGGCCGTAAGCGACCCGCAAACAATTCTCTGACCAAAGTGACTTGATAAATTGATATTTCATTAAATCATCAATCATAAATCAGCAGTATTTCTCTGCAACCATCCAGAGTAATTTGTTTCTTTTATAAAGAGGTTTTCATCGAATTACAATCACCCAATGAGAATCATCAAAGTCGCGGAGTCTATTATGATTTCCATATTACTGACTAAGGGAAAAACTCTTTTCGGACTTAAGTTGGGTAAAATGTAGCTGAGATTAGTTTTTTGTGTCGAAATGTTGATTAAATATTTGATTTACATCTCGTATAAAGCAGTGCGAAACAATCAAGCAATAACAACACATTTATTCTTAGCCGATATGTATGTTCCATTGACGTATTGCTTTCACATCGTTCCTTTGTGAATATTGTATTATTTTATGAACACGGTACAGGCGACCGTATCAGACGGTTTATATGATCTGTTTTCTGATAAAAAGAATTTGCATTCCTGTGTCGTATTTTGCATTACATTTTCATTTTATTCAAATACAGATACAAGATTTAAAAGATATTCAGACTCCAAATACATGTATATAAAAAAAAGGATGGAAAATAGAAATACAATATTAATAAAGTATTGTAAAGAACAAATGAATATATATTAACAATAATGTACTTATATATTTTGGTACACGTTTGATTAAAATACCTGTATAAATGTACATATATGTTACAATTAAAAAAGCGATGTGATGTTTTTTATATGCATGCAAACATACACTGCAATATGTTGACAACGCCTGCGCACTGAAATTTTTCTTACTTAACAGCATATGTAAATATATTAATTGCCCGTATCTGAATTATGATCAATTAAGATTGAGTTGTCGAATAAAGTTAGGTTGAAGCTCCATGAGCCTCGATCATGTTAAACACTAACCATATATCATAAATATCTGTACTGCTTTTAAAAAAATCACCCTTTTTTACTTTATATTTTGCCACCAGGTTGTTCGATATAGATTATGTAATATTATACTTTCACTCGATTGATAAGCCACACGAATTGTAATGAATTGTCATTCAAAAGCAACGATCAGAACTGCGTCGATTTTGAAACAGCTTTTTAGGAACAGCTTGTATAAATTTGAAACCCAATCTGCGTCAAATCAGATCTGTTGATAGAACTTAGGGATATCTTATCTAAAAATCTTTGTTTAAAATGTCTCATTTGTAAAGTAATATTATAGATGACATTAATTTGTATCGGGATACACACTAATATCAATGACATTCACTTTACGACGAGGTCGATTCCATATGTCTTTCTAAAAAAGCAAACTACGGATTTGCATTGTATAGGTTATATGTTCTACGATGCATTATTGGTTGACAGAATGTTCAATAGTGTATCGGGTAATTATATCCCTCTGGAGTGCTTACAGATTATTACAGATGTCCAGTTTAACAAGTTAGAGAAAGAACCCGATAGTTGCTTTGAGTTGCATGTGGCGGAACTATAAAAGACCTATTAACAATTGTCTGCGAGAAATTGGAAAAGTACCGACCAAGAAATTTAGTTTTGGTGATACAGCCAATGATAGAGACACAGGCGGCATTCTGGATTAAGATATCAATAAGCATACGGTTTGTTGTTGCCATCAAAATGTAAGTTTAAACAAATACACTATTCATTTTGTAATTTTTTTAGAGGATTAACGATGATTTATATAGAGGGGGAGATTAATATTGCCAAATTAACGATGATTTATGCATTTTCATAATACCGTGCTAAAATTTTTCCGTTTTATTTTATTCACAATAATTGTACCGTATTCATTGCAGAATAAAAATTCGAGTTTCCAACAAATGCCGATAGTGTACATTTCCTTTGCTGTTCAGTGAGATTAATTGAAACTCGTTTGTACCCAGTATATGTTGAAATATTAAGGAGGCTGGGTGGTTAACAAATAAACCATCAGATCTGCCTTTAAACTTTTAAATATAATACTTTTGACCATAAACTATTATTTAGAAAAGAAATAATCTAAATATTTAAGCATTAAACTTTGAACATTTTTCTATATCTTTATATACAGAGTTCTTCGTCTATATAAAGGAAGTAAATAAAGCCTTAAAATGCCAACGACCATCCAGCCCTCTTAAGGCCATCGCCTTGTGAGTTTATTGCATAAGCAATACACGTCCACGACCGACATCATGTGGCTAAATAGGTTTCAAGAATTTTAAATTACGGTGGGAGATATTTTTTAAAGGACGAACCCGATTTAAAAATCGAGTCGTTTAGAATTAATTTCTTTATCACCTGTTGATAAATCTTCACAAAACTCAAATTTGATATGTAGTTTCTCATTATAAAGTTACACGGCAAGTTTCAAATTAATTCTTTAAATTATAACGAAAAAAGGTCTGGAAAACCAAGTTGGGACAGAATGACCGACAGACAGACGGAGAGACAGCAATAAAGACTATAGTCCCTCCGGTTTCACCGGCAGGAGACTAGAAATCCATTTTTTATGTCATGAAGTTATGCATGGTGAACATTAAGCACATCCTGGCTTCTTTTTTTGACGTGTACATGTAGTTTTTAAAACTCTGCCTATCTGAAACTGTCAAATTCCTTTTAATGCCATGGTCAGAAAAATGGTTCGTCGCCTATCAGGATAAAAATGAAACCCTAAACATCCATTTTACTCATACTGTTTAGAGAATTGTCATTATGATGAACATTAATCGATTTATGCAGGATTTTTTTTTTCGAATTTATCTTTTTTATTTCAAACAGAATAACAAATTTGGATTTTGCATAACCCATGTTCCAGTCGCAAGTAGAATAATCAAATTAGTATTCAAAACCTTGATCACTATCAATATTCAAAACCATTTTATGTTTTTTGTTAATTTTAGAAAATAGAGATACATGAAGCAATTGACTCGTTTTATCTAATCGATAAACGATTTAATCTAGCCAGTGGTTACTAGATTTTTCTTACTTTATTATTTGTTGGGTGAAGTTTTCATTTGACCTGAGTAAAAACAAGGACATTGTCACGTCCATTTTTTTTTTTCGAAGTGAAGTAAAATTCCAGATGATGAATAGGAAATTTTAGATTATTTTACAAAAATATCCTAGACTGAAAAAGAAGAAAACGCTACAGAGAGTCGGAATTAATTCACTAATTCAATTTCATCTGATGTTTCCTTTGAGGATAATGTGATCGAATTTCCTTTGAACCACTAGATATACCTACGTCATAGATTCCTAAAAGACTGATGAGAGAGAGAGAGAGAGAGAGAGAGAGAGAGAGAGATCTTCCCAAGTCAAGGGTTTCTGATCAGCTCCGTTCTACATAAACGTACATTATTTAGAGCGGAGCGGATCAGAAACTCTTGACTTGGGAAGATGAGAGAGAGAGAGAGAGAGAGAGAGAGAGAGAGAAGAGAGAGAGAGAGAGAGAGAGAGACCATATATGAAAAATGATTTTTACCATATATGAAGATACCCATGAAAACTGATTTTCCATATATGAAGATACCCATTGTAATAATACTAACCTCCTTTTGATAATAAATTAGACTGAGAAGTCACCGGAAAGGTACTTCTGGGTTTTTTTTTACATCAAATATGACTGTTTGAATTTCTAAGACAAATATATCATTAAATAGCATTGATATTTGTAAAGGTATGATCATCGGACCTCTTCATTAATTGTAATGTTATATCTATTTCTTTTGAAAGCGCTTTTCAATGATAACTCTGTTCCACGTAATTTGATAAAAAAAAAACAACGTGTGCGTGAAACCATTGTTTTTCAATTTTTTAATTCTTGGAAATATGATACTGATATTGCTTTTGAACGCACACTCGCTGATATTTCTTATTAAACAAAAGATGCAGTTCAATGATAGCGCGATTGAAAATTGGAGACATCAATTTTCTTTCAGCCAAAAGAAGAGTAACATTACCATAGGGCGGGATGATCAAAGGGTTTTAAAAGATATCAAAAAACGGAAAATATATGTATCATTTTCAACCGAAATATTGAAGTAACACGACAACATCGTAATTTTAAAAGTTCATAGTTTGCTTTTGTAAAATCCATCTTGTTTAATATTGTCAAATTAATACAACCCTAACGGTCTATGTATAATATAGCTATCGAATCTAGCCTTCACTCATATCAAGAGATTGCAGTAAATTTTGATTTACATCAGACAGTGAGAGTTATCCTCCTTTCAAGTGATTGCACATGTTGCAAGAAAGCCATACTGAAAAACCCATCATGTGTACACAGAAATGCTTGGTCTATGTGCAGTTTGGGTTTTGAGAGAAATTCTATACAGTAACATTATAGAGCAATGTATATAGTGGTTATTATAATTTTTATGCTTGCTGCCCGTACTGTATACGAAATATGCCGTGCATTCCCGGTGTAACGTTATGCTTTTTACAGGAAAAATAATTACCGTATATAATTGCTTTTTTTGGCCAAAAATGTTTATGCTTGCTGCCCGTACCGTATACGAAATATGCCAGTGCATTCCCGGTGTAACGTTATGCTTTTATTAGGAAAAATAATTACCGTATATAATTGTTTTTTTTTTTTTTGGCTAAAAATCTACACTTATGTTCATGTTAAACATAAACATTGTATACATCTCTTTATATATAGTTCTACGAAGCGGGGGCAAAAAGAATATTTTAGCATAGATTGCTCGAATTTTAATCTGTTTTTCTTTCTACCATTTTTTAAGTACATTTAGTATTCAAAGATGTTCAAGTAAACGTTAAACGGTTCATTTAGTATATACAATTATGATTTCGTTACTGTGAACGGTTCATTCTGTATTTAAAATGATTTCAATAGCGTTAAACGGTTTAATCAATATCCAAAGAAGGTTTCAATAGCGTTGAATGGTTCACTCAGTATCCAATAATGATTATTTTAGCGTTAAACGGTTCATTCAGCATCCAATGATGATTTCAATAGCCGTTGAACGGTTTATTCAGTATCCAGTAATAATTACTTTAGCGTTGTACGGTTTATTTATTTTATTCAGTATCTAAAAATGATTTCAGTAGCGTTGAACGGTTCATTTAGTATCTAATAATGATTTTTATAATGTGATCGGTTCATTCAATATCCAGTAATGATTTCAACAGCGTTGAATGGTTTATTTAGATTCCGATAATGATTACTAGTATTTTATCTTTGAACGGTTCATTCAGTATCTATGCAGTAATGATTATTTCAGCGTTGAAGATTTGGTTCAATATTCATTAATATATAATTTCAATAGCGTTAAACGGTTCATTTTGTATCCAATTATGAGTTTAATAGCTTTGAACGGTTCATTCAGTATCTTTGCAGTAATGTTTATTTTAGCGTTGAACGGTTGATTCAATATCCAATAATGATTTCAATAGCGTTAATAAACGGTTCATTCAGTATTAAATAATGATTTCAATAGCGTCGAACGGTTCATTTAGTATTCATTAATAATTTCCTTTGCTTTTGATGTAGTCACTAAACGTACACGTTATTTAATCATGTCTGAGATACAGATTTTGGTGATGTCAGTACTGCAATACATTTTTTTTCATTTAGATGATTCACTCAAACAAATTGCTTTTTCAATTTATTTAACCTCATGTATCTTATTAGCTTTAGACGAAGAAATTCTTTTATCATCTTTGGTTTCAAGTGTGGTGATGTTCATGTAATACATAATGTAAACATAATTATTTTATAAAATGCTCAAAGGAAAAATATTAAAAACTCTATCTTATACCAGCACAACGGGAGACGACTTTTAGTTCAGTCCTTTAATTATTGAGAGAGTGGCTTTGTATTTACTTTCTTCGAAAATCTCTCTTGCATGTGCCAAATAATTGGATTGTTATGGAAAACTGGTATTTAATATGCTTTATATGAATCAACTTAATAGCATCGAAAATTTCACCTTCATTTATTTGAGTTCATTTTACAATGGCAAGATATTCTGTTAAAAGAAAATTAACATATTTTATAGAAGAATAACTAAACTGTGCAGTTGCACTTCAGAAAAACGTGTTCTTCAATGTTCATTTAACTTCTGAATTCATGCTTACATGATTTTTTAATGTAGAATACAATGTTCGTCCATTCTGTAATTTCGGAGTGTGATTTCTCAGTACTTTGTTTGTATTCATAAAAAGAATGCAGTGCGCTTCTATTAAATCCAATGCAGTGCAATTCTATTAATCCAGCCAAATTACTTCGAATGCTGTTTTCAAAGGCTGTTGTTTTAAAAGAAGAATTTTCTAATATACATGCTATCGTTGGTTCTTTCGTTGAAAACGCGTTCACAGTATTTTTGTTTCGATTCCATTACGGTTGCACCAGACTTTCTGCATTCCACGCAGTACAGAATAATGGAACCCACAAAAAGATGTGTTAATTCAATTAATCATTTCTCCTCTTGTCTTTTATTTCGCCAGATAATTACGTGCATGAAGTGAATTTTAAAGCATTGCATACTCTGCAAACGCCAAAACAAACATTAGTTTTGCAAGTAATACTTCCACAAAAATTTAAATGGAAGAAGGCGGTTTTGTAATTAGTTGATACAAGAGTACATAGTAAAAAGGTATAAAAGAATAAATCTACGAAATCGTGCACATTTATAAATATATAACATCAATTACAAAAATTGATATAGCAAATAATGAAATAAAGAAATCCACACACATTTTAACAAATGGCGTTGTTCGTGATGGAGTGATGGGGCTAATTACCTGCAAAGAGAGGGAAACTTGTTTTAAGGAGATACAAATATTGAGAATACGCAGAAGTATCACAGCAGGCAGCAAGTGGAATAGATTATAGAAATACCCGTCAGTAGCGCCACGCCGAACGGCGAGGTGGGATTTATAGTGGTATGCAAACAGGGAATGTACTATAACCCTGCTTTTATTCTGCCTAGTTATCTTAAGTATAGTGAGAGAAAGAAATATAAAACGATTATGATTGGCATGATTCTATCAGTTTGCGATGTAGACTATAAAGAGTAATATGCTATCATCTGTCTGGGCGTAATGAAATGAAAGCATTCATCAAGTGTGTCCGCTCTACTGGTGTATTATGACTTGTCTAATTGTACTCACCTGCGGATCAATGTTTTATCCGTTCTTTGTTTGTTTAAAGAGAGAGAGAGAGAGAGAGAGAGAGAGAGAGAGACTTCTTACGACTTCTAATATATTTTCAGAGCACTTCAAAAAACTCTAGCTCCCGTATTACTAAATCATCCAATCAATTAATCAAAGAAGAAAGACTATGGAATAAAATAAATATCATTTTTTAAAGCTTGGGTAGACTACAGGGCCGACCAAATGATGAGTAAATAAAGATAACAAACTCATAAAAGTCACTCAATATTTCCTACAACAATGTCAGAACCGTATATTTCGCTGTGTGATTGTTCATTGCATGAAAAACAAACCACCGAACACTAAATCCTCCGTTTCCAGAAATACGCAGTTCAGTGTCCCTCGATACACACTGTTTTGGATAGTCGTAACTTTCCATGTTGGTTGGCTATTCCTGTTCCGCAAAACACACTAGACATTTATTTACAAAAAACCTGTGCCTTCACCCATTAAAACCGGCATTAGATATTGCTAAGAACGGCCTATCTCGTACTAAGAACACAATTTCCTGCATAAAACACTTTTTCTCTGTTTTGTTCACCTGTGCTTTTCCTTTATAATTGGTTGAAATGTATCAAATGTATAAACAACTTAATATATGAAAAATTTTGTTAACGTTGAACCAACCATGATTGAAAGTGAAAAATCACTCTCTTGAACAACAATAATCACATCCAAATGTGGATTAGTTTTTCATTCGACTTGTAATCACTATCTAGAACGTTTTAAAAAATGTTAAATTTAGAATGTGTTTTTTGAAAATATTTCTGTTTTATTAGTTTAGATAAAAGCTTTATTACACTTAATTAAATAAGCGTACTAAATTTGAATGTAACGCAACCGCTTGTTATGATTCAGAACATCTTCCAACGATGAACAAAACTCTTTTTGAACATACATTAGACACACAGCATTTGCACTGCAATTCTTTGTTTAAATAAAAGAAATAAAAGAAGTCTATGGGATCGATTTGTTTTTCAATCTGCAGATGCCATTCGGTATACAAGGCAAATCAGCAGTTCCATTATGAATATCTCGAAAAAAGAGCAGTATTTGTAAACCCAAACCAAGGAAATATCCGAAAAAAACCTGCTTTACCGTATTCCACTTAATAATGGCTTAATCTGAATAAAATTCATTCAATTAGCATACTTGCATCCCATTCCTTAGAAACCATGGGGTGCATATATACATACTTTTTTTACAGTTCATATAAAAAATAAATGTATATACCAAAGCAACACATAGAAATTTTTGTAGTCTTTGAAGATGAAAAAGAAAAATAATTCGCTCATGATGAGTATACATCCTGATCATAATTATGAGTTACACGTGTCCGTTTCGGCAAATCTGACTTATTAGCATTCTAGAAGCATGCAAGCACGTGTAAACAATGGTATAATAGACTTCTGGCCAGGAACGCTTGTTTGATTACTCTAGCCGATGTTGTCTAATAATAGAAAACGGTTCATTGCAGCTACAAGTGTCGTAAAATTATCTGCATGTCTTGCGATTAATAAAGAAAAACGCGAAACGATCCCATCGTAAACAGATTTAAGAAAAACGTCACACACATACATTTTACTACAGTCAGAAATCCGACCAGTGGAGATATTTTCGAACATTTTATAGTAACAGATTAATCAAATCTTAAGGATATAAATTGTACGCTCTCTAGCACACCAGTGTGCATCTTTATATTGCCAACACCTTAGTCTGACATGACCATAATTGAATTTGAAAATAGATGCTTCCTAGAATTGAATCAGTATTGGATAGTTTTTTGTTCTCTCTTTTTTTCCAGTGACGACGTAATCTTCAGTAGCACGATCCAAGAGTTTTCATAGGAGAACCGCTAGAGTATTGTATAAACGGAAGTGACTAGTCTACTGATGCCTCTGTGAGTTCCAGAGATCCGTCAAGTCTTGCAGTGTTGTTTCTGTGAGTTGTGATGTAACTGCGGATGAACCATACGACTACCAGGACCGACTAGTTCGAGAGTCGGGGGTCTAATGAGAAGGCGTTCAACTTATCAACAGTCGGCGCTAATAGATTCCAGGCGCCACGGACAAGCGCACGTGCACTTGTTGAAATATCAGTGACGGGTAGGCATGGATTTGACGAGAAACAATATACTACTATTGTGACTGGAATAGTATAGCAGAGAATTTGAAAAAAAACCATGGAAATAAAGTCGCCAAAAATCATGGCTTTGAGTTGGGGGGTGTTTTTCCTGACGATTTCGACTGTGTGCTGTCAGAGAAGACCGAGTGCAGAACTGGACATTATAGTACCCAATATAGACAAAGTGGTCAAATCCATTGACAAAGGAAAATTGCACGAAATCATGTACCCACTCAGAAAGAATTATTCACCCTATCCGAGAGTCATTGAATTGGAAGAAAGTAACCCGAATGAAATTCTAGGAATATTCTGTGATACCATCTTTAAAAAAAACGTCAATGCTTTAGTCCATCTAAGTGTCACGAAAAAAGCAGAGAAATCCAAGGATTATGTTTTAGGATTAGCATCCAGTTTAGGACTTCCGGTTCTTTCCTTTGACCCCGATTATGTTGGTGCGCTTGAGGTAAAAACTTGTGAAGTTTAATATAATCCTGTAAAAAATACCAATCAAACATTGCTATCATTTTCATCACTAACAAAGCGCGACATGTTAGATTGATTAATCGCCAGCTAAATTTGCATGATCCGTTTGGCTAACAGAAGTACTAGTTTTGCTTTTACCTAGATGACTTTTTGTTAAGGTAGTTGTATCAAAGCTTCTCTTTTAGGAGTTTGTTTTAAGGCTGAGTATTTGCGTTTTTTATGATAGATTCTAATCTAATGGTCAATGATTTTCAAATACACAGACCAATGAACTACAAGACGGTGACGTGGAAAAGGTAACGTATCACGTGATCAACGTGCATGCTTGTTTTTCTTCAAAGTCTGTCATTGTCTTCTTTTTTCTTTACAATTTTCGTAAAAATAAGAAAACCCCGCAAAATTGGATTTAAAATAATGTCTTTGTCGGCAAATCATAATTCGAAAGAAATGCTAGGCACAGTCTATGCGATGTGTATGTGTAGTTTTCAGTTTTTGGCGGTTTTTAAATTTTTTTCCTCTCGTTGAAACTGATTAATTGTTTCAAACTCTAGCAGAAGATTTTGGCCTATTTTTCAATATATCTGAAAACCTTTCTTACTCGAATGTAAACTTGATTGTAAACGGATGAAAGGTTGTGTAAATCTTTATTTTCTGTATTACCACGGATAAAACGAGTACGTGCAATACAACATTTGTTATAAAACCGATTGTTCGTCGTATAAAAGAAAACAGACGAACAGACAGGACAAAACACTATGCTCCCGATTTTCATCTTTCGAGGACATAACAATTTCATTTGTATCAATATTTATATTGTAGTTCTCGTTGTTTGTTTTTAATATCTTTTGATATAAGATGCTTGTGGTTATATGCAGAGTCGTTTAATGCATACCAATTTTATTTTGAAGGCTGTTAGCGAAGCCTGCTCCTATATCAGGCCGACAAAGTGACAATGTCGACATTCCGTGAATTGACGCCATTGATTTTTGATCCGGGTTTCGTTTTCTGTCAATGACAGTCACTCCTGTACTGTAGTATTTTTGATATATTTTGATTAAGGGAGTACGGATTTAGTAGGAGTCGTTCATTTCGTTTGTGTTACGTACGATTCTAATGAGGCTATAGATCAGTGACAATTAAGCGTCCAATCTCTAATCCCAAATGTCCGTATTAACCAGAACCATTTTGTTTTATCAGAGGAAGGACCTCTGCCATTCAGTCACCTTTCCAGACATGTCAGTTAACAATCCGTTAACTCAATTGCACAATTTAACAAGACCATTCAGTTAACATTCAGTTAGCATAATCTTATCAGTGTTATTTTCAATGCTAAATTCGTCGCCGAGTAACCTTCGTACGATGTGTTCAATGTTATATTCGCAGTGTCACTCTAACATAATTTAATCATATTTTAATTTTAACTATCAAAATATGCATTGTGACTAATATTTTTATTGTTAAAATATATCAGAAGGACAGTAGCTATAGACCCACATCTAGTAATATGTTAAAGCTTTTTACAATATGGAAGACACCATTCATTTAAGGAACACATGCCGCACAGCTAAGAGTCGAAATCAAATTATATCTGCTGTTCGAACGGTGATTTCCGATTTATTACAGCAGTCCTATTACTGAATGAAAACTGCATTAACATTGGATATCTGTGTGTGTTTTCACACTGAAAGCTTAATTGTTCTCTTCTACGAAGTGGGAAGACTTCACGGGATTACAGTAAAGATATCTGTGAGCATCACTCCTCACTCCCTCTTTACATACACGTAATATTCCCCACAAGCATGGCATCTAGGATCACAGTTGAGTTCTATACATTGTTAATCTCACCCTCAAACTCTTGAAAATAATTTAGGTTTAAGAAAATTCTTTCAAAACAGCAATCCAATCCCTCGTTCAAGCTATAAAAAATAGTAACGTATTTTGTGTTTACAACTTCGAAGTTTATTAATGAACTAGACAACTAAGCACAGTAAAAGAACGTACAGATTGCAGTAGCTGTTGTCCTTAATCGTTTTTGTTTACAAGGAGGAAGAATTTGATGCCAATTTATCTTTTACGTTTTTCAGTTTGGGTCAATTTATATTTCTGTCCGCGGTAATAGCAAAACTCATCAATTAATCTTAATTGCTGGGACGTTATTCTTTTGTTCTTCTCGTCTAAAACCTATTTTTGTCAATCCGATATTATTGACCTAAGTGTTTATCAACAAGTTTTAATAACAATATACTTGTATGCGCAATACACAATATCAATAAGCACATAACACTTATGCGCCTCAAACTATCGGATTTTTTTTCAACCCATACGAAGCTGTATTTGTCATATATGTCAAATATACAGAAGTTAAAATCACAAGTTTTATTTAGAGTTGAGTATCGAATCGTAATTAGCATCGATTTACCAGTATTACGTAAATCGGTCAGTGTAATACGAGAATATTTAGAGAGTACAAAGCACAATGTGGACTGATGTTTTATAATCATGAATTAACTTCCCGTTAATACACCAATGTAGAGAACATCAGATTACTAATCCCATGATGAATTGATGCGCAATTATGGGGGATGTTGTTTTGTGTTTTGTGTGTTTGTGTGTTTGTCCGATCCTTTCAGGAGTGGCCGTCCAAAGTTTTCACTAGTATCAACAGTAAATAAGGTGTAAACATGAGCTGTAAGCACGTTTGTAATTTGATTAGGTTGCTTTTTTCGGTATAGTTAAAAGAGAGTACGAAAGTATAAAAAACAATTAATGATATATTCTCTGACATTCTTATAAATGCCCCTTATCATGACTCAGTAACGGATAATTTACACAGAATGTATGTGAGACCCTGAAAATGAATTTTTGCTTTAATGTTCAGCTTTCTTTGCACTTTAATTGTTTAGCAAATATTATCTATCTGCTATTTTTCTAAAATTATTGGCTATACTTTCTTTGAAATGACTAAAAATGGGTAGTAAATAAATATAATGACCAAATCGAAAGCCAAAAAACTTTTCCTTTTGCTTGAATAAACTATATATAAAACATAAATAGCTCTCTCCTTGAACTATTGAAATAGCACACTCATGATTCGACCTTTCATTTGATTAGGGGAAGTGTGCTGTGAAACCTATGCTTGTATACCAACACGCTGCTCTTTGCTCGTCTCTTCTGTAATGAATGCCTTCTTTTCTTAATTACATGTATTCCGTTAACTAAAGGTGAACTGTTTGCCCTCATCAACAAGGAAACCATAGCAGGCTTTGAACCTCATCCATGTTTCATACAAGTTGCATTTAAAGTCGTGGTTTTTCCCGCTCCCAATGCTCACTAAACGCTTGCGATATATATATACTACCAGTGTCCGTGTAACTATTTGAACCAGTATTATGCGATGAACAATCCCTTCACCAAAATAATTTTATAAAATATTTTCGAAACGTTCCTACTACAATTAATAAGAAAAAACCTTGACATAATTTAATTTCTTTCCTACCACGAGCCTGCAATTCCAACATGAGCATATCATTTAAAGAAAAAGTTTTTATACCTCTAATATTCTTTAATGCATTTCTGCATGAGACATACATAAATATTTTATTCTTTAAACACGAAATCATTTGAACTGATTACTTTGAAACTGATCCTGAGACACACTGATACATTTCTTCTGAGAAATGCTGCTTTTGTGTTGCCAAAGGGAATTCCTGGAAAGACGACAGAGCATCTACAGAGATTGTAGCATATATTCAGCTAAGAGGGTGAATTCAAGAGATTTTTTTTCGCAAGACACAAAAAGAGCGTATTGACATTGTCACGATTTTCTATATGATGGTCTGAGTGTCAATGCCGCTAAGAATCTGGGAAATAATTGGTTGGATCCTGCGAGGTATCCATCTTGTAATCTGGTCATCGGGGAGCAGAAAGTTGGTCATTAAAACGGAAATGTTTTCTTTTATCTCGCAGAAATCGTGCCCCTTGGTGTTCTGGTAAATTTTAATTGTTTGATATACGTGCATTGACTTTCGACTGATCGCCCGCCGATTCCACACTTTGTGGCGAACAATCGCGTAGAAAAGATATATTTTTGTATATTTTGGATTTAGGCATATTAAACCATGGTTGCTGTATTTGTGTGCCACCATTGAAAGGTGGCGTCCTTTGACATTTAAGTACAGCTACATATAACAATGAAAGATACATCATATAAGAGAAAGTCAATAAGAAAAAAAACTTATAAAATATTCTGTATAATAAAGGTATTCATCAAGAACAATATTATATCATAAAAGGTTAATCCACTAAGCGTTCTCTTTCATATATTTTCAATTCCTTGTGAAGTTTTTATTTATATTTCTTGGTAAGAATTGATATAAATTAAACGCACGGATTTATTGCTACATTACCTCGCTACAGCTATGCTATGATATATTATTTTTACCATAGCATATGTAACTGCTAATTACTAATTAGTAAATAAGTGAATCGATACATTTCCTCAAATATAAATACTACTGTTTACTGCAGCTTATTGCTACAATCTGGTTTCTATTGAATTCTCAATCATTTGATCGCTTGGTGTTACACGTGCGTTCAATTGTCAGTTCATTGCAAGTTAACTGAATTCTAATCCTGTGAGATTTTATTACCAATGCAGAAAATCAAGACATCTTTACTTATTTACATTTACAGTTAACACTTTGATATCAATCTGCTATCAATATTTATACAGTTGCGTTTCGATGTAGTAAGCGTTATGATAAATATTTCCAATGTGATATAAACACGTTGCTTTTGTCCATTTTTCTACGGAGAACCCCGGTTTCGTTATGAAGATGTGTCAGCGTACTAAACGATTGAACTGTTCCGTGTTCTGGGGGATAGAAAGATGTTAAAGCCATGTTGCTCACATTCTTCTGTTGGTTAAGATGGAAAACTCAGTCATAAATCATAATTAGCTCCCAGTTGTTCATTTTGTACACACAATCATTTCCTTGAGTTCACGAGATAGAGTTTCTGACTTGGTTCTCAGGGCACACAATGAAGTCGTTAGTTTTAGCTTAACAAGAAACCTTATGGCTTTGTACCTATCCGTCACCTTTGACCTTTCTTGAAAATGTCAATAAAAAAACCTGTAGAATTTACATGTACTTTAAAGCAATGCTACATTATAAAGAAGCTATCTACCTGTATTGTGAACATTTAAGGATTAACTCGAGACATCACAATAGCAAGAATTAACAATTAAGATATTTTCTCTAAAAGTACAGAATTTAATCAATACTTAAAAGTGCCAATGGGTAGTACTTCCTCACGTTGATGATAAAGTAAGTTTAATGGACAAGGTCATGTCGTGGGGGTGCTTTTTTCTATATGATATTTCAGATACGCATCACAATGTTTCATTATAAGGCCGCTAGCTGATCATTGGAACATTTCAATTACATGCAATATGAAGAAAACTGCTACAGTACATCTAATTACCATACAAACAATCAATTTGACTTTATTATCAATGAGTAGCAATCAGCTCGTCGAATTACATTTTTCTCATTCGACAAAAGGAGTGTATAGGTTCTTTTAATTACCACTTTTTATACTTTCACGGGGAGTTACTTTGCAGAAAACCTATTTCAAAAACAAAATAAGTAGTTTATTTTATCGTCTGAATATCATCAGGAAAAATGGTGTTATTTTCTTCAATCGGCAAAGATTTTTCTATTCCATCAATTTCTAAGGGTCGTTACAACCTGGCGAATTGCATGACACCCAGTACATAAATTTTTGAAAGTCAATAGGAACAAAATAGATAAATTTTCCCACAATTTCACAGATATCAGACGAGGTGACTCTTCACCTTATTCCTGATGGCCGTTATCTCGGTCTTTGTAAGGGTCAGAAGCCGGAATGTGACAGATTGGCGGGAATGTTAATGCTCTGTGGGTCCCTTGAGAAGTGGGTAAATTATTCCGGCTTCTTCCAATCTGTCCGAGCGAGATTGAAATTTGGAATTCTTTGTACTATCAGTAATTAATGTCCTTCATTTTTACCAGTAATGCATGTCTGTCATTATTGTACATTTTTGGATTCTCTACTTTTTAAAAAAATCTTACGTAAAAAAAAAATATGCACTCAAGAGATAATACACGTGATCGGTATTTTCATAATGGACGCTAAACTATGAATATCTAATAAACGAATCTATCATGTTTGGTCTGAATGTTATAATTTGTCGCGTTTGTCTTTCTCCAATATCATTTCATGTAGCGATCTGATTAAATCACATCCTTTGATCCGTCCCGTAGATTGCTACATAGCCATGTGTAGCGATCTAAGCGAGAAGATTGGAGATATGATCAGACTGCTACATGAATCTGCATTTGTCCATTTAGATGGTAAATTATCAACATTGAAAAAAAACCTATTATTAACATACCAAACCCTCTACAATTAAAAAAAAACCGGGCCCTAAAAATGCTCAAACAATCTCAACATCACCTTAAAAATGCAAGAAATTAGGGAATAAAAAAGATAATTATTAAAAATTAAATAAAATCGAATGTATTAATATGATCATTAATATTTAGCTGGTTTGGACCAGTAATTGACTTCTCTTTGTCTCTCGTTGTACTTGTGTGATTTTTTTCTCTTAAGTATACCCCCTTGTCAGTGTTGTGCGTATCTTGTACAGGCTCTGAGCATGACTAACTCTTCTACATCTCCATGTTGCATCGATATCTTACTCCTGTATCATGGCATAAGAGAGATTTCCTTATCCTTGTAGCTTGTTATGAGGTCTCGTCAGAGGTAATTACTTCAATGGTAAGGAGCCTCTTCTGACGAGCCTTAATGAAAAACTTTACCAGTACCATTGAGTGCTTGATCTACAAATGTCAGAGTTTAATTTGACAATAACGAATTCATTAAGTGTGCCTTTTTCAAAGCTGTGAATGGGTTATGTCGTACTAAGTAATCGTAGTAGATTTTTGCCATGCCATTAAGTTAACAACTGAAGGCATTTTACTCACTAAAAAGCGATCGTTTTTCAAGGTTCGTTCAGCTACTTACCACCGTTACATAGAGTCTTTACATTGTAGAACCCACAGAACCGTATGGTCCTGCAGCTGGCTCCTACCCTCTATCACCAGGCCCAGGCCATGCTGAAGTTCATGAGGACCTTTAACTGGACACATTTTACAGTGGTGTCCACGACGGAGGACAACAACTTTGATTTCACCGCGGCTCTGAGGAGTCTGGTCAAAAAGAATAATGACGACAATATTCTCAGCGGTCAGTTCAGGTAGTGACAGCAAGGCGAAGACCCACGTACATTGTATTTAAAGGACCTAAAATTGAACCCAGTTTATATTTAAAAAATATGTTATTAAAAAAAACCCCAATTAGTATAGATCGTAAATTTTGTTCTGTGTAAAACATGCCTGTAATTTATTTTTTACAAAACCTCAAAGTATTTTTTCTCATACACCCCCCCCCCCCCCACCAAATCAAGTTTCATGGTATATTCATTAAGTAATATTCTTAGTGTATATACAATTCTTAATTTATAACAGATACAAAATTATGAAGGAAGTCATTTTTGAATTCGACGACAGTGAATCTTATCCTGATATGACTAAAAGAGCTGTCCAGTTCCTGAAAAGAGAGACACCCAAAGACAATAGGATCTTCTTATTACAGTAAGTAACTATGACGTCATTGCTGCCAATGTCAAAAACAGCATTCTATGTTGGTCAATCACCTATCAAACTCATGGATATCAGGGGATAGATATCCTCGCAGTGTACATGTGTTATCTTTATTTTAGATTTATTTCCCATTACCGCAAATAAACCACGTACAATGAAAGTCTGGAGAAAGTCATGCCAACTTTGTCATATCAAGATACCCGCTGCAATAAGTTAAAAGGGTTCTTGAAGTTGCTCTTAGTACGTGAAAGAACAAGGCATTTATTTTCAAAGTTGTGATAGAAAACCCGATTTACGAATTAATGCCACATGTACTTGATAATTTATAGGAAGAACTTTAATTATATAAATCTTTATTCTACTGTTTATTCCTTAAGTGACTAACTAAAGTATAAAAGCAAATGTTACTTACTACTTCGTTCTTTTGCAGTTGCATCTTGCTTCAAGACAATAAATCTTTATTCAAATTGATGTAGATTATTCTTGTTTACTCTTTATCTACTAGTAATCTTTGAGAAATAAATATTTTGGGAAAAACTTGTTTTTCATAGTTCAGAATATTTGACATCTGTAAAGCACCTAAATTTTCCAAACAATTTCATGTTCCCGTATAATGAACATTATTTTATTATTGCGGTATAAATAATTAAATATATCTGATTTTGCATTAGCGCCCATATCAATCACGTCATTTGATAGGTGTCAAAGTTCCAGTTGGCGAGCGGCCGCCTCATCATTCAATGGCAGGTGCTAAGTGTTTATGCTTCGTACACTTAATGCTTCCATGATGATGAAAGAGAAAGTTTTGCCCATGAATAATATGTTTTGTTTTTTATTCGTTAACAGTGTGTATACTATCACTTATACAGCCAATTTAGTTTTCATTATAATGAGAACCATCTTTTATAAATAATAAACATACCTATGTTTAAACACCTTTTCATTATACCTTTAAACAGTTGATTGTTTCAGATAATTCAGGTTTGATTATTTGTTCGTGTTATGAAGTAGTTTTGTTTTAAATTTCAGTTCCAGTAAAGCAAAAACTTTGTTGGACGCTGCGAATAAGGCGGATCTGATCAATTACAAGTATCTATGGATACTGACGTCACAGAGCATTGGGATTCCAAGCAAATATGCCTCTAGTTCTTTTCCAGTCGGGACAATAGGTATGAGCATTAAATGCACATTTTAAGAACGCGACTTCTAGAAACTTTCCGGCAAAGCTCGGAATTCCGCTTGTCGGAAAGGCATTCGAAGTGGCGAGTGTGCCATACAGCTGTATTTGTATTCTATATCATATTTTTAAACTTTAAATTGTAGACTTTTTAACAATGCAATATTTTCCCATTCTTTTATTTTTTTAATTCTAATCTTCCACTGGAGATTATTGTGTATTGATTTTACGTCTGTGATTGACAGGTGTAAGTTACCTGTCGAAAGACACGGACTATGTAGATTCTGTGTACAGAAACGCGGTAGAAACAGGTGTGGCCGCGTATGTGGGAGCTCTTCAAAAGCTAGATGGGCGTGTCCTTCAGCCGGATTTCACGTGTAATACTTCAGTCCCAGCTTCTCAGTGGATAGGGGGACAAGAATTATATACGTAAGTCAACGAATAGAGCACACGTTCCTTCACATTTCACTATTATAGGTAGGTAGCAACCAACACCACCCCCAAAATTAATAAAATATTTAAATTTTAATACTTAAACAATAAAATGCTTTCTTTGGTGATTCATGGGAGATATGAGGGTGGCGACATTGCAGAAAAAATACATGACCGGCGTTATGTAAATTTTTTCTGCAATGATCGCTACCTTCATAACCTGCATGAATCATCAAAGAAAGCATTTTATTGTTTATATTTACATCTTTCTTTAAACAAATTAATAAATTGATCGTAAAAAATAAGTAAAAATAACTAAATTATTGTTAACGTACATCAGTACGTTGGATAACAGAAAATGCCAAGTCGTCTTCTATGGGAATTTGAGTCTGACATCATCATCATTATTTCGTGCAGTCCGTGATATTTCTTAGGTTGCTGAAGGTTTCGACCAATCGATAAACGGGGCGTGTAGATTTCAGTCCTGTCAGTTTCTACAAAGCTATGAATTGCAATCTATTTTCATAAGAAATAGAGGAAATCATACTTGGTGGATGTAAATATAGTAGAATGAAAACAAATACCTATTTTGTATAAATATGAACCTTGAAGATATAATTTAGCAAACAATGGATAAAATAAAAACAAAGAAATACAAAAACGTGTAATGTTTATAAATAATGCTGATGCGTATGCATAATTGATTTTGAACTTGTATACTATAGTATACCTAAATTGTAAACTAACCGTGATTTCCGTTCCAGCATCATGCGGAATTTCGAGGACCGGAGCGAAAAGCGTACGGTCAGTTTCGATCAAAACGGTCTGAGTAGGAATGTGGAGCTGAATGTACTCAATGTCCAGCTCGAGAATAATCGAAGCGTCTGGAACGAGGTACGGACTCACTGTTGATATACTGTTACATCATCTTCTTTATCATCATTATCATCTTGTTGTTGTTGTATTCCTCTTCTTATTCTTCTTCCATGTCAAAAATAGAAAATTAAAAAACCTTTTTGGTCTTTTACTCTCGCTTTTTTTCTACAGTGATTTGTGAATAATATACTATATATACAGACACGTGCCATAAGACTAGTATTCGGTCAACATGGCGGCTTGTACATTGTTTGTTTATCTCCAAAGATTGGTCGGTGGTATGCAGAGAAGGAGACACTGACTCCAAATTTGGAATTAAAGGGGATCACGTGGCCCGGGGTTATGAAGATTCCGCCCCGGGGGAGACCAGAGAGGAGGTTCTTCTCCATCGCTACCCTGGAGGAGGAACCCTACGTCATGTACACCAAGAGGAACGAGAAAGGGACGTGTAACCCCCCGGCGGTGTCCTGTAGAATCGTCTATAACCGCACCCTGCAGTGAGTAGAAAGACCCACAAAACAAACTTAAAAAGTCTGCGATACGTATATATTTTTTATTCACAATATCAGAGATGCTTCTGGACAGGGCCCGCCCCCCTGATGTATTGACTCATATTATTACAAAAATATTTTCATATACATATGTTTAATTTTCAAGAAAATCTCGCAGAGACACAAAGTACACTGTCCTATGTTTAACCCCGAGAAGTTCGGTTTGGCGCGCAAAACCTCTCAGACAACACAAAATGTTGGATACAAAGCAAAAATGTTATTTTTATTTAAAACTACCTGGTGTGTTTAAAGAAAACATTATTATTATATTATTAATCTTTAAGGGGGGTGGTGGGTGGGGGATGGGGTCTTGTTTAAAAACATCAAATACATGTAGTTCTGAAAAGTCATACAGTGATGTTTTGTCAGAAATTTGTATATTATACAATAAGACTACAACCCTCACAGGTTTCCTTATAAATGATTATGCAATTGCACCATATAGACTACATGTATATGTACATGAAAATATGTAGATAAATGGATAATTTGATAAAGATTGTGTATATTGATATTACCGATGTCATGCCTAAAAATGTGTTTGTGACAAACTAAGGATTTCAACAGCATGAAGAAACAAACTACACAATATTATCGATCTACCCTCAAGTAAAAAATACATACATATACATATTAACAAACAAAAAGTCATTAAAGTCCATCACTGTGACGAATATAACTGTTTTGAATACCTCTCTGGGAATCATATAGCCCGGATTCACATCTTGACAGCAACTATATTTCATACCGACGAAGAGAAATACCAGCTCTCGATGATATGGATTGTTTGAACTCGGTGCCAACAGAAAGTCAGACGTCATTGACAGAGCCATTTCTTGGAACATGCTATAAACATGCGTACAACACGGAATAGCATATCCAATTTCACGCCTCACAAAAAGAGCACTCTTGCCAGATTTTATGATTTTTCTGCAGTTTTCACAAACCTTCTCTAAAAGTGAAATTGGACATAAAGATATTTTTTTCAAGGTTAAAAACTTGGGAATTTCTGTTTGTTGATGACAATGAAGCCTGTGCAAAATAATAAGAATTTTTCTCTGAATAAAGAATGCAGGTGTAGGCACGTTGTGTTTTAGCAGACATTTATTTGGACGATTAACGATTTCAGAAATAGATTGCACTTGCAATTGAACTTTATGATTCTACAGTATCATACATTTTAACAATTTTTTTAGCTCACCTGAGCTGAAAGCTTAAGTGAGCTTTTCTGATCACTTTTTGTCCGGCGTCCGTCCGTCCGTCCGTCCGTCCGTCTGTAAACTTTTTACATTTTCGACTTCTTCTCCAGAACCGCTGGGCCAATTTCAACCAAACTTGGCACAAAGCATCATTGGGTGAAGGAGATTCAAGTTTTATAAAATGAAGGACCACACCCTCTTTCAAGGAGAGATAATTAGGAATTGTTGAAAATTTGTTGGCATTTTTCAAAATCTTCTTCTCAAAAACCATCTGACCAGAAAAGCTGAAACTTGTGTGGAAGCATCCTCAGGTGGTGTAGATTTAAGTTTGTTCAAACCATGATCCTCGGGAGTAGGTTGGAACCACAATTGGGGGGGGGGGTCCAAATTTTTGCATAGGAATATTTAGAGAAAAATCTTTAAAAATCTTCTTAAAAACCATCTGACCAGAAAATCTGAAACTTGTGTAGTAGCGTCCTCAGGTAGTGTAGATTCAGGTTTGTTCAAACCATGATCCCCAGGGTAGGTTGGGGCCACAATTAGGGGTTCAATTTTTACATAGGAATATATAGAGAAAAATCTTTAAAAATCTTTTTTTTAAAAACATTTGACCAGAAAATCTGAAACTTGTGTAGTAGCGTCCTCAGGTAGTGTAGATTCAAGTTTGTTCAAATCATCTTCCTCGGGGGTAGGGTATGGCCACAATGGGGGTCCAATTTTTAAGTAAGAATATATAGAGAAAAATCTTTTTTTCAAAAACCATTTGACCAGAAAAGCTGAAACTGTTGGTGAAGCATCCTCAAGTAGTGTAGATTCAAGTTTGTTCAAATCATGATCCCCAGGAGCAGGGTGGGGCCCCAATGGGGGGTCCAATTTTTACTTAGGAGTATATATAGAGAAAAATCTTAAATTTTTTTTTTCAAAAACCATTTGACCAGAAAAGCTGAAACTTGTGTGGAAGCATCCTCAGGTAGTAAGAGTAGATTCAAGTTTGTTCAAATCATGATCCACAAGGGTAGGATGGGGCCACAATGAGGGGGGGGGGGTCAAATTTTTACATTGGAATATAGAGAAAAATCTTCTTATTAGAAACCGATCAGCCAGAAAAGCTGAACTTGTGTGGAAGCATCCTCAGGTAGGATGGATTCAAGTTTGTTCAAATCATGATTCCTGGGGACAGGTGGGGCCACTATGGAGGGTCCAATTTTTACATAGGAATATATAGAGAAAAATCTTCTTCTCAAAAACAAGTTGACCAGAAAAGCTGAAACCTTTGTGAAAGCAACCTTAATTAGATAGCGTAGATTCAAATTTGTCAAAATCTTCAGGAGTAGGGTGGGACCCTATGGGGGGGGGGGGGGTGGTTCAATTTTACAAAGGAAAACATTTTAAATTATTAAAAAAAACTAAATGTTTTAATATATGGTTTTACTTATATGCAAGCATTTTGACAAATTGTTAATTCTTTAAAATTGTTTAGACTTTGGCCCCTGGACAATTCCTTGGCCTTACAAAGTGTTCAAAGTTTGATTTATAGGTTTATATCTTATATATAAACAGTTGTATGTTCAATATGTGATATGACTCTAAAATCACTCTGTTACAAAAAGGGCTTAATGATAAACATTAGAATATCTAGGGGGAAATATTTGAACTTTTTTATACAGAATATATTAAACGACATTGTCCAGATATTTTGTATATGACTCCATAAAGCTGATTTTATTATGGCTATTATTGCTCAGGTGAGCGATGTGGCCCATGGGCCTCTTGTTTGAATGTACATCTATGTCAGACTTAATTAAATATTTAAAAAAAACATTGGCAGAGTTTGGATATTTTATAATATTTTTACTTCTGCATATCTACAAATATTTATGATTTATAATTAAAAAAAAATTGAATATCAACGTTGTACATGTCTGTTCATCGAAATTTTTCATGCTTAACTAGCATTTAGATTCCTCCCTTAAAAATAACCAAAAACTGCCGTTCGTGTACTTTACTTACAATTGCTAATTTATTTATTGTTGATCTCATAGCGGAGACGGTGCTAATGTGAAAATCGGTTTTGAGTCTGTACATCCAATCTATCAAAGAAATTTTCTCATGTTTAACAAATCCTATCATAAATGATTCTTCTTATAAATACTTAACAGCTCTTGTTGGTTTGTAGTGGTGACGACTCCACGGCGGCCAATGGGACGGTCCAATGGTGCTGTGCGGGGCTCAGCATAGATCTGCTACAGATCCTCAGAACGAGGCTAGAGTTTGACTACGATCTGTTCGAGGTACCAGATCGCACCTGTGGAGTCAAGGACCAGGTGAGTCATCAAAAAATTACATTCTCAAACGTTGAAATACATTAGCTGCAGGTTTGTAGCTCTAGGTCTGTAAAAATTCAGATGGACGACCTGGGAGCTACAGTGCCTCCCATAGTAAAAAACTGCAATTTACGGCGCACAGCTACAGACCTGCAGCTAGAAATACATGTAAATTTTTAAGGCAGAATCCTAGATACAAAAGTCATATACATGTACATGTAATCACCATTTGTGCCATTGTAATTTTTCTTTCTGTAAAAAATAATAATATTTGAACTGAACACAAGGACGTTGAAGTCCAATGGCATATACGAGGGGCATTCAATAAATAATGTCACTAATCAGATTCCTTAAAATACAGGGTTCAATTGACCTTTGAATTTCTTTTCACGCATGATTTGGTTCATATTCTATTTATGGCCGTTTATCTGACCACGTTTCATCACCGAATACTCCTTTGAGAAGCTGATATATAACACCTACTCGAGACACTGGTAAGTCATCATCCAATAAGACTGAAATTAGAGGCTTCATAAAAGCATATGTCAAACTAGGTAATGACTCGAAAGAACTGTGTGATGTGTATGGAAACAAGTGTATGTCATTGAGACAAGTTTACAGGTGGGTCAGCAAGTTCAAAAATTGCCAAACAGACCTTACGGATAAGCAACGTCCTGGAGCACCTCGTACGGCTTCAACGGATGCAATACTTGCAAAAGTAACCGATATCATTACTTATGATGGTCGATTTACCATTAAACAAATAGCAAATTTAGTAGGCATTTCATCGGGGACAGTATTTACAATTTTAAAGAAACACCTTGGCCTCCGAAAGGTTAGTTTAATATGGATACCTCATCTATTAACAGAAAAACAAAAACGATTGCAGTTTGAAATGGGTAGAAAACTACTTAAAATCTACACAAATTGCAATGGACGACGTTTTTCGGAAATTATTACAGGTGATGAAACATGGATGGATACATTATTTTGAACCTCAGAGGAAAAATTGATATTAACAAGATGAGGTTGATTAAAATGGCAAAACGCCCTGTTATAGCAAAACGATACCAAAGTACAAAGAAAGTAATATACGCAATTTTCTTTAATAGTGAAGGTCCTGTAGTTCAAGTTGCTATTCCAAAAGGCCGATCAATCACCGGACATGAATACAAAAATTATGTGCTGAGGAAAGTTAATAAACATTACGAAAGGAAGAGACCGAAGTCTGGAATTCGCAACATTCGACTTCTTCATGATAACGCCCCAGCACATAAATCCCAGATTGTGAGATCATTTTTGGAAAAAGAAAAGGTTCATGTTTTGCCCCATCCTCCCTATTCACTCGACTTGTCTCCCTGTGACTTTTCTTTTTCCTAAATTAAAAAAGCACTTGTCGGGAAGAAGATATGCTTCAAGGAATGCTTTGGGCTCTGCCATTTATCATCACATGAATACCATTGCCGAAAAACATACTATGAATGCATTCAAAGCTTGGATAAATCGGTTGAAATTATGTGTGTCTGTTAAAGGAGAGTATTTTGAAGGTAATCATTAAATAAATAACAAAAAATATCTTATTGTGTTATTTTTGTAACAATGATAAGATTATATATTTACATACCACATATTTTTTTAATGTAAAATGTGTGGAAAGCTACTGCAAATGTAGCACCATAACACAGACAGGGTACTAAAAGGTTAAATCACGAGTTTTAATTGTGACGTCACAAACGTTGAACGCTGTTAAGTGCAACGTCACAATTGAAAATCAAAGATCACGCTTGTGGCTGTTACAGTTGCTCTTCCATTAATTTGAACTTACCCCTAGGATAATACATAATTTTGATGTAAAATTCACATTTGCAGACAAGGCAAGAAGGTAAAAAAAAATGTAAATATAAGCATTAAATCCTTATTTTTTGAAAGATATAGTCTCATAACTGCAACGGTGTGTGCAAACAAATTTTCATAACGCGCTAACGCGCGTTATTCAATTTGTATGCACACAACGTTGCAGTTATGAGACTATATCTTTCAAAAAATAAGGATTCAATGCTTAATTATTGAACGCCCCTCGTATGGTGTTATATTTATCGAAATTAGGACACATTCACGGAATTCAGTACATTCTGAAATCAAATGAATGTCAGTTTTTATTAAATTCTAATCAATAAAATAAACAATGTTATATAATAAATCCATTTACTGGTAAGGGTCTTATCTTAAGTGGGCTGGATGAATGTGACCATTTTTAGACTATATTAATCTCCTTTAGAAGGAGAGCTAAGTATGTTCGTCAAGCCAGTGCTATAAATAACAGTCGAAGATTGGATCAGGGGGAAAATGAATATTGTTTCTTCATTGCAACAAGGAAGAAAACTGATGAATCGGCAGTAATTCTGACTACATCACTGTTTTAATTCAGTTTGCGTGGTGCTCCCTAATTTCAAAGCAGAAATTCTTTGCTACAAAATTACAGAATACCACAGTTGTTTAAGATACAATTAGCATTAAATCAGAAACATGCTCAAAAAACGAAATTTGTTCCTACCAAAACATGCCTTCAAACTGTATACACTGGGTTTTTTGTGATGACCATCAAACAGTTAACTTTCTTCCAACACCTAAGACTCGGAAGATTATTCAATTAAAGAAGTAATAGCTTCGGATAACATCATTTACAAAACTATTCACAGCATAAACGATTTGGCGTTCTCTTAAGATTACAGAATTGCCAAAACAAATTACAAAAAGTCAAAATAATTTAGAAAGCGTAAACCTTAACACGTTTCCGTTATTTTTTGTTTATGTTACAGGGAGTTTTGTTTTTATACATTGTATCATAACAAGAATAAATATTATTATTTTTCTGTCATTCAGATTTCTCCAAATACACGCAAGCAGCATATGAATCCACAATAGCATATTAAGTTATGATTTTGCCACACACTGACTTTCGTATATATTTAGGATCCAATCATGATGCGATATTTTAATTAATCAAAGTTTTTTTCTTTTGGCTGAAAAAAATGCTTTACAGGCCTATATGTGTGAACATATGTTCTAGAATCCAATTAAGCGTTGCTCGATGACAAAGCAATTATTGGCAAGGAGGAGTTATGAACCACAATTATCAATACTATATGTACAATTTAAATTTTCAGAATACGGGAAAATGGAACGGTCTAATCAAAACTCTCCAAGAGGGCGGGGCCGACATGGCCTTGACGTCACTACAAATTACACCCAATCGGGCGGAAGCTGTGGAGTTCACGGTTCCGTATCTGGAGACAGGGACAGCCATTATAGTGTCGCTAAGGAACGACACAATCTCGGCATACGCAATCTTAGGTGCCCCTTACTTGTATTTTGTTCGGAAATACCTATATATGCATCATAGGATGCAGTGACGAGTTCCTGCAATAGTTTTCATAGTTTAAAAGATCTATTTTTTCAACCATTACCTTCTGATTTTTTATAACCTGGTGATAAAAAAGAATAAAAAATACCAATCTCGGAACGTAGTTCTTTTGCCTTTTATAGTGTAATTTTCTAAAAACATTTAATTGCGCGTCTTTCTAAATTTCTAAGTCGTTGATTCAAAATACAGTCTAGGTCTTAGTATCTAAGTATTTGGAGACATTGTATCATTCAGTAATTTTTTTTTTCAATTCCCTACTATTGTAGAACCCTATGATTACGGAGCCTGGTGTCTAATTCTGTTCATCAGCGTTCATTCTGTGGGGGCGTCCATCTTTATCTTTGAGTGGCTGAGTCCCCGAGGATTGGATCAAGGCAGGACACCTATGCGAGGTAACTACCAGGTAAATTTGTACCTAGGAGATGTAACCTGTAGGATAATATAAAAAAAATGTCCACTTCTTCCAAATATACATGCATGCAATGACGACAAGAAGGTACCTTTCTATAAATTAATTTTATTAATCTCTAACGTATCTTTGAGGTGATCCAATGGTACGGTATTATCCTAACTAATGGGATACATTCATTTTACAGAGCATTCTTTTTCCCTCTTTCGCTCGTTTTGGTTGATCTGGGCGATGCTGTTTGGCGCCGCTGTGTCAGCTGACAACCCACGTGGTGTATCCGCCCGCTTCATGGGCAACGTGTGGGCGCTGTTCGCTCTAGTGTTTCTTGCTAGCTACACAGCCAATCTAGCGGCCTTCATGATCACCAAAAACACCTACTATGACTTGGAGGGAATTACAGACTGGCGAGTTAGTGGTGATTTATTTAACAACAAATATGTGTGAAAGTCAAAATAAATAAATAAATAAATAAATAAATAAATAAATAAATAATGATACTATCTTTTATGCTTATTAATGACAGTGTGTCTTTGTATGCAATGTTGTCAAGGTACATCCGACTTAGCATTTGCCGGACATAGTTTACCTCTTACTACTTCTTGTATGACCGGAATGGTAAGTTTTAACCATACATGTTTCAGCTGAACTCGCCCCTTAAACACCAGCCCCCGTTCAAGTTCGCCACAGTTTTTAACAGCAGTACAGAGGAGAACCTCCGAGACAACCACCCAGCCATGTACAAGTATATGAGAGACTTTAACACCCAGAGCATCAAGGAAGCCATTAACCTGCTGAGAACAGGGTGAGGGTCACGTAATCTATGACGTAATTACTGTCTCTGTAAGAACGAGTTGTATCCGGCGTTTGCAATATTTACTTAAGCATCTGTCTGGAATCTTTTCAACAATTTTAACCAAAAAAGAAACAACATTTTGACAAGATGCTCTTTTAGTCCGATTCCCTGTGTCTTTCGACGAAAATTTTTTGATTTTTGCAAATCAAATAAAAGAGGACAGACTTTACTGTAAACAGCTATACATTTGTACCTGCATTTTCCCTCTGTTTACGATATACCAATGTTTGGAAATCTTTTGTCTTCAGAGTAAACAAAACGGAAAATTACCTTTTCGCTGAGAAGAGAAATTGAAGTTTGTCTTCTTTCTAAAACGCTTATTTTTTACATACATGTATCATCTTTACGTTGAAAACATAATTGCTTTGTAAACGTTGATGTAACGTATAGAACATGCCACCCATGATGACTGCATTGACTTCAGGTACATGTTAGATCCGTCCATCCTCACCGCTTTGATTTTATCTTTCGTAGAAACAATGGATTTCCCGGAATCAGTTTATGTATGTTTATTCAGCTGTGTTTATTTTAAAAGGGGAATTTTAAACAGACATATTAAACATCTTACATCTGTCCATAAACACATAATTCTTGAGGTCGTTTATCATGTCTGCTGGAAAAATTCAATCAATCACTTTTTTACACTCACACAAAGCCATTCCATTGAAAAGTCGGTATCATTTTTGCATATTTTAATACTGGTTTTTTTTTTTTTGGCATTTCAAGGACATGTTTCCCGTGTGATTTAAAGCATTTGCCTTCAAATCACAAACCTAATAGTTGATAAAGTGTCAGTGATAGGTATTCAGTGAGATCTATATACCCTCATGGAAAGCACAAAATCTTGAAACATGACGTATAAATAAAATTAAAGTTCGTTATTTAATACTTACTGTAGAAGCGGACAACTTCGAAGGCATTATATTTCATTGATTCTTGTTCTAAAGTTGTTTCTTGGGAATTTAATTTCGTTGCATAAAAAATCCCGCACCAAACATCGTTTAGTAAACTTTTAAGATTTCGTTTAAGAATTAGTTTCGTTGATTAACGTTATTAAGGAGTTATTAAGGAGATAAACAAAATTTAATTCAAAAACTAATATTTCTGCTTTTACATACCTAGTCGCATAAAACACGATATTGTGCTTAATGAATATACACTTTTTTAAATTGGTGTCACTGTAGCTCTCTGGCTGTGCATCCAAATTTTTTCAGACCAGTGAGCTACAAATCGACATCAATGAGCAAGAAAAATTGTTCAGTTTTCGAAAAAATCTCATATAATAATCAAATTCATTATGTAAATCCAAAACATTTTTGTCGTTTGTAAACATGGTAGCAGATTGTTCTTTTAAGTCTTCTGAATTTTCTCTTGGAATTCTTTTTTATCATTGTCTTATCTCCCTCAGACAAATCCAGGCGTTTATCTATGACGCCTCCCCGTTACAGTATCAAGTAGGCATTGACAAGAACTGTCAACTGATGCTGGTAGGGAAGCCATACGCCATGTCAGGGTATGCTATCGCCTTCCCTAAAGGCCAAACGGAACTGAAGGAGGAAATGGATGACCTAATTCTCGAACTTCAAGATGACGGTAAGGATATGTCGACGGACTTTCATCTTTGACATGTATATGATGAGCCTAGCTGATATCGAAATTTAACAATGATTGATTTAATATCATATTGGATACCGTGGTGATACATATTTCAATTCCATATAAAAGTTAAACAACAAATTAAAGATGAAAATATATTACAATAAGATAAAAATATATTACAATGAAGGTTTTGTCTTGCAGGAGAGTTGGAACGGCTACGGAAGTACTGGTTATCGGGGCCATGTTATTCCAAGCAAAGAATCGGTCAGTCCAGCCAGCGTCTGCGTGAGCTAAACTTCACCAGCGCCTTCATCCTGCTGGCATCCGGAATCGTGCTCGGTGGACTGCTTCTAGTAATGGAGCATCTTTACTTCCGGTTTGGTAGGAAATACCTGAAAAAATACGATAAGTGTGGCTGCTGTGCCCTGGTCAGTCTGGTAAGTACGATTTAAAAAACCACACACACACTTAATATACTCACGAATTCTGAAATTTTTATTCATTTCAACATTTTCTTTTTAGAGTATGGGAAAATCCTTAACCTTTGAGCAAACAATTATGGAAGCCATAGACTTAAAAAAGAAACACAAATGTAAAAACCCTATATGTGAAACCAGTCTATGGAAAATTAGGCACGAGTTGGACTTAGCGTTGTTAAAGATAGAGAAACTAAACAAAGAATTAAGGTAAGAGTTATCTCGCTCATTAGAAGCAAAGAAACGTACATGTAAACGACAGTTACCATTTCGCTCATCTGAGCTTAAAGTTTATAAGCTTTTTTTGATCACATTTTGTCTGTTCGTAAACTTTTTAAATATTTCAACTTTTTCTCCAGAAACCCTGGATCAAATTCAACGTGGTTTTCCAATGTGTTCAAATAGAAGATAAGACCCCCTTTAAAAGCGAATAATATTTGAAGATATAATGAAATGCTGGTGTCAAAATCTTCTGAAGACCCAAATAGCCAGTTTAATAAAAAAAAACTTAAACAAAAGCTGCCTTATATTTTTAGTTTTATATTTGTTTAATTCAGAAACCTCAGGATCAGTAACGACCCTTTCATAAAAAAAAAAAAAGATAAATAAGAGCAAACAGTTTAGGAGGTCCAATTTTACTTTGAAATTTTTGAAAAAAAAAATCAAGAAAATTGAGGTTATAATGTATAAAAATTAGGTATACTTAAAATATTTTGTTTAAAATCAAAGTTAGTGACAGAGGGTGTATAAAGAAGGGAGAAAAATATGGAATGTTGGATGCTTGTTTCATTTTTGAATTGTTTTCCCAGATGAATGATACTAGTATGCCCTCTAGACCTCTGGTTTTTTTTTTAATTTTTTTTCATGCTTGATAATTGTAATTTGTTTTCAGGCGTGAAAAGAATTTAAATGCTTTAACTTCAAGACGCCATGAAGCGGAAGGTTCATCGGATCCATTGCCGATTGGATGGAAAGACAATGAAGCGGGTGCCGGGTCGAGCGACGCCATTGATGCTAAGCATGGCGAGGTAGAAAACTTGAGGCCAGAGAGTAATATGCGTCGGTCTCCTAGCTATACTCAAGCCGTGACCTCTGATCCCTCGAGTGAAGGCGAGGCTCAACTACCAGAAAATTCAGACCTTAGATACAAAGATGGAAAAGTTTATCAGAAAGTTGATAATGATGAAGTTTGAAGAAAGAGGTGTTTATGACGCAATTTATTCATTATGTGACTTGGCAAATCAGAGCCAGTACTCATTTTTTACTCAGAACCGTCCATATGTGCCAAACGCCCCGCGAAACCATAGCTAGCTAGGTCCCCCTCACAGACAGCAACGAGTCGGTCAATTACTAGTATTTATCAGTGCATGGTATAGTGTAAGGATTTCATGAAAATAAGTGCCTTAAAACGAGCCATAAATTCTCTGGAGAACACTTCATACCAGTGGTCAGAGAGGTTTCATGTGCTATTACAGGTTCACTGCTGAGCCAAGAAGCTTTAACTGAGGCTGAGAAAAAACAGTTTTCTTATTTTGTGTATGTTAGAAACTTGTTGAATGGGTGAATATTATTTAGTTGAAAAACATATATTCTATTGTACTGGCAGTGCAAGATTTTATTCCGAAGATGTAGCCAAAAGGTATGATTGTGCTCACGAAAACATTCATTGAGGCAAATCTTTGTCTCTCTCCCTCTTACATTTTAACATGTATTCATGAACTGCTTGTTTTTAATTTCTTCATAATCGATGCTGAATTAGTAATGTAGCAGTTTTTCATACATTAAAAATTGTACATACATTTCGTGTTACCCTGATCAATGAATTGTTTTGTTAATGGATGTTTAAATTTAATAGACAGATTTATTTGCTAGTACGTTGCTAATATAGATTTTTCAAAGCAAATCATTCTTTGAAGATATAAAATACATACAAATGTGATCTTAACACAGTTTACTATAGAGGCAGTTCATTTGTATATGAGTGTCTAGGCAGTTCAATTGTGTTTATGAGTGTCTAGGCAGTTCAGATGTCTATATAAGTGTCCATGCAGTTTATTTGTCTATATAAGTGTCTAGGTATCTCAATTGCCTTATCCTTGTTTAGGGAGTTTGATTTTTTTATATTAGTGTGTAGACAATTCAGTTGCCTATACAACCAAATCAGTCTACAGTACTGCAACAGTATTACTGTAGTTTGCCGTTATTCTCAGTGTACAGGGTATGTTGAACATTATCAGTGTCCTGTTGACCATGATATGTGGTAAGGGTACAGATCAAGATATGTATGTAATGTATGCATTCATTTTTTATTTGAAATCTTCAGTTTATTTGTGCAAAAGTTTTAAAATGGTTGGGAAATTTATAAAAAGATTTTAGTTTATAATTAATGCCAATTCTACATTCTAATCACTTTATCTATATCTTGTCACTACAAAGTGTTTGCTGAAATTGTTTTGATGTAGACAATATTGATTATAGTATTATGATATAAAATGCTCGTATGAATTAAACACATTAATGTCCTGATGGAAAATCCAAAACAAATTATTTTTGGTCAATCTCTTTAGAGCTCTTTTCGCTATAGTTGTATTAAACATCAATAAAGGTCAAGGACATTTGCAAAGCTCAAGGTCAAACTTACTTATTTTAAATGTGTACTTAACCTTGCTTTTCCTGTTACTGTGTAACATGTCTGGGGTTACTATTTCGTGGTATTCATAATGTGTAGGGATTGTATCTGTTAATATTGTACTTGTACAATGAAGTGAATAAAAATGTCAAAATAAATTATGTGCGCGTGAATTTATTATTTGTATTGTTCAATTGATATAAAAACCATTGAATACTTCATTCTAATATTATGAGAAATTTGTGATTGAACTTTTTTCAAGTTAATTACTGTTCTAATGATTATGAAAAACATAATATTAACGCCATTGGCGGATCCAGAAGGGGGGGGGGGTCTGGGGGTCGGAACCCCCCTCCCCCCTTTCTCTGGGACATTACGCATTTGTTGAATTGGTACAATAATAAAGGTCGAGAAAGAGTTTCTTTGGACTATCTGTTAGGTTTTCTTTCGAACGTTTGCATTACATAGTTCTACAGAAGATATTGACTCGGTTGTAAATATTAACAGAATTTTAAAAATGGAAAAAATGATCTGGATCGATGAAAAAAAAAATTACGAAGCCAACAGATTTACAAAAAGTACCTGCGTTTGGTAAACACCCTATTACAACTGAACCAATATCATCTGTAGAACTATGTAATAGATATAATCGTTTGTGTTGTTTTTTTATATAAGGTTAAAACTCAAGATATTTGCAAGAGTAAACTGCATATCTATCGCGGCTTTACCAGTTTTATGCTTTTTGAAGTTTTTTCGATTACTTAACAATAAAGACTATTGAAGAACTTCAAGATACTACATTTATTTAAAAGGAAACTTCGAGGAGAGGACTTTACAGTAACGGTAGATGCTTATTATATATTAAATTCTTTACACGTTATACGGACTTAATCCACTGTGTTTTGACAGCTTGGGATCCATATTCTATTGTTAGGCGTTAGAGACCTAACTAGCATACTTTGACATACAGGAAAGACATCGCCGGAACCAAACATGTCTGGTCCGGCAAAAAGTAAGATTTTTCTAACTTTATCTGAAATATACTAGTAGTTTATGATATCATCGTTAAATAACAGAACACAAATGGAAAGACTATATCACTATTTTGCTACGAAATACTAGTAGAAGAATTGATACATACTCGAACAGAGAATATTAATTATACAACTGCAAAACCAACAATAATTTTCTGGACACTTGTTTCAAGCGAAACTTCATAATAATTTGCATCGAAACATGATTTTTCAGACAGAATAAGGATAATTCAGTCTATTTTATAAAAGAGGTACTAGTATCAGTGTTCTGGCAAATGATCATAAGATGAAAGATTTTGTCGCCAGTTGTGTTAAATAATAAATAATAATAATGTCGCTTTGAGGAATGAAAATCTTCAAGGTATTGGAGGAAGAAACTGATGTTGAGTTTGGAATGTTTTGACTCCAAGAAATGAATACAACAGCTAAAACTAAGTGGATTTACAACGAAGAAAATTAGGACTTGAACTATGAAGATATTTTATTCGTCCTTCTTTTC
>WFKH01007768.1:50986840-51004212 GCA_016163765.1 Magallana hongkongensis | reverse complement strand
ATTTATAAAGGAATACAAATCAGCACATATGTCAATTTTAACAATTTAAATGAGAAATTAGCTGATGAAGCGAGGCGGTACCCAAGATGGCGTCCTCCCTTGTTATTTTTCCTCCGAGGTACCCACTTTTTTTAAGGATGTTTTTTTTTCTCTACACAAGCCCCTGTGGTCAGACCAATTAAATCGCTGGAGCCAGACACTTAAGTTAGTTGGTAGAGCTCAATCCTGACTAAAAATTCAGGGAGCACTGGTTTAAATCCCGGTCTACCCACTAAAACCCCTTATTTTCATCATGTTTATAAAGAGTGTATGTTCATTCGAAAAAAGTACCTAAATTTTTTCAGAAGATTGGAGACCCTTATTTTCCCTAGCTTTATTACATTTATATTTATATTTGAAGAATTATTAGGTATAATTTTTTTACTATTTTAAGATTTTTTTTTTTTTGATGTTTAGTACCAGTAAATAACCAAAATCTTTTTATATAGGTACATTGTGTTTGTAAGCAAGCACCATGAGGGATTCTGTAACTGGCCATCCAAGTATTCCTTCAACTGGAACTCTGGTGATGTTGGACCCAACAGGGACATTGTTGGTCAGTATTTTGAGACCTTGTCAAAATAAGAAAACTCCATAGTCATTAAGAAATAACTGCAGAATGTACAAATTTATATGCTAGAAAAAAAAAAACTTACTGAAAAAGCAATTGTCATATTTAATGAACAACTTACTGAGAAAGCAATTGTCATTTGTATTTTATGAATGAAAACAATGGACTGCTATTTTAAGTGTTAGTATTTTATTTTTAATAATCCATTTTTATTTTTTTAAGTCAAAAATGCCAATAAAATTTGTCAAGTACCTTGTTTTAATTGTGTAGTGCAGCAGTACAGAATTTTGCTTTGTTATATGGGTAAATCATTTATATATCCGTCAAGTTTACAATAGTAATAAAGTCGAGGGGAAATCACTTTGCTGTAAGCGTCGATCAGTTCATTATAAGCGTGTTTGCTATAACCATGTTTTACTGTATATATTTTTATAGTTGGATGAATTCTATTAAATGATAATCAAGTTATTGCGAGAGCAATATGAGTAATCAAAATTTGAAAACAATACGACTTTTTGTTAGAATTTAACAATGCTTGATTAATAGGGAGTTTCTTACTTTTTTTTTTTAGGTGAATTGGCCAACTCTATAAGGAGCAAGACTGATATACATTTTGGTTTGTATCACTCTTTGTTTGAGTGGTATCATCCCCTGTATGAAAAAGACAAGGCTAACAACTATACAACACAAGAGTTTGTCAGGGTAAGGAAAGAAATAGGAATTTTAGCTTCAAAAATGTGAACAAAATAAGTACTACAGCGTTGAAATAAAAAAAACTTGCATTCTATTGATTTAGAATATTTTTCTTCACATTTTTGATGTTTCAAAAAAAAAAACCCACAAATTTTGGATCATTCTCATTGTAGTGTTTTTGTAAATTTTTGGGCTTTTATCTTGCAGACAAAGACAATGCCAGAGCTGTATGAAATCGTTAACAAGTACAAGCCAGACGTAGTGTGGTCTGACGGAGACTGGGAGACGACTGACGAATACTGGAATGCCACCCAGTTCCTGGCCTGGTTATACAATGAAAGGTTAGATACATTGAACAGTTGATATAAGATAACATGGAAGATATATCATCCAAAGGTCAAATATTACAAATAAAATAATCTATAGAATCTATTGCTGTTGTACTGATAATGATTTACTTATGTTAGTTATGAGAATGGGCCTTATCATGAAGTATAAGATATTTGTAACTGTAAATTTTGTGTAACTTTGTGTACATTTGATAGACTACATGGTCTACAACCTTAAATTAGTGTATGCATGTTGGCTGAATTTAAGAATTTAAATACTGGTACTTATGGATGCTGCCATACTTTTGCATCTTGTCATGTCTAAAGGTTTAGCACAAATTGTGGAGCAATTAAGTGTTAATCCTGTTATATCTAAAGAACCATTTATAAAGAAGAGTAAAAATCTAAATTTGATATTTATTTATTTTGTTTCAGTCCAGTTAAAGATACAGTAGCTGTCAATGACCGATGGGGAAAGAATATTCGCTGTAAACATGGCGGATTCTTGAACTGTGATGACAAATATAACCCAGGTATCTATGACATTACTCAAAGAACCATTGATTTGTGAAGTTAAAGAGATAGGCTTCAATTTTATTCCCTATACATGTATATTATCCAATATTTTTTTTTTTGCATAAAAATTGTCAATATATATTTAAGATATGTTTAATAGGGGAATGATTTTTCTACCTCCTAATGGTAACTGAAATGTATGAGAGTTTTCTTCATTATAATACATGTATTTTCTAGGTATTTTTGGTATGTTTGATTTCACTCTTGTTCTATTTAATTACACCTTTCTTCGATTGTCTTAAGGTGTGCTTCAGAAAAGGAAATGGGAGAATGCAATGACCATCGATAAGTTTTCATGGGGATACCGGCGGAGGGCCAACATTAACGACTACCTCACCCTGAAGGACATTACCAAGGTCATTGCTACAACGGTCAGGTCAGTGAAACAGGGTTCTTTATGGAGTCCTCTTGATCAAACAATCATAACTGCTGAAATTGGCAGTTACACTGTAAATTCCTCTTAAGTTTTTTGGATGCTCATCTGTAGATCTCGACGTACATAGTATGAGATGAGATGGTGCATCTGCTTGTCTGTCTGTTCGTACCTATAGGCAAGATACAAACTATGCTTGTTGAGGTTAGACGGTCATACATAAACTTGACTCTTCCTTTGTTTGATTATAGTAAGCGGTAGAACTTAATATTTATTTTCAAGCTTAGAATTCAAAGGTCAAGGTCCCCATAGATTCAGATGGAAATTCCCTGCTTTTAAACCTTGTAGGCAAGATGCACAGTGTCATTTTATCTTATAAGGTACACTAGCTGTATGATATGATTGTGCTTAATACATGTAACATCAGGGACCTTTTCAATAGAGCTTGCACTTGCAAGCACTTGCCAAAAATGTTTTTTCCGGACAAATGTTCATACATGTACATGTATGTGAACTTTAGAAAGTCTTCATAGTGGTATTTTGCTTGTATAACAACATTTTGTAAAGCATTTAAGTTTGTGACTTTTTGACATGGAAATAAAATTTGACGCAGATATTTTGCTTATAACAGACCAAACTCACTTGTAAAGGCTAATACTGTTTTAATAAAATGCAGGTTTTTTCACATAGAGCCTTATTTACAAGTACCTGTTTTTTTACTTCTACAGTTGTGGGGGAAATGTCTTGATTAATATAGGACCTACCCATGATGGAAGAATAGCCCCTGTGTTTGAGGAGCGTCTGAAAGAGATGGGTCAGTGGCTGGGAGTGAATGGGGAGGCTATCTACGAGTCCATCCCCTGGAGCCACCAGAATGACACCACTACTCCAGATGTCTGGTAGGTATAAATGTCCCTCCTAGCAACACTTCTGGGGAGGGGTCTTTAACACTGAGTCAGGTGAACACAGTTAGAGTGGCAGTCACACTTCATGTGTGTGTTTATGACATTTTCCCACTAGAAGGAAACTATCACTTACAGACTCAACCACATGCAGTTCAACAATGGCATATTATGAGGGAAAATAAAAACAATACCATGTTCTTCTTTTATCAATTATTCATGTAAATTTGAAAGTAACGTAAACACAGCAATTTCCTCCAGTATGTATGATAGCATAGAAGTGTGAGACTTTGTCATTAATATAAAAATAGCAAAGGAAATAACTCATATGTAGAATTGAAGCTGGCTTTGTTTAATTTGATGTAAAGGTCAGACTGGTTCGTTTACCGGCACCAGATAGCTCAGTCAGTAGGGCATCTGACTAGAGATTCATGGGGCCCAGGTACGAATCCTGGTCTGGTCCATTATTATTTATCTTATCCTTTTACAGATGATAATCTGTTAAAGTGTTTACCGGTACTTGTGTTTTGATTCCACTGATTGATGAAAAAACATTAAAGTGTTTAAGTATTAGATGAATTACATGTAAATTTTAACCTATTTATTTCACAGGTACACAGCAAAGAAGACAGCTCAAGGTACAGCAGTGTATGCTATCGTCCTGACCTGGCCTAAGGCAAACCAGCTAATGCTGGGGGCACCTGCCACCTCCACGACAACCGTGGTGAGCATGCTGGGATACCCTGGCAACTTCAGTTGGAAGCCCAACCCTGGGGGAGGGATGACCATCCAAATACCTGTCATTCCGTTCGATCAAATTCCCAGCCAGGATGCATGGGTGTTCAAGATACAAGGGCTTAAGAATTAACAGTGCCTATACTCTCTGAATTGTGATATAATTAGGGCTCTACTTAAAAATGTGGGGCTCCAATAGGAGTCATTTAAATTTAATCTTGAAGATCAAGTAAGGTAAAAGGAATTTTGATCTTTTCAATGAAGATGCAAAGATATGCAAAGTACTACACGTAGAATGTTCTACTTAAAAAGAATGTTTTCCAACATATTATCAAAGCAACCAATTCATAATATAAATTGTAATCTTAAAAAGCAGATTTGCAATTTTTTTCTTCAGGAGTCAGTAAAAACTCTGTATTCTTCATTTGTGTAAAGTATAAACTCGCTGTGATTTAACAAGCATACTGTTTTTTAGCATGTGACTTTTTACTAATACATGTATTGGGTGCGTTCAGAGTACTGCCGTTGGCCGACAAAAGTTACCACTGGTAAATTGTTTTACAATTGGTGTGCCAATGGTACCAATGTTTGCCGATAAAATTTACCATAGGAAGACATTTCTGCAGACGATCTAGAGCTCTGTTAGCGATGGTAACTTTTTTTTTTGACGTCACAAAAATGGCGGATATTGTGTATGCATTGAAGACAACAGATTAATTTCACGGCTTTTCCGCCTTGAATCTTGTTGTAGCTGAACAATTCCTTTGTAACATGCCATAATTACAACAGAATAAAATTTTTTACCATATATGTAGGCATGTTGCAGGTGTTTGGGGACATTGGTTGGAATTTGAATGCCATCTAATGCACCCAAAACATTTTGAAATTGAAAGTTTTCTCCAATTTTTTGCCTATGGTGTAGACTATTTGCATATATTCGGCCTTAATATTTTTCAATTAAGGAAGAGAATATACTCTATTAAAACTTTCTTTTATGAATGTTCTAAAACCGATCAGCCATCAAAAGATCTCAGACATTGTGTCCCTGGACGTACGGTATTAAAATCATCGGGTGTATATGATAGTATAGTAATCTCATAGTAATGACTCACTCTAGCCATATTTTTCAAAGATCTACGCACGTTTTGCAGGAGAAAAAAAATGTAAGAAAAAAATATTTTACTGTACACAAATTATATTTCTGAATGTATCCTTTTGGTGCAAAATGATCAACGAGGCAAAAAAATTGCACCTTGGTTTGATATTTTCCGCTAAATAATCAGCCAGTGTTAACAATGGTACAACAAAGGTACCATTTTTAACATTGATAAATTTCCCACTATTTGTACCCCAAAACTCGTTCAGAGTACATATGGGTCCAATGGTACCAATGGCACAAATTGTTAATGTTGGCAAACAGGTATTGGTACCACTGGAAATACTCTGAACGCACCCATTATGTCCCTGTGTTGTGTAGACCCCTTTACTTTGTATATACACTGTATGTGTGTGAATCTGTGTTGTTATTTTAAGAAATTGCTGAATTAATGTAATATGTACAGTACAATATTTGTGAAATTATAATTGTAATGTATGAGCTCTAGAAAATTGTCTCAATATAAAATTCATATCCATGGAGATTAGATGGTCAACATAAATCCACAAATGTCTTATTTGAAATGTATTAAAAAAATTTTCAGTGTTGTGAAAGATGAATTGTTAATTATACATGTATGATAATAATTATTTATATTTTTTATTTCAAATCTTAACATGCAAGTTGAGAACTCTTCGCATATTAATTCTTTGAATCGTGGGAAGAAGTATCTTCAGTGTGTCTGTGATGACTACAAGTATTTGCATTTTGAACAATTGATCTATAAGTATATATATACACTCTGTATTACCAAAAATCTCAAATTTGTTCTATAGTTTCAACATGCTCTTTATGCCACATACATGTACATTTATATTTAGTAATATAAAAGTGTCATTGTTTTAAATCTTTTAAAGTTTGTACCTCTGTTTTCAATTGTGTAATCAGCTCAATTCATCTGAAATGTAATTTGATATATAGTGTTCAAAACATGAGAAGGAGAACTACAAGTATACGCATAGAGATGTCTTATTTGTTTGCGGGTTTTTTTTTAAGTTGTCCCATTTTGCTGTTTCTCACTATTCTGTCAGATTTGGGGTACCGGGGTATGTACTGGACAGACTAAACAGGCTTTAAACAGGGACACTTCAAAGTACATTTTACAGTTGAACATGCTTTATGATTTGAAAGATCAAGAAAAAGCAAACTTGAACATTCCAATGATAGATATATACATTTTATAAAATGCTTGATAATTTACAATAAAAAAATGTAAACCAACCAAAATAAATTTTGTTTTTGTCAACATTTCATGAACATTTTACCCATGTATTCTTCTTCTAGGTTTATGATTCGAAGATCTGAAGAAGGTCAAACCTTATTGTGTAGTGAAATACCAGACTGCCTGTGTTAACATGCAGATGCTTGGTTTCTTTTTAAAATCCCATTCTCAAATCAATTTTTTGAGTACATTAGTTGATATCATATTTTGTAGTAGGAACATATATACACAAGTCCTGTGGGGAACATGTTCATGGCATCCGTAATGGATATATGCCGAAAACAGTTCTGTATGAAAAAATATCAGAGAATTTCGAGGCCTGTTAGGGCTGAGAACTGTCTTATATTTTTTTATACAGAACTGTTTGAGGCGTATATCGTACTTGAACAACTCCATTGAATTTCATAGTTGATTTACCCGAGACAGTCCGATTTTGAAGGATATCATTACTGTAACCACTGGTAACGGTCTGATATTAAGAAGCACACTAATATCGGACTGTCACAGGTAAAATTTTAGACTGCTGGAACAAAGGAATGACATCACAGCAGTGTTTTAATAAACCAAATCAGTTTTACTGCTTCAAGGGAGATAACTCGGTCACTCTGCAACAATATTGTAATTCTACACTATCTTTCAATTATAACATGTTAAAAGAACTATCTTGCATTGCAAGAGAGTTCGACAGCTTTGTTAATTTCTTTGTCTTGGAGGAATTATTTTGCATTACAAAAAATGGTAGCTTTGTCATTTTCTTGTGGAACACAAGCATCCCAACCCCTGAAATAATTCAACTATAACTGTTTTAGTTATGGCACCCAACATGCCATACGTTTTTACAAGGATTCTGCTCAACCTTTTTTCATACTTGTATTCATATTCCCTTAAAATGTTTATGCTTCAAAACCATCCAGATTATGGCTTTAATTCAGGCACGTAGCATCGTTTTTGAAAGTGGGGGGGCCAGACTCTTCCAAAATATCTTGACAAACCAAAAAACAAAAAAAGGAAAAAAGGCACTTTCTCAAAATCATGAAAATCCTAATCCATGGGTGGGGGGTACCAATTTTCACTGTTCATTTCCTTTTCCTTATTATCAATTCAATTTTTTACATCCTCCCAAAAAAGTGGGGGGGCCAACTTCTTCATAATTCAATTTTTTATATGTAAATTTAAGAAAAATCTTTGCTGCGACATCCCTGTAATTGTTCCATCTGATGGCATTCACAAGTATAATTGCTATAGTACTCCCAGCAATTACCGGTAGTCCCATTTTGATGGTTTAGTGAACCATTTCCTTCCATTTAGTTGCTATGCAATACTACTAAAATCCACAGCAAGTGTTACTGATTGTGGGCCAACTCCTTAAACTTTCTTTGTTTCATGAATATTAACTTTTTGTTTCGTGAATATAAAACATGCAGTCACTTTAACATAATATTGGTGAGATTTCCTCCCCATAGCTAGGCATAAACCAGAAATGAAAGGTATTTAACGTTCACAAGAACAAGAAAGTTAAAGGGTTGGCCCATAGTAAGGAAGCATATGCGCGACAGTTGCTTTCCAATAATGTTCCTGATCCAGTTCTATGTCCGATCTCAACTACCTCCCATACACAGAAACTTCAAGTAAAACAGATAGATATCCATATTTATTTTAACACTTTACGTCTCTAAGATACTTCTACATTCAAAACAGCAACCCATTTAAATCTTAGTTGTCACTTGAATAAGAAAGTTGGTTTTTAAAATTTATTTATGATAAATGGACATGAATAATAATAAAACTTGACAAAAACACTTACACTGTACTATTAAAATAAAAAGATATGGGAGTTGATGAGGTGAAAGATGAGGATAAAAATGTCTGCTAAGTTATATTAAGTCATAGTCTCTCTATATATCAACTTTTGCACAACATTTAGGTAGAGTCTTTTGTTCAGCTCCAAGAATTTTCTCACATGAACACTTCAAGCTGTCTTCTGTGTGCCCTTCTTGCCGATGAGTGACTTGTGAATATGTGGAATGACACCTGGAAAAAATAAATAAATGGAAAATCAATGAAAATGTAGAATATTTTGCAAGGAACTGAAGATATTCAAGGTGTTTTTGAGTCAAACCAGTGGATCATATAGATTTTACAGAACGTAAACAAATACTTACCACCACCAGCAATTGTAGCTTTGATTAAGGAATCCAACTCTTCATCTCCTCTGATGGCGAGCTGCAAGTGACGGGGTGTGATACGTTTGACTTTCAGATCCTTACTGGCGTTACCTGCCAACTCCAACACCTGATGAATGGAAATTAATTTATGAATACTCTCATAGAAAATTATTTAACCCTATCAAAAAAATTATTAGCTGTAGTTAAGCGTCCCTGTAAATTTATTTCCGACTAGACTTGACAGGTGAGGTATACACACATACAGTTATCATGGTTATGAAGTTATAACACCATGTTTTTCTCTTACTTAGGTCTACCCATATCATTTAAGATTTTAACCATAAAAGTTTACTTTTTAAAATATTGTAAAATGTTCAAATCTTAACAACCAATGATAAAGGCTTTTTTTTTTTTTGATAACTAAACCCTTTTCAGTTGCTAACTTCACAAATATAAGAAACTGTACAGAAAATCAACATATTAATAATTGCTTCACATCAAGTTTAAGATCTGTCATGACCTACAGTTGTTCGGCCGATTCGATTACAAGACTTATGTAAACAGTTGGCGCTCAATGCATAATAGTACATCCGCCATCTTGGATTTTAACCGCGAAAACTAAAAATGTAAACAATCATATAAAAGTCAAATTTCTCGAAAAAACTGAATGGAACAGTCAATATTTCTGAGGGATTCTGTTGAATATATATCTCCTGCACCAGAAAACCTCAGAGGTATCCATATCAAAAGCCTCAATCGAGGAAAAATTTGATTTGAAATGGGCCTACCCTGGTCCTTCGCATTACTGAATGGATTATCCGACTACAAATTTCATGTTGCGACAAAGAAAAAAGGTTTTTCAAGCTGTACACTTACTTCAGCGGTGAGGTACTCGAGGATAGCAGCACTGTACACTGCGGCAGTGGCTCCCACTCGTCCGTGGCTTGTAGTTCTGTTCTTCAGATGTCTGTGGATACGTCCCACAGGAAACTATAGAGAACATCACAAATGTAAATGTTAGAGCAAGAAAAAACGGTGCATTTAATAGACTACAATACTTTGCGTAATTTTCATCAGAATTTAGTAAGTGCTAACCTGCAGTCCAGCCCTGGCCGATCGAGAAACTGCCTTGGCCTTCGCTTTTCCGGAATCTTTACCTGCTTTACCTCCTGCCTTTAAAAATAAACACAAGGGTGTAAATATTTAGGACAGAAATTATATGTGTATGTGCCACTATTGATATTAAATGTATATTTATACATAAAAACACTCGATGGCTTCTATTTGAAGTGATATTCACAGATTTCTTACCATCTTTGCTGCCTGATGAAATCAATCTCAAACCGACGCTAACGAAGGCCGCCGAAGTATATGCCAGTTCAAGGTCACGTGATAAAATAGACCAATGGGTATACTGCAAATGAAAACAAAGGAGAATTTATGTTTATATTGCTTGGCTTTGAGTTGAGCACCGAATTATTCACTCAAGTTTGACACACTGAAATATATCTAATGAGTTTTACTCGTCTATTACCGTAGAGAACAATGTCACGGAATATGTAATATTTGTTTTCCATTGTTAAGGGAAATAACTTTTGTGGAGTTCAATATAACACAGCCATACAAACATAAGCTTGATAAAATATTCATTACCTTTTTTTTTTTTAAGTGTACAATTCCCTTTAAAATTTTATAGCCTCTTTATATTTTTTCCCGAAATATACAAATGACTAGCCTATTTGCAATTATTTTTATATCACGATAAAATTATTCTATTTAATTGTTTAGGAAAAAAAAATCAAAAACAAAAAAACCACCACATTATAATATGGATTTCAATATATATCATTACTATAATTGATGGAAAATAATCAATTCTCTTTTTAAAAAGCTATTATTTAGATATTTCAAAGAATTAATATGTGCTCGGTTAAGAAACAAACAAACAAAGAAACAATTAAAAAACAACAAAAACTATTGTTTGGGGAGACTCAAGTTCAAGATATGATCTATATATACTATTAACAGGTAAAAAGAGTTTTATATAATTTTTTTTTTACCAAACTATATTTTCTTGTCGATAGACTGGAATTCTTCTAAAGAATATTAATATTTCAAAGAAACACTCAGTGTCGTATTATTTATACATACTATTGTCTAGCAATTACATTTAGAAAATCTATCTGGAGGGCATTAAATCAGTGGTAATACAATTTACATACTAATTAAACAGGAAATTCAAGACTTAGTACAACACCCGGATCGACAAAGGGTTTTTAAGTTGGCACCCGGGGGTAAACAGAGTTCACACCTGCCGCGTCTGACATGCATGCAACCATAAACATATCCCCCACCCCAGTTGATTGCCAGCGTCACTCAATTATTATCCACCCCATTCATGCATAAAATATATTGATAAAACGCACTGGATTTACACGATGCAACATGTACTGGCATTTCTTGGCCTAATTATAAGAAATTTAACATTATCAACTGCATGTTTATTTGACAATTTATTTAATATTTTGTTATATACCATGATCAGCATGCTTTTTAGTGTATTCTTAAAATTTTTTTTTTCTGTAGAAGAGATTTATATCATAGATACATGTTACCAACAACCCCCCCCCCCCCAAATAAATAAAAATTTGAGATGTCTTGTTGTAGATTTTGTATTTACACTGACCCAGTAAATTCAAAATTTACTATACAGAGATACACATCATATTTGTTGCATTAAAAATCTAAAATTCACCAATTCAAACTTTAAAATTAAATTGAGTTAAAGATTAATTATAAATTACTTAGCATGGAATTTCATAATACAATACGCTCAATTGTTTAATTTGTTTGGTTTGTTTTTTAAAATTTATATTAATAACAGCTAGCGTTCTTAATATATGTTGAGATAACCTCAACATTCCAATATGTCAATAAAACGGTTTACCACGAAAAATTTATATAAAACGTCGGTTTCATTCACTTACATGTATTAGGCCTGTATGTATAGCTGTTATTGGAGGGGGATTGATGAAGTCCACAGAAGGTGAGACGAGACTTCAATCCGACAATTGAGGATGTGAAATACGACCCCCTGTTTACTGACAACAACGTAAATGTCGGATTTCCTTTTTCATTTTGCAAGTACTTCATATTTGATTCATGAAAATTTATAGACTACATGCATGTAGGTTTTTTTAATCCAAGATAAAGCAATCACATGGAAGATATACATTCATCTTTATTTATGGGATACGCACACTGTTTTCATGCAGTTCAGTCCTCGTAGAATTTTAGCCCCGTCCCACATTTGAAAGCCCTTAAAATATTTACACATCGTCTATTCTACTATCTATAGTCCAATCATTCTAATCATTGAAAGCACAGGGTTACAAGCTACATGTAGAATGAAACGCGCTGTTAATGGGTCTCCTTCTCTACCTAGAACAAGGAAATAACAATCTGTTACGATCAAACAATAAACTCATAGGCATATCAACTGTATCTATAATTTTAGTACTTTTTAGCAGTTCAAACCGTATTGTTTGGTTTTAATATCAATCGAAATAGTATTAATTACATATTGTTGAGAAACACAAACATCGTACTAGATGAAATAGTAGCATATACAGAAAAGAATTTAGGCAATTTAGATTCTATGTCATCTAAGCGGAAAATTACTTCTAGAAAAAATCTCACGTTTTTGGCAGTAGTAAAAGATATAATTATATGAATTGTTCCCCGTTGTCCATGGAAAATTGCAATGGATGATTTTTTTACTGACGATTTGTGAGTATATTATAATAACACATGTACATTCTGCAGTAGTCTTCAGAACAATTTTGAATTACCGGTATCAATGGCCGCTGTGAGGAGGTCGGGTATATGATATGAAAGTTTGAGTTAGCCGCACGGTTCAGCATAGTAGTTATTTTAAGAGGGCTCGATGGTCGTGACCATCCTTAGACTATATTGATCTCCTTTAAAAGGAGAGCTATCATATATAAAACAATAAGAAAATGTCCAAATTTAAAAGGTAAAATATATGGACTTTTTCTTGACTAAATGATAGTTTATAGCTAAAGACAACATATAATTTAAGGAAGATCTGATGGCCACCCAGCCTCCTTAAACATAATTATTTAGATTAAAAACCCGAAGAATTGCATGTAAAGAATGACATATAGATTAATTGTAAGGTTTTTATCTTTTTTATTTTTAAAGCATCCTTTAAAAAAAACCCCATCAATGAAAGAAGATTAAAATAAATAGAATAAAAATAAAAGTTGCGTAGCAAGGGCAGGGTTCTCATATGTAGGTGAGTGTAAAACCCAGGACATATATCCCGCATGTCCTATAGCCCAGTACCGTCACTAGGTAAATGCCTCATGCCGAAATTGACCCCCCCCCCCCCAAAAAAAAAAACCAAACAAAAAAACAACCCTAGATGTGAACAGAGAAAAGATTTTAAAGTGGTGTGATGCATTTGGCCATCGTAAAATTGGACAATTTTTCATAGATCCCAATTTCATAAATCCCAATTTCTGGCAAAATAAATGAAGTTTTTGTCTCAAAGTCTCATTTTTCCACATCTACCCATGCTTACGTCGATATCCTACCAATACCAGATCCTAAACCCTGCTTAATTATACACTACGTGTACTACATGTATTTTTTATTTGAATTTTCTGAGAATGTTTTTTGATACTTTTTATGATACTTGAATAAAATATGCCATGACTCCAAGGTCTATGACCACAATTTTTATGATGATGTTGTCTCATTGAGGCATACAATGTACCCCTTTATTTAATAGTTAATTAATTTTTTCTTAATAGATGATTTAAGACTTTTTGTGAATCAGTTTTCTGTAGTTTTAGTGTATATGGATTCTGAAGTATTGCCTGATTCAATAGAAAAGAGAAAATTAATTCATATAAACGAAGAAAAACTTGCTAGGAAATGGCTAGAAAAATGTTAAGCAATGAAATGAGCTCTATATGCTTAAAAGATCAATTCTATGTAAAAATCAAAATTCGGTGGCCACGCATAGTCATGGATTTTCTTCACACTTTACAGTTTAATAGACTTTGATAAGTAAAAAAGCCTGACACAATTTATTTGTTGCTATGTGGTCCTGTTGCCATAGTAACAGAGGGTAAATATGTCAAAATGGAATTTTAATGCTTATTTCAGAACATATTGTGAGTAATAGAAACAACTTGGGGTTTCCAGGGTAGAATATATTATTTAATAATTTTTTTTTAATTTGTCATTTCTCGAGAGAAATAAAAACATTTATGAAAAAACACATAGTTTAAAAGTATTTCCATGGTAAGTAAACAGAGTTTTTAAAATATGATTTTTTCCTTTAATTTGAAATTAAAATGCAAACCTTGAAATATTTTTACACACTTTTATCATTGCATGTTCATTAACGAACTTTATATGGTTATCTATACTAAATCATGTTTAATTCGACTATGTTGAGAGAGTGATTATTGAGAGATTTTTCTATACAGCAAACTAGAATATCGATAGCAAGTGTTTTGGTCGACGCCATGCAATTGTTTTCCTGTCCTACATCAACCAAAAAATATTCGGCTTGTTTACCAGAAGTGTAGGCTTTCCAGTCCACAAATGAGATAAAAAAAATATTGCTCACATTTTGTCTGTCGTCAGTCTGTCTGTACATCTGGCCTTCTGTAAACTTTTAACATTTTGAATTTCCGCAAACTATTTCAACACATATTTTATGTTGTCAGATTGCTGTGACTTGAAATTAATCTATGCTTCATTTTATATATAACTTGGGAATTTTCTGTGACAGCGAGAAGAAATACAAATTTTTGATAACGTGTTTATTTGCACTAAACAATACAATTAAGTATAGTAGGGTAGGGTAGGATCTCCGTTCAATTTAATTATTTGTGGTGTTGCCACTCCACTAATAAGTGTTGCAACAATTGTGGCTAAATTCTCATTCTTCAGAGATAGAGAACGAGTACGTCTCCAAGCGCCGAAGAAATTAAAAGGATCCAACATCTGGGTTAATGAGCAGTTCCCACCGGAGATAGAGGAGAAAAGAAAGACATTTTACCCTGTTATGAGAACGGCCAGAAAGAACGGTCATCGAGTGAAACTTGTGAGAGATAGCCTCTACATAGACGGGCGGCTTTATGTGTCACCAGCGTTGCCACAGGACGACTCAGACCAGGCGGAAAACGCAGAACACAAGACCGATTATGCATCAGTAACTAAGGTGGCCATAAGTACAACCCCAAAAGCATCCCAACGGCAACGATACAGCGAGTCAGACTCCGAATATCAGGACCGCAAGAGAGCATGCCGCCGTCGAACACCGAACAAAACATAGGGCCGCGTAGGAGACCAGCCAGATCGTGACCTCAAAATACTGACTCTAAATGTCTGCGGAATCAACAAACGCCTGCAGTGTCCGGAATTTACCGAATAAATGCGCAATATGACATTGTAGGACTAGTCGAAACCCATCCTCACAACGTCAGGGGTCCTGAGTCCACTCGTGGCCGCCACGAGTGGACTCAGGACCCCTGACATTGTGAGGATGGTCGAAACTAAGACTGATGACTCTGATACTATTAATCTACCCGGTTACACAGTCTTTACGAAAAACCGGTGTAAACTAGCAAAGGTTCGATCAGGAGGCATGGCCGTGGCCGTGAAAGATACGCTTATGAAACATGTAAATATTATAAATACTGATTGTAAATTTGTATTATATGGTTCCAGTTGAAGAATGTTTGTCTTGATAGTGTTGATAATATTCTTTTTGGTATTGTTTATATTCCCCCAGAAAATAGTAAATATTCGTCACCAGATTGTTTCTTAGAAATTGAACAAGAACTTTTAACTGTTTCCAAAAATTGTAAAAATATCTGCTGAATGGGTGACTATAATGCAAGAACTGGTAATTTGTGTGATTTTATAACTACAGACGATTTTCTTGCAAATGTTCAAAACTGTGACAATGTATTTCAGACCTTAAATGAACAGAATATTGTTACTTTTGAAACTTTACAAATACCTTTTGTTAGAAAAGTTACCGATATGTCATCTAATAACTTTGGATACAAGCATGCGCGGATCTAGAGGGGGGGGGGGGCCCGCCCCCCCCCCCCGGGAAAAAAAAAATTTTATAAATTTAAATAAGAAAACCTCGGGCAATTTGGCCCCGCCCCCCCCCCCCCCCCCTGGCAAACACAATTATCCTTCGGACCTTCCCCTGGAAAAATTTTCTGGATCCGCGCATGACAAGTTAATAGATTTTTGCATCAACAACAACATTCTTATTGTTAATGGTCGAATGGGTACAGACAAACTCATAGGTAGTTTATAGCTGACATGAATTCATAAATACGCATTATTTCCCTTTTATCTCGGACTACCGCCATATTAGTTGTCGATTTCTATTGTTCTGCTCATTGCTTCAAACCCCCTATATAAGGCCGATAGCACTATTCATGCTTCACCGCATTCAGGTATTTCATTCACCCGAACACGTTACATTGGACGAAAAGACTTGTAGAAACGCGTTTTGAACAAAAATATTATGACAACCACTGCACTGGTAAGGAATATCCAAAGAACTACGAAACAAGGTAGACTGAAATCCCAGGAACACAAATTTCAAAATCCTTGATAATTGTAGAACGTTTTCCTGTATAAGTTATAACATCGTACATGCGCAAACTACACACTGTGGCCGATCGAGCAATGTCACTGATCGCATGGATTTTAGAAACGGGGTGTTTTTGTAGAAACCTATGGAAACGATGTTACGTTGTTACTTTCTTGGATTTACTATCGTTTGTACCAGGCTGAAGCTAGCAGCCACTAACAGCAGCCACTAAGCCCGTAGAAGCTAGCAGCCAATAAGGAAAATCATCAAAGTACTGAGAGTACTCGAATTGAAAATTATATTTTACTTTATTATCGGCATTCGTTAATTAATAACAAGAAGATTTATGCATGACTAATTTGTATGAGCATTGACAACTTCGGAGGCAGTAAAGCTCGCCTGAATAAGAATTATAAATGCGTTTGTGTTTATTGAAATTAATGAATATTGGTATTTGTCTATACGTGTGCTTAAAAATTGACCCCCGGTTCTGTTTACTTCTCTCCGGAAATAACATGCATCAAAAATTCAGAAAAGTAGTCTAATTATTACAAAAATAGGACTTTCAGACATCTTGTATTGTGATTTTATTCTCATCAAAAAATTAGCCTCTATCAAAAAGGAAACCAAACAAGAGAAATCCAGAGGTTAATTTGGGATTATTTTAAGTCAGCCATGTTTTGACGTGAACCTTCGAGAAAAAAAATGCAAAGATATAAACAAGAGATTATTTAGCTCACCCGAACTTTGGCATTTTTAAGCATTTCCCAATGATATAGGGGTGAAAAGTGGACCAATATCTCCATTATTTTTGAAGTGTGCATCAAACGGATAACAGGGCAGTGTAGGGGACCTATAGGGCTGTTATTTCCCGGTCTCAAATATGGGCTGTAGGGGTACCACCAAGTGGCTCCCAGGGGTTCGGGCTCATTTCAGGGGTTTATATCTCAC
>WFKH01007768.1:50961293-50975789 GCA_016163765.1 Magallana hongkongensis | reverse complement strand
AAAAAAAAAAAAAAAAAAAAAAAAAAAAAAAAAAAAAAAAAATAAGAAAACGTCCAAATTTAAAAGGTAAAATATATGGACTTTTTCTTTACTAAATGATAGTTTATAGCTAAAGACAACATATCGAAAAAATTAAGGAAGATCTGATGGCTAACTTGTTGTCCACTCAGCCTCCGTAAACATATTTAGATTAAAAACCCGAAGAATTGCATGTAAAGAGTGACATATAGATTAATTTATCTTTTTTTATTTTAAAGCATCCTTTAAAAAAAACATTAATGATAGAAGATTAAAATAAATAAAATAGAAATAAACGTTGCGTAGCAAGGGCGGGGTTCTCATATGTGGGTGTGTAAAACCCGGGACATATATCCCGCATGTCCTATAGCCCAATACCGTCACTACATATAGAATGAGGTAAATGCCTCATGCCGAATTTAACCCCTCCCCCAAAAAACCAACCCTAGATGTGAACAGAGAAAAGATTTCAAAGTGGTGTAATGCATTTGGCCATCGTTAAATTGGACAATTTTTCATAGACAAATCCCATTTCCTGGTGAAATGAATGAAATTTTTGTCTCAAAGTCTCATTTTTCCACATCTACCCATGCTTAATTAGATATCCTACCAATACCAGATCCTAAACCCTGCTTAATTATACACTACGTGTACTACATGTATTTTTTATTTGAATTTTCTGAGAATGTTTTTTGATACTTTTAATGATGCTTGAATAAAATCTGCCATGACTCCAAGGTCTATGACCACAATTTTTATAATGATGTTGTCTCATTGACGCATACAATGTACCCCTTTATTTTTACACTTAATAGATTATTTAAGACTTTTTGTGAATCAGTTTTCTGTAGTTCTAGTTTATATGAATTCTGAAATATTGTCCGATTCAGAAGAAAAGAGAAAATTAATTCATAAAAAGGATTGCAATAACTGAAGAAACACTTGACTGCTAGGACATGGCTAGAATCAAATATTAAGCACAATCTAGGTCAAAGCTTTCGGGAGCCTTAGCTAGGCGGCTCCCAAACTAAATGTTTTGGACTTTTTCCTCATATAGGAAATATACCCACGCTACGGTCATGTAGCCTTATATATTCCGTGTCTTCTTGTTTATTTTATAGACAAAAACATTCATAGGATTCATAAAGTAACTTATTTTAGGACCGTGTTTATAATAAGATATGTATACTTTATATGGTTATCTATACTAAATCATGTTTAATTCGACTATGTTGAGAGAGGGATTATTGAGAGATTTTTCTATACAGCAACCAAGAACATCGATAGCGAGTGTTTTAGTCGACGCCATGCAATTGTTTTCCTCTCCTACATCAACCAAAAAATATTCGGGTTTTTTTACCAGAAGTGTAGGCTTTCCAGCCCACAAATAAGATAAAAAAATATTGCTCACATTTTGTCTGTCGTCAGTCTGTCTGTCTGTCTGTACATCTGGCCTTCTGTAAACTTTTAACTTTTTGAATTCCGCAAACTATTTCAACACATATTTTATGTTGTCAGATTGCTGCGACTTGAAATTAATCTTTGCTTTGTTTTACATGTAACTTGGGAATTTTCTGTGACAGCGAGAAAAAAATACAATTTTTTGATAACGTGTTTATTTGCACTAAACAATACAATTAAGTATAGTAGGGTAGGGTAGGATCTCCGTTCAATTTTAATTATTTGTGGTGTTGCCACTCCACTAATAAGTGTTGCAACAACTAGCCTATTGTGTTCGGCGAGATATTTTTAGTGGTTTTTAAAATGTTAACAATTAAAACCAAACATTTGGCTCCCTTAGTTGTAAAGATGAAACCAAATTTACACCAAAAAGTCATTATTTGATCGATTTACGAGCAAAACAAAAAAATACATAATTATGTATTTTTCATTGAAATTTTTAAAGAAATTAAACTCCTTCATATCTTCTTAACGCTCACAGCATTATCATTAACAAACAACTAACAAATCAATTGACAAACAAGCCAACCAAACAGTTCAAATAATAATCTTTTAATTCTTGGATTTTTAAAGAAACATGTATAATAATAGTTTTTAACATTCGAACATACGCAAATATCGAAAAAGTTAAGTCGGATTTGAACATGTATTTTATATTTCCTATCATGCAAATTGGAAAACTCAACAAGATAAAAAGAAAAATAATTCAGAGTTGTTGAAATGTGTGATTAAACCTTCCATCCTTTAAAACTTGACCATTCTCCATACAGAAAATTTGCTGAAGTCGTTCGAAGATTTACTTTATCTCCAGCTTTTAAGACCAAAGGTACTGTGTTTGCGCAGTTTCCATACCCTGGATTACTTTCATTGTTGCAACTGCCCAATCCTTTCCGTTTCCCATTGATCAAGATTTCTGCGTCAAATATAGCTTTAGGATTAAGTAAGTTGGTCCAGGTAAAAATATACAGCCCGGCAGCTGGCGCAGTGAAGATTCTGCTGTGAGGATTGTACGCGTTTCCGTAGTTGAAAAATACTTTGTCGTACACAACATTAACGGGTGTATTTCTGTGCAAGGTCAGATGTTTTGATATGTATGCATTGAAAGCAATGATAGGTTTATCTAAAAGAAAACAAAATGATAAAGTAGCGTGCCGTCAAAGTACAAATACGTCCCGAATATTGTTTCTCGTATTCATTTAATGATATAATGGTATCGCAGAACAATTACTAGTAATAGGATGAACAATGGAAAATATCTACATGTATATGTGTTTCTATAGAAACCATGAATATAAAACTACCTTTTATATCATTGTCAATGTTTCTGACACAGCGGTAACTAATTTCCAAATATTTGGAAATATTTGCACAAGGGTTTCCGAAGTGTTTGCTTGTGGCATGTAGATGACAAGTTGCGTACCCGTTGCAATTCCACCTGACCCTGATTTCTGATGATTTTGATCGACAGGTGAGTGTATCAGTTTTACCACCTGGACACACCTGATCATCTGTACGTCCGTAGTTGGCTGACACTATTTTGATTTTCAATCCATTCTTACAGCGTATCATACCTCTTTGGTCAGCACAGAGAGCAAACGTTTGATCTAAGACTATGAAGAAAATTTTTAAAAAATACAACATTGAGATGGTTTTAGTATTATGTTTCTAAGATACTTACTTACCAGTTGCATTTGTCTCTTGAAAAAATATTGCCGAAAAAAGAAAAATCAGTCTGACAAAATAATGCGTAGACATCTTTTATCTCTAAAAAAAAAAGTATTAATTTTTTTTAATTTTTGTGAGAAAAAAGTAGAAAGAGAGAGAGAGAGAGAGAGAGAGAGAGAGAGAGAGAGAGAGAGAGGACGCACACCCAGTAGACCTGTAACTTTCAGTCTGATGGGTATCTTGATATTTCTGGATTTTATATAGTAAATGGACGTATTACTTCCCACTTTTAATCAATATAAGTGTTGTGTTGCAAAACAATGCTGATATATTTGGTTTCAATAGTAATATAGCATGCAATTTACACATTTTCTTGCCGTAACAGGTTGACTAAAAAAACTAACGAGCAAAACTACCTACAACATAGATGACACTGAGTGCGCAGTATCAACGGAACCTATGGAACTTAATTTTTCAGCATATAAAACACTGTCACTGGGGTTAACTACACACCTGAAGTGAAAAAAGTGAAATAGGAAATTAAATAATTAACTTATACATAGAAATGTTTAGGTTTTTTTTTTACACAAGGTTTGCCAAATCAGCGTATTGAGTATGAGTAAATATATCTCTAAGTTAAACGCTGTATGCATAAAACAATTGTCCTTTTACATCACGCCTTTGAAAAATTTATGGAAAACATAAGCTCCAAAAGATAAATGTTTGAAAACAAAATTTAGACAGAAGTACTGGTGATTATTTTATTTTTAGTAAATCTTCAGAAATCGCCAAAAATAAAAAAAATCGCCAATCCCCCCCCCCCGACATACGGTATATGGCGCTTCTATGATTTTATTTAAATATCATATGCATATGCCAATTAAAGGTACAAATATGGCATATATTTAAACAGTATACAATTTTAACAATGGCAAATAAAGAAATTATTTTTTGCCTTAAACAAATAGCTGGATACTTTTTATATAGTATTACATGTATAAGAATTTTCCTGTATTTATACAACTCTTTCCATCTCTGTGAATTACCTGAAATTTGAGTTCACATCTGCCAAATCTGACATGTAATTTTAAACCGCACCGCTACGCCTCCATAGTTATTGTCAATGTTTTGAAATTATGTATCTAATACATGCGCAATATGTATTGATTCAGTGATGTATCTGATACATCTGAAACACGTAGCGATTTACTTACATACTTAAATAAGAAAAAGACGGTTAACAAAACAGTTTGGAAGAGAGAACAGGTTGCCTCTCCTTAACGATTGTTATATGCCTGTATATGTATATCTTGTCTAAACAATTTGTGACATTATGTAATCAGTTGTTTATTTGAAGTAGCGATAATTTACCAGTTAATTTCTGTAGGACTGAAGAGGGATCATGCATGACACCTAAACACCACACTTACCAATTGCACCCCCCTAAAAAAAATGCAAAAATCCAGATAAGACAAAATGTGGAGATAATATTTACATCTGCAGCAAACTGAATTCAATTTAATTTATATCAACATAATGGTTATTGAGGTACGTATACAAGATTTGAAACTGTTGGATATTAATTACAAAACACAAGCAAATAAAGGGCATATACATTTTAAATCAAAGCGGGCAGACTGAACTTTAGTATACAGCTCTTCAGTCTTTTCAGCTCTAAAGATGACATCAATTTTCAGAATTTAAAAGTATTTTGTCCATCAGAAATATTGAATTTTTGAAGATTCTTTCTTATGCAATGACAAGGCATTTCGTTCCAGTACAAAATGGTTTTGCTCGAATCACAAAAGATACAACATTATTCATAAAAGGAATGCAAAACCACGTACCAGAGTCAAACTGAATTTAACAAATGTTTGATTCTATTTAGTCTTTCCAGAAAGAATATAAGATGGAGTTTATCTGTTTTAATTCAGGTTATGGTTTATCAATTTTAAGCGAATGCATACAAATAGATACGCATTTATATTGGTATTTGCATGCATTTTACAGCGATATATTAAAATTGACATTACAACTTCATCAAAGAATCTAGCTGACAATAAAATGTTCTAGTTTTTCAAATAAACCGACCCCCCCCCCCCCCCCGAGTCTTTTCACACAAATTGTAATCTACCTTTCTAAAAAAAAAACCACAAGTAAAAACAAGATGATCTCTAGGTATTTGAAACCTTAGATATTTTCTATTACACCATTCTGAGAGAAAATAATCTTTCTTTAGTAAATACTAATATTTTGATTATATCAATATTCAATTGCTCACAAAATCAATAAAGCCCATTCACAGCTTTTTGTAAATCGTCATCTATTTCAGTATAAATAACAGTATCACATGTATATAAATCAATACGAGGTCTAAAATACCAAAACAGTTTATGCTCTTTAGTTTTGTTTACATCAAGAACATATCAAATTTACATAGGTCGGGATGTGTTAAAAATATTTAAAATTTTCTCAAAAATCATTAGGCCAGGAAAATTTCAACTTGTCTGGAATCACCCTCAGGTAATGTAGAATTAGTTTGCTGGTAAAGTTGAAATTTGCCTAGAATATGTTTGTTCAGTTAAAAATACAGAGTGGTACAATGTAGGGCGAGGCCACTACTGGGGATCAAATATTTGAATACGAATATAAAGGGAAAGGTGTAGTCAAAAACTTTTTTGACCAGAAAAGTTGAAACTTAAGTGAAAACATTTGCAGGTAGTGTAGATAGTTTAAGAGTTTATCATATGACAATCTCCGAGGTTGTGTCGGAGTCACAATTGGAGATCAAATTATTTTATAGGCATGTCTTAGAGGACATCTTTAAAAACTTCTCCTTAAAAATATTTTGACCAGAAATGTTGAAACTGATTGAAATCTTCTTCAAGTGTATAAAAAATCATGAACCCCGCGGTTAAAGGGGGACCACAATCGGGTATAAAATTTTCACATAAGAGTTTATACAGACTCATACAAAAAAATTCTTCTGCCCCAGCTACAATGTTATAATTTTAACATTATTTTGTAAGCATCGTCATAAAGTGTTGGTTTTTAATTGTTTCAACCCTCAATCCAATTCTGGGGCCTCAGAAGGATCATATACGTGTAGGAATACATATGTATATATGAAAATTTTTCTCGCGAACTGCAATGCTATGATGTCTGATGTAACTGTGCAAGTATCCTGATATAGTGTAGATTCAAAATTGTTCAAACTGTTACAAATGTGGCGTTAGCTCTAAGGAGTGGTTAAAAGCTGGGGTTAAAAGGAATGCAGTTTACATTTTGACCTGTTCAAATCATGACACTCGAAACTAGTACTTGAGTCTCCGGAGAGATTAAAAATCATTTAAGGAATGCTTGGGGAAAACCTTTTATAATACTATTCTTTTCAAAAATGCAAAGCTCAAATTGAAATAGTATCAAATATGTATATGTAATGGTTATAGTTTTGATTCTAAACTGTTGAAACAAAGACCACTGAAACAACTCTAGAGCAAAAAAGGGGCGCATTGTTTCACATAAGAATTTGTTGAGAAACATTTGAATACTTTCTTTAAAAAGATATGTTATACGAAAATGCCCCTATCATTTTTGTTGCTCAGTTAAGCGATTGCTTCCTTTGCATTTTGTTATATATTTTTTTTAGCAATTTGTAAAGCATTAAAACCAATAGTTATTCATTCAGAATCGACCCGTTAATAATTTATACACGTATAAATGACATCTACATGTGTAAACGTTTCAATTGTGGACTGACGCCACTTTTTTCCAGATGCCTCTCAGAAAATGTTCCATGTAATGCAATAAAAAGACTTGTTTTAGAGTCCGCACTATGCCTGTCAAGTTTTTCTATTACAAATTCATTTAATTTAGACATATCTTAGCTATAATAACCAAATAGTTTGCGGCCGTTCTTTTGATGCCTGCGTTACTTTGTTTCTTGTTCTTATCTGAATCTGACATATGAGATTTTGAGTTATCATAATAGTAATAAATTGCAATATCATATTTTTTTTTATTCTATTAATATATTTTTCAAAATCGTATTATTAACTCGGCTCATTTGTGATATGGAATATGACAAAGTGTTTTTCATGCAACTAAGGATACTTGACGCCATTCATTTTCTTATCATCATCAAAAATATTAATTGCATGTATATCGGCGTTATTTTTTTTTTAGAGTTGTCTCTGAGAGGATTTTCTATGTTATCCAATAGTTCGAGTTGTCTTCGTAGAAACACTTTGCATATTGTTTACATTCACCTAGTTCAGGCACGTTTTCGGTTTGGATTGACAGAATTGCAGTTATTCTGTTATCGCTTGCGTAAAGTTATTTTTTCCTTTTATTTGTTTCATATTTATTTGCTCTGTTTAAACATGAAGGAATATTATTTAAACATGAAAATGCTTTCTTTGATGATTCATGTGGGTTATGAAAGTAGCAAACGTTGCAACAAAAAAAAAATTGAATTACCCTTTAACGCGGGTTTTGGATCATACTTGGTGGATTTAAAGGGGCATGGTCACGATTTTGGTCAAACATTATTTTTCCGTTTTTAATGTTTACAATGCTTTAGTAAGGCATTTTTAATAGGCAACCAAAAGAGGTATAGCGCACTTGATATACGATTTCGCCTAAAATATAGCACTTTTGCAAACATTAAACATTTTCAATATTATACAGTATTTAATTCAAATATATTCAAAGAAACGCAAATAACACAATTAACATGCTAAAAAAGTCTTAATTATCTTACACGACATCATTAAATTATTCATGTTTTGTTAGGGATATATAGTAAAGTAGTTAGTATACGATACAAAATTGTATATTTGACTATTTGACCCACTCTAAACCAAAGAAATCCGATTAAAATTATGTTCTGCAGATATTGTAGTACACGTTTACATTGAATTAGTTTTGGTTTAACGTGGTCTTCTACTGAAAATTAGACAAATATTTCAATTAATGTCTTTTCTAATATAATCATGTATATAGCCATATATATTGAAAATACATCTTCTGAAAATGTTAGATGCGTGGCCTAGTGGTAACGCGGAGGTCTTTTTGATTTTGAGCTGGATCGAATCCACCGAGTAGTAAATAATTTTTTTCACTTAATTGAAACATGAAAAGAATAGAGAGATTAAGTTACACGTATCTAATCTTCTGGGTTTTTAAAAAAAAAATTATCTTGTTTAATTCAGTCTGAGCATGAGCACACCCAATATAAACAGATATCTTCATTAACACTATAAATGTACATATACTATATTTACACTTAGATCCATTGGATTTTGCTTGAACTTATCACGGTTCAGAATATCAACTAACATTATACACAGAGTTTCCCGAATTTATGACAAATTAGTTGTTACAGACACCATTTTTAAAATTAGTATCTAGGTTTCGAAAGCTAGGTACCTGAAGCTATTTTTAGTAACAGGTACTCTCCGTCCAAACACAGGTGTAGGCGAAATAATGGGAAAAGGCGCTATACCTCTTTGAGTGTCATTCGTTGAGTTAAAAGCGATTACAGAGCTTAAAATTCTTTGCTATGTAAACAAAGCTTTTGTTTACATTTTGAATGTTGAAGTGAAAATTCCAGTTTTAGACCTAAAATGAATGTGTGAAACGTTAGGAACTGTTTATTTATGCTTAAAATGAATAAGAAGATAGACAAATCAGCTTTAAAAAGATTTTTTACAGCTATATTGAACATATGTAAACAAAAACAGGGCACGAGTCTTGTTTACATGATAAAGAATTGTGAGTCCTGTATCTTGCTTATAACTCTACGACTGACTCTAAAATTTCATTTGATCATTAGAAATGCATTTCTAAAGCATTGTAATTAATAAAAACAGCAAAAAAGAATTTGACCAAAATCGTGACCATGCCCCTTTAAATATAAAAAAATAACCTCTGATAAGTTTTATGTTGACCATAGGATTTTCAACGACCACGCAATGATTTACAATTTTTAATACCGGATATTATTTTATAGAAACAATAAAAATAATAGTAGGAGTATACATCAAACTCAATGATTTAATGTATTGTCACTTTACTAATAACTATGCATATTACTAATATCTTAGAATAGGGAGTTTTTGATCTTTGACTTAAAGGTTTTAGCTGTAACGATGAAATCAAAATCTCATTAGAAAGCTATTATAAGATTGGTTTAAGAGTAAAACATTGATAACATATTTTCTTTATTGATATCTCGAAGAAACTTCAATCAGATCTCTTGAACGAACCCCCCCCCCTCAAAAAAGCCCCACCCCCTAAAAAACCTTAGATGAGAACAGGGAAAAGATTTTAAGGTGGTATGATGCATTTGACCATCGTAAAATTGGTCAATTTTCATGGACAAATTCTAATTCCTGGTAAAAAAAAAAAAAAAAAAAACTCCGAATTTTTGTCCCAAAGTCTCATTTTTCCACATCTACTCATGCCGAAGTCGATATTTTACACGGCGGGTGTGACCGGTCAGCAGAGGATGCTCACTCCTTTGTGGCACCTGATCCTAGCTCTAATTTTTTAGAGGTCCGTGATTGCTCTACTCCTTTATAGTATTTTTCCTTTGGACTTTTGATTTTGAACACTGTTTGTTATCACCAGATTTACTTAAAAGCTAAATCTTAATTTTTTTTCAAATGTCAGTTATGGTCAGGAACAAACAAGAATTTCATTCCAATACAAAATGCTTTTCGTTTGCTATGTTTCGAAAAGATGCAACACAATTCTTGTAGTGGAACGCATAACCACCTACCAGACTTAACAGGTAGACCATAACTGACATTTGAAAAAAAATAAGATTTCACTCAGTCTCTACACTATCCAGCATAGATGAAATTCATCTATTTTAGTTCAAGCTTTGTTCATCATTTTTTAGTGAATGCATTCAGCAAGATATTATTATATTGTGATATTCCTTTATTTTAAAGCCACATATTAAAACTGGCATTGAACTATCAAAAGGATCTGCCTGACAATGGACTGAAAATGAAATTTTCTTTTTTTCAAATAAAGTCTAGACTGCCTTAGCTACTCCTTGTATTAAACAACTCGTTGTATTAAGCGACCACATTTAGACCAGTCCAAAGTTATTTTCTGTATGAAAACCCTGCATTAAGCGGTCACTGCCTTACGTGACAAGCGACCGTCATATTTGGTCTCAAAATGCTGTTTAGACTGTTTAAAGGGGCATGGTCACGATTTTGGTAAAAAATTATTTATTCGATTTTAATGTTTACAATGCTTTAGTAAGGCATTTTTAATAGGCAACCAAAATTTGAGTGTCATTCGTTGAGTTATAAGCGAGTTACAGAGCTTACAATTCTTTGCTATGTAAACAAAGCTTTTGCTAACATTTTGAATGTTGAAGTGAAAATTCCAGTTTTAGACCTAAAATGAATGTGTTAAACGTTAGGAACTGTTTATTAATGCTTAAAATGAATAAGAAGATAGACAAATCAGCTTGAAAAGATTTTTTACAGGTATATTGAACCTATGTAAACATAAACAGGGCACGAGCCTTGTTTACATGACAAAGAATTGTGAGCCCTGTATCTTGCTTACAACTCAACGAATGACTCTCAAATTTCATTTGATCATTCAAAATACATTCCTAAAGCCTTGTAAATAATAAAAACAGAAAAATAAAATTTGACCAAAATCGTGACCATGCCCCTTTAAAGCGACTTCTAGCAAACAAGAAAATGGCGTCCCAAGCTGATAACTAAACAGTGTTTTGTTTTGATTTCTAATAAGAGCACTTATCATCTAACAGTTATTATCATTAACCCCATATGTGAAGTAAACCTAAATCCCACCCCCACCCCCTGCTCAAAACAAATTGTTATCTAGCGTTGTAATTAGAACCTGAGCGAGGAAAAAATTGACGCGATGTGTTTAATATTTCTATAACATAATTTTGAGAGAAAAACATCTTTCTTAGTAAATACTAATATTTCAGTTATAACAACTTTAACATTTTCATAAGTAGTTTTCAGTACTCACAATATTAATAACTGATTTTCAGTAAGAATAACAATACCACTAGTATACAGAATAATACAATGTCTAAAATATCAAAAAAGTTCACTCTCTGAAGTTTTGTCAACATCAATGTAATATAAAATTTTTACATAAGAATAAATAAGTAAAATATCCTTTAAAATCATCTTTAAAAAATCATTTGTCTAGAAAATATTTAACTTGTGTGAAAGCACCATAAGGCAGTGTTGAATTATGTTTGTCGAAATCATGATTCCAGAGGGAAGTACAGCATGACGTGATGTGTCAAAATTTTAAATTGGAATAGAAAGAAAAAAATCTTAATTTTTTTTTATAAAACCATTCAGCAAGAAAACTTGAAACTTCAGTGCAAATGCCAGCCGGTAGTTTAGATTCAACTTTGTTATATTATGATGTACAGAGGTGTTGTTGGACTACTTTGGAAAACCAAATACATGTATATGAAAGTACAGCTTTTTTCATAAGACTGAGATAGGACCACAATGGGAGATGAAACTATTACATAGACATAAATTGGGAGATATCTTTAAAAGTTTATTCTTAAAAACCATTTGACTAATAAAGTTGAAACTTGTGTGAAAGAACCCTCGGGTCATTTATATTCAAGTTTGTTAAACCATGAACCCCAAGGTTAAGTTAGAGGCCTGAATAGGATATCAAGTTTTTTTTTTATCTTGGAGGATATACAAACATGTAGAGAAAATACTATTTCTTTAAAAAACAATGACTTTGTTTTTTAAGATTTTATTTTTTATTTTTAAAGCAAGCATTGTTATAAAGTGTTAATTCTTAATTGTTGAAAATGGGACCCGTTTCCCTATTATAAGGTTTCAGAAGAGGTTCAAAGTTTGATATAGAAATGCATGTATGCATTAGAAAATCTCGAGAAATACAATGCTATTGTATGTAATACAATGTATAACTATGCAAGCATTCTGATTTTGTTTTTATTTTAGATTGTTTAAACTGTGACCTTTGTACCAATACGTTGGTTACCAGGAGGGGTTAGAAGTTCTAATTCATCAGAGTTTTTTGAATACCTTTTAATGGTGGTCAATGTCCTGAATTAGAAGAGTATCTTTTTGTGATGAGAACTCTTATAATATCGTTTGTTCCTTTCATGTATTTACAGAAACAAAAAAAACCCCCATACTGCACGAGAAATCACTTATGGGCCGCAGGAGAAGCCGATCTATTTGTGGTTCTGATAGAAAGTGCACATGGAAATGACACCTGAATTTTATTGTTTTGACAGAATACTTAAATACTTGAAGAATAATAGATATAGTACTTTAAATTTATATTAAATTTTTATATGATATTAATGAGAAATTTTATTTATTCAATTTTTCTTTTACAATCAAATGAACTTTTAGCTCTACAAGTTACTCTCTACGAATAAGAGATATCTCCCTTTGCTCATAATGACAGTAAGACTAAGCTATATGAGGAAAGTGACATATTAATCTTTTTTAGGGAAACAAAGAGTCATTTTTTTTTATTGCAATTTCGTTTCGTTACTAGAAGAAAATAAGTTTTTATACATAAACGTTTTAATTTTCAATAAATTAAACTCTTGCTGAAATTCAGCTGGGTGTTATTTATCTCCTTCATAAAGTTTTTCACAATAAGCGGTCGATTTGATTATCTTGTAGTTATACATCGATCAATAATTGTCTGGAAATAATTGCACTAGTTATTCATTCCAAGTTTATGACGCTTTGATATTTTATGCAAGTGAAATGAATACAAGTACATATAGTATGGGACCGACACCACTTGGTCAATTAGTCTGAGTATTTTTTTTATGTTATGCAATAGTTTGAATTTAAAAAAAAAAGTCATACTGTGCGCCTTGCTCATTTTCCCGTATTACATGCATATTTTTGGTTCCGAATGACAAAAGCTTTTGCAGCCGTTCTTTTGATGTTCGTATTAAATAATTTCTTGTTTTATATGTTTCATTTGTTATGCTACAAATACTTATAATAGGATGTTTAAGAAATTTGAACATCTGATTAGTCTTAATTTTAACTATAGAATTTCTAACGACTGCGCGAAATTTATTGTTTTTAATACTTGGTTTGTTAGTATAAAAAGTACAATTAAGAAGTAGTGTAAAATTGTACAATAAATTCAATTACATTTAAATGCATAAATTGTGGTATTGTCACTTAAATGATAACGCTTGCAATAACTAAAATTTGCTTTTGAGAGGAAGTTTTTTTTTTACCAAATAGAGTTAAGCAATTGGTTGTTCTAGTTGTGGGGACAAACACCAAGATCAAATTAACAAGATATCATATATAGAACGATTGAAAAGTAAAACAAAAAGTACATATTGTTTTATTTTATATTGAATTCTTTCTCATGCAAAATTAAAATTTTTAACAAGATAAAGAGAAAAAATCCAAATATGTTTAATAATGTTATTAAACTTTCCATCCTTTAAAAGTTGACCAATGTTGGTGAAGAAAATTTGCATTTGTCGTTCGAATATTCACTTGATCTCCTGCGTTTAAGACCAAAGGAAGCGTGTTTGCGCAGTTTTCATACCCAGGATTACTTTCATTGTTGCAATTGCCCAATCCTCCCCGTTTTCCATTAACTAAGATTTCTGCGTCAAATATTTTCCTAGGTGCAACAACGCTTGACCAACTGAAAATATAAAGCCCGGCAGATGGCGCTGTGAAGAAGCCGCTGTGAGGATTGTAGGCGTGTCCGTAGTTGAGGAATAATCTGTCGTACACAACATTGACAGGCGTATTTTTATGTAAGATCAGATTTTCTGATAGGTGCATGGAAGGCAACAATTGATTGATCTAAAAGAAAACAATATAATAAAGTAATACAAAATACGTCCAAAATATTGTATTTTATATTCAAATTAAAATATATTGGTATCACAGAACAATTCATACGATGTAGTTGGCGGACACTGTTTTGAGTTTCGATTCATTCTAACAGCGTTTAAAACCCAATTATCAAGCACAGAGAGCAAACGTTTGATCTAAGAATATGAAAGCAGATTAAAGAAATACCACATTGAGATAGCTTTAGTAATATGTTCTGAAAATATTTACTTACGTGTTGCATTTGTCTCTTGAAACATTATTGCCAAACAAAGGAGTAACACTCTCAGAAAATAATACGAAGACATCATTTATCTGTAAAAAGAAAATTGAATTAAATATTGTGAGAGAGAGAGAAAAGAGAGAGAGACAAATAGAAGGAGAGAGAGAGAGAAAGAGAGGGCACACCCTCAGTAAACCTGTATCTGTCAGTCTGATTGATACCTAG
>WFKH01007768.1:50925138-50937606 GCA_016163765.1 Magallana hongkongensis | reverse complement strand
TATCAATAATAATTTGCAACACGACACTCTTATTAATTGCAAAGTGGGTTGTGGTATTACCTAAATTTTCTATAAAAAGCAGGAATATCTAGGTATCAATCAGACTGACAGATACAGGTTTACTGAGGGTGTGCCTCTCTCTCTCTCTCTCTCTCTCTCTCTATCTCTCTCTCTTCTTCTATCTGTCTCTCTCTTTTCTCTCTCTCTCACAATATTTAATAATTCAATTTTCTTTTTACAGATAAATGATGTCTTCGTATTATTTTCTTAGAGTGTTACTCCTTTGTTTGGCAATAATTTTTCAAGAGACAAATGCAACACGTAAGTAAATATCTTCAGAAGATATTACTAAAGCTATCTCAATGTGGTATTTCTTTAATCTGCTTTCATATTCTTAGATCAAACGTTTAACACTGTGCCGGATAATTATGCCAGTGCCTAGGTGGCATTTTTGCACCCGTCTAAGCTGCATATATCGAAAAATTCAAATATGCCATATGATAGACCATTGCTTAAAGAGTTTACAACCACCTTTGTTATCATTGTATCTCACCTGTCAGGTGAGATATTTACCTTTCAAAAATAAATTCCTACAGGAAAATAATTTTTCCCATAGGAAAAACAATATTCCTATAGGAAATTTGAAATTTCCTATCGGAATACAAGAACTTCCTACAGGAATTTCAATTCCGATAAGATTTGATAAAATCCTATAGGAGATCTTAATTTCCTATAGGAAAACTACCTGTCTGAATCAACTTCCTACAGGAAATACCATTCTCCTATAGGAAATATAATTCCTCTAGGATTTTTAGAAAATCCTATAGGATTGTCAATATTTCCTGTAGGAGAATCATTTCTCCTATGGGAATTATCATTTTCCTATGGGATATTAATTTTTAAAGGTAAATATCTCACCTGTCAGGTGAAACACACTAAAAACAAAAGTGGTTATATACTCTCTACACAATGGTCTATCATTTGGTATATATGGATTTTTCCGAAACTGCATCTTAAGCGGGTGCAAAAATGCCACCTTGGCACTGGCATAATTATCCGGCACAGTGTTGTTTGCTCTCTGTGCTTGATAATTGGGTTTTAAACGCTGTTAGAATGAATCGAAACTCAAAACAGTGTCCGCCAACTACGTATTTCTCATCGTATGAATTGTTCTGTGACACCAATCTATACTTATAAATTAAGACATTTTGCCAATAAACTACGAAATGTCTGCACCAAAATAATTGCTTACACCTTTAGTATTTCATCACATGTGAGTTGATGTCCGTAAGCTATAATTGAATTTTACCTAATAAGTAGTTATTGAGAAATAAATTAAAAACATACTTTCATTTTCGATAAACCAGCCCGAAATAGCAAAAATGAGAGTAAGGTGGTGGACACGCTTTGGCGGATCCAAGTCAGTGGGAATTTGCATCAAAATATATGCTTGCAATTAAATAATATTGAATGATTACGTAAAGAGTGAGTATATTTACTGGGAACCTATTTAGGGTATACATAGAAATTAAGATACGACAAAAGTTGAATAAATAAGATGAGTCGATTCGTTTCTTGAACGCGCGATTTTAGTTTTGATGAATAGAACTTTCCAGAACGGGTAACCAAGAACGCGGGTTGACTAATCTCAACGTCATGGCGGAAAGTGTAGGGCGAGTTAATCATCGGGCAGTTATCTTGGATCTGACAACTTAAGTTTAAGATATGCAAAAAAATATGTTTATACTTACCTTGCGTTTTTAAATTACAAACATTTTTATACCACTGCAGATTAGTAGTAAACCATATACATTAATTTGTGAAACATAAACAAATCGTGTTAACAACTCTACGTCTGTATGAATAGATGATGTATGCAAGGTTACAGTCTTTTTATCTGAAATTCTTTTTTTGAGACAGTGATAATAATTATGGTGAGATTTGGTTTAAAGACCTAAAGAACAAAATTTAGAAAAGAAAAACGACGCACTGCAAAGGCGTCGGAACCGGGGGGGGGGGGGGGGGGGGGGGGGGGGGCGCCCCCCCCCCCCCCCATTTTTTTTGTTAAAGTTAAACATAACCACCCCCCTTTTGTTTTTTTGGCTTGTCAAGATTTCTGACAAGTCTAGCCCCCCCCCCCTTCAATTTGATTCCGAGGCCACTGCACTGTAAAGCCACTCACTGGTTTGAAATATAATGAAAAAGTTTGCAGGTTTTTTTCCAGTCAGCTGCAACAAAAAGAATAGAGACCATATACATGGAGCATTGTATCATATTTTAAAATGTTTAAAGTGTTAATTCCCGCGCTTGCGCGGGATATTATCTAGTATATTTTAATTTGAATACAAAATACAATATTTTGGACGTATTTTGTATTACTTTATTATATTGTTTTCTTTTAGATAATTCAATTGTTGCCTTCCATGCATACGTATCAGATAATCTGATCTTACATAGGAATACGCCTGTCAATGTTGTGTACAACAAATTATTACTCAACTACGGATACGCGTACAATCCTCACAGCGGATTCTTCACAGCGCCATCTGCCGGGCTTTATATTTTCACTTGGTCAAGCGTTGTTGCACCTTGGAAAATATTTGACGCAGAAATCTTAGTTAATGGAAAACGGAAAGGATTGGGCAATTGCAACAATGAAAGTAATCCTGGGTACGAAAACTGCGCAAACACGCTTCCGTTGGTCTTAAACGCAGGAGATAAAGTGAATATTCGAACGACAAATGCAAATTTTCTTCACAAACATTGGTCAACTTTTAAAGGATGGAAAGTTTAATAACATTATTAAACATATTTGGATTTTTTCTCTTTATCTTGTTAAAATTTCTAATTTTGCATGAGAAAGAATTCAATATAAAATAAAACAATATGTACTTTTTGTTTTACTTTTCAATCGTTCTATATATGATATCTTGTTAATTTGATCTTGGTGATTGGTTAGGGGCTGAACACATAACGTTATTATGGTAATTTTTTATCAAATGTTATAAATATCTTGTCAAGACTGACTGAGTTTTAAGTACCTCTAGTTTTACCACATGACACGTCATTTTAAAATAAAATGTATTGTGTCAGGTATTCTTAGATGAACATTTAAGTTATATATGCCGTTATTAGTTTATCTTATTTAGGGAATAATTATATGTGTTTTGCAACAAGCTATTTAAGTTACAAACTTTCTGTAAATGATACAATTGAAGTCAATAACATTTAAATGTGATAAAGATTATTTCCTATTATTTCATACATTCTTTGAGTGTGATGATACACATCCACCACAAACGTTAATCGATATGCAGTAATGGGTATTCAATTTTCAATTGGTATTGACAAATGATAAGAAAATATGTCCACACCTCAATTTATCTTTCCTTGTATACGTATTTTAAGTAAAGGTATTTTTCAGTATTTTAAAAATCGCACAAGCAACTACAATAATTTTAAATATCACGAAAATACCTGAAATCAATGGGCATAGATGTTTATGTGAAGAAAAAAAAACTATCTTAAGGTATTTCACTTAGCACAAATTAGGTTCAAAGCGGATATGGTCAATTTTTAAAAAAAAAGTTATGATGTATTGCTCAATTAACACAGAAAAAAGAATTATCATTTTATTGCTCAACATTTATTAATAAAATCAATCTTAAATAAATAAAAAAATGAATAATTTTTTGACATTATAATAATCAAGCAATATTTTTTTCTGATACATTATACAATGACATTTGATTTTTCATTTTAATGAAGGAAACTTATAATATGTTACTACAGAGAATATTCGATATGCCTTGTTTTGCAATCAAAAATCAAAATTAAAGGGTTTGGTAGATTTTCAGAGTAAAACAATACAAATATGTTAGGCAAAATCTTGCAATTTTTTTCACGTTTGAAGCCCTATCTCTAAACTGTTTTCTTTGTAGTTTGTTTTGTTTACAAATTTCAACGAAATTATATAATTTTTTTTGTTAAAACCACTTTGAGGAGTGAGATGCCTGAAATGTAAAAGCAGTGATTTGTCTCGTGTGGATATATACATTTTCTTAAATCATTAACAGAGACAATCAATAGTCAGACCGGAGCGATTGCAGGAAGTATTGCTGGGACTTTGCTGATAATCACGATTGTTCTTCTCATTGTGTTTCTTATGCACAAACGTTATACCTGCAATATAAGTAAGATGAAATTCAGTTATTATTCAAGTATAAAAGGTTTCTGGCGATGTTTTGTGTTGTATTTCATAATAACTTTGATATGCTTTTAAAACGGTACTTTCAAAAATGCTCAATTTACTTTTGCATTTTGAATTCATTGCAATATCATTAAAAATTAGACTTGTTAACCAGCTCCTTTACAGTACGAAAAACAGATCTTCAAACATCACTTACGGGGTCATCTCAGAGCAATATTTTTTTTTATCTAGTAGTTCAGTAATATATTTTATTTTCTCAAACGAATCAAAATTCATCATAGCGAAATAAATGCAGGCAAGAAACGAATTGACACCAGTAAGCGTTTTTATGCCTCAATTATTCATTAAAGTATTGCGGAATGGGCTGACTTAGTCACAAAGGATCAATTGTATTTAATAAAAAAATTGACCTATAGGGCCGGTATTGGTTTCTGTCTTTACAAAATGCACTTCGATTTCCGTTCCACTTCTTGATTTTAGGCCATACACAGTAAACTCTTAGGTTCTAGTTCTCATAATGTATAGTGATTGAAATATAAAGTTTCATAGTCGATGTCCGAGCAGTATGAGTTATGGACGCTTTTTTTTTTACTTTATTATCATTAAATTTTATTTTCAGTTTACTTTCTATAATACGATACATGTACTTTATATTCGTTTATTTACAACCAGGGACATATAAGCAACTATCGAAAGTCTCGCGTGACGCGATTTCAAAGTTCGTTTTATGCATCAATCTTCTTCTATTCTATTGAAAACATTAACACAATATTCTTTAAAAAATAAGGAATGTGTTATTTTACATCATTCCCGTATAGGATTATAATTACGATGATTAAATTCTCACATATGCCGAGTCCACAATGACGTTAAAATCGGGTATTTATTATCCTTATATCTCATTCAGTTTTGAACATGATAATTCAAAATTTCTGAAACAGATCTGTATGAACAAGAAAAACATCTTCATTTGCCCCTAAGTTTATCTGTGTGATAGCATCAAATGTATTTCTATATGTATTTATTCGTTTTATCTATTTCATTATTCGTTTTGTTAAACACAGTCTTAAATTTTAAATAACCGCCAGTTACACTGCGCAACTGGATTGAGTTGGCTGAGTAAAGTCTTTCGTTTTTCATTAGTTCTCTAATTTGATTGGTCTTTCTTATTTTCATTATCCAATAAATTTAATTCTCTATTTGATATAAGTATCCGTTCAAACTAAGTAAAATTAGGCAGTACTTCATTTTCAACATCGTCGGTCAATCCAGCGTGTATCTGCTGCATCGTGTGGTATGTTAATATTGTATTACTTATATATTTCTTTACTACCATGATAGTGATTAGGGCATTTTATTTTAATTGCAAAGTTAACACTTTATCGTATTTTTGCAGTTAAACTTGTCATAGTAATTTCTTATTTTGGCCTAGATATCCTTCAGGACCGGCCTGCCCCTAAAAAAATCTTAGATATTTTGATAGGTTTTGTTCAAAGAAATAAATTAAGATAAAATTGTTTTAGGGGCATTGTTGATATTTTCATTGGAAGCATTTTTCATTCAACATTTATAAAAAAAAAATGAAATAAATGTACTTAAAATTACACAATCTACTATTAATAAAACATATCAATGAATTTTTCATTTTTCTTTTACTTGTAGCTTGTTTAATGATTTAGTAAAAACAGACAATTATGCCTGACAAGTTCGGTGAAGCAGTTTTTTGTGTTAATGCGTCACATTTTTTTTTTCAAATGCGTGTTAAAAAAAAGCAAAAACTTAACATGCGTGCATATCATTAATACTAAATTCTACATTTAATTTATTTCAGCGAGGAAGTAAATGTTGCCAACAAAGATGCATCTCTATATACAACTATAACAGGTACTCTAGTATAAATGCATCTCTATATACATGTACAACAAAAACCAGGTGCTCTAACAAAGACACATCTCTATGCACAACTAAAACAGGTACTCTAACAACGATCCATCTCTATATACAAATAAAACATGTACTCTAACAAGGATACATCTCTATATAGAACTAAAACAGGTACTCTAACAACGATGCATCTCTATATACAACTATAACAGGTACTCTAACAAGGATACATTTCAATATACAACTATAACAGGTACTCTAACAAGGATACATTTCAATATACAACTATAACAGGTACTCTAACACGGATACATTTCAATATACAACTATAACAGGTACTCTAACAAGGATACATTTCAATATACAACTAAAACAGGTAAACTAACAAAGAAACATTTTTTTATATTCAACAATAACAGGTACTCTAACAACGATACAATCGAAGATTAAAAAGGGTTACAAGAAAGTTATTCTGAGGGATCATATACTGTATCCTTAATATCCAAGAAATCCGATTATTGCAGTTTATTGTTTTTGTTTTGTGGTTTGTTATGTTAGTGGGTGGTTAGGGGGGATCAGCTCGACATAGTTGCTCATATCAGCATATTTAACAGATTTGTAAATATAAACATAAATAAAAATTGCACTGCATTGTTTTTCCGTTTAACTTATTTTCTAAACCACAAACATATATTTCCTGTTAAATTTCAGAGCAAGAACAAGAAAACAGTGAGAAGTAAGTAAAAATTTTACAAATCATCCAAATCGAAAGAACAAGGTACAGTTTCTTTCAATATTCGCTCTAAAATTCAAAAGGTATTTAAATCTCTTGAAAATACACATATACCATTTTGAACACGTATGTATATAAACTACCAAGTTATACACTTTATCATGTTTTCAAAAAAGAAAAGTGACTCCAACATTTTGTCATATTTTTAAGATGTAGTCAAAAATGATAAAAAATGCCACTTTTTCTCATAGTTTTTTGAAGAGGAAAATGTATCCACAGCCTTCGCCCACAACAAAATTAATATATTTTATGTTATATCATATGATAAAGTTATAATGTGCATTTCATCGTGGGCGACGGCTGCTGACATAGTTTTCTATTCAAAACACTACTGAAGAATTGCTATCTTCTGCTCTGGGCTGCGTTTTACAAAAGAGCTTACGACTAAATTAATGAATGCTAATTAATTACAAACTAATAAATGTTTTATTCTAATGGCTGTAAAATATAATTATGGAAGTCAAAATAGTTGTAAATAAATTGTTTTATATTAATTGTTCATTAAGGACCATTTCGTGAGACTGACAATATTTACGACCTTGTCGTAAGTTCTTTTGTAAAACGGATTCCAGTTTGTAGAAAAATATGGGAAAAAACACTGTTTATGACGTCATAATTACCCTTGTGAAAGTCTAATTAGGTAACTATTTAAAAATTTTTAATTTTTAGGTATTCTTGTGTAAATAAATGTTACATTTAAGTTTAATTGTAAAAGTTTTAAAACTCACTTTAAAACAGGGCAAAATATGACTAAAGCTGTACCTAGTTCTTTTACGGGATTCCTAAGCACCACTGCAAATTATTACTGACAGTACCTTAACTAAACTAGACATTATCTATAACAAATACTTTCCAACAACAAAAATGGCCCAACAATGAAAAGTTTGACTACATGACAGTTTTAAGGTCATCTTTTCTAATAATCGGAGCTTCCTGCGCGCCATCGTCAATTTTCATTCTTTTAATTAGTAGTCTAAATTCTAAGATCTATGTTCCTTATATAGACCAGAATTGCATGAATAGTTGAACCTAATATTTCATTCCACAAGTCATCTGGTACTTTATAACAAAGAACGAGACTTAAGCTTGTCCTGCAATGATCTGAAAAAAAAAGCAGCAAAAAAAATTTTTAAAAAAATAAGAAAAGGTTTTTAACATTACACTAGCTACTGTTAAACAATAATGCCACCAAGCATTAGACTGCTCATCATAGGCTGTATCAACGGGTAGACTCTTTAAAACAAAGAGTTACCTAACTACTTTAGATTTTTAATTAAACGCGAGGAATTAATATCCACTTTAATTCTTAAAAAGTACATGTATACTTCGCGAATTTTGAAATTTCGCTTTTATTTATCTGACAGTTGTTAACTACATGAAATTACAACAATAGTTCGGCGTTGTCGATTTTATATTCTTGCAAATTGAAAGAAAACAGCGCAGTTGCGGAATTAAGTACTCGTGTAAAATAAGGAATCTACAATATAGCGAATTTTGACAATATTGTTATGATTGAAATTGATGAAGACAAAATTATTGTCCTACCAGATGCCCAAAATCAAATGGGAAAATAACAATAAAATGAAGTAACGGTAAAGTGTGACTAACTATGAATCAACTTTACATAGCCATGGCTTCTCTTCCCAAACTCTAGGTGACGCAAACAGTTGATCGGTTTCTCCATTAGCATTTTGTCAAATTGTTACATGAATGATGCATCTGGCGGTGTGTGATGCTAGTAATGTTTCAGATGATGTATTTTACCTCTTTGTAGCCTATTTAAAATCAATATACATATTTATATTTCAATATTTAGAGCAGGTTTTATAACCAAATATCTATTAGTCGTAACTGAATCAAACTTGCAAGGCTGGCAAAAGGCAATGATAAGTCCATGCATGATTCACATGTTGATTGTGAGCCATACATTCTGCACGAAAAAATAAAAACGGGTCTAATGTTTTGGAGCAGATTTACTCCTAAGTAATTATTAGGGATGTCAATTTTACTTGGATAGCTTCGTCGAATAATTGCAGGCTTTAGTTGAGTGTTAGACGAGTACGCGTTGATTTATTTGAAAATGTACGTCTTTTTACAACCAAATAATGCCATTATCACATGTATACAACGTTTCTTATAAAAATATCTAATATTTTAAAACTATCTGTACTAAACGTATTTGTAGGTTTTTTTTGTAAATTATTGTATTTAAAAATCAGTTCACAAATGCTTTAGTTTTCTTGTGACTCTTACGCTGTTCTTGAACTACATACATGATCTAAGGCCACTTAAAAGTGTCTTGTTTCAATGACCCAAACGTGATCAAAGTTGAATTTCATTTAATTAAACAACACAAAAACTTTGAGATTATCGTTGATATGATTTAATTTTGTACATGTATCTAATCCAATGATTATAATGACTGAATTGATATTTAACATAAAAAGAAAAATCAAAGGGACATCCGTCTACCTAATTACATGTATACACAAATACTTTGTTCAAACTGTGATTCGATCTACAAACATCTACATACATCAGGTTTACAACATCAATAGAAAAGTCGATTTATAAAACATGATATATCAGATCTATGGTGCCTAGAATTGATAGTATATTACATACATAGTATATTACATACGTTGCAGGGGCGGATCCAGGATTTGAAGTTAGATGGGGCGCCAGTTTTAGGCAGGGGGTCTGGGGGCCGCCTTGAGGCCCCCACTGGGTCCAGGGCAAAGCCCTGGTGGGGGCCTAGGGCCCCAGAAGCTCTTGGATTCTAGAGTTTTGTAGGGTAAAACTGAAGTCTTCAAATTTAGACTTTTCTGATATTTCTTCTCGTGATTATACTTAAAAGTAATCCAATTATTTACATTTTTTAAAGGTTTGTAGATTTAAGACCAGCAGTAATCCCATCAAAACCCTCTGCCATGCAGAAATATAAGAAACATTTCCTTTATTTTTATGGGGGTCCAGGGGGCGAAGCCCCCGGAAGCTCCAGGATTCTAGAGTTTTGTAGTTTAAAAATGAAGTTTCATATTTAGACTTTTGTGATATTTCTTCTCGTGATTATACTTAAAAGTAATGAAATTATTTATAATTTTTAGAGGTTTGTAGATTTAAGACTGCAGTAATCCCATCAAAACCCTCTGCCTTGCAGAAATATAAGAAACATTTCCTTTTACTTTTTTCTTACGAATGGCTATAAAATAATCAGTTTAAAAAAATCAAGTTCAATGGAACGATGTAAATGAAGTTTTAAAAAAGATAACCATCCCAGCTTGTATTAGCATAAACATGGAAGAGTTGTTAGAACAAAGCTAGTATATTAATTAATTACGTAAAGGTGGGTGAATGGTCATATTTCAACCCAACTAAAATGGGCTTTTTACGTACGTTACACCGTTGATCCCACGGGTTTTCTTCATACTACACCGTTGAAATCAGTCTAATGTAGAGAAATTCAATGAGTTTCCAAAAAGTTAATAATTAAGACTGGCAAATTGTACATTTTTTTTATTGCCAATTGGAGTATGATTTAACTTTACTTTGAAAAATTTAGGGGGGGGGGGGGCACGCCGGGTGCCCCCCCCCCTTGAATCCGCCACTGCGTTGAATACCAAGAAATGGAAGTGATTGTTTTTCAATTGTGGACCATCAAACAAGAGGATAGGTAAACGTTTAATTTCACGGGCGATAGTATTTTAGGAAAGTAAAGCAGTTCAGTCTTCTAAAAATGCTTTAGCAAGGGTTCAAATAATGGCAATGAACAAGTTCAGCCTTTGCACATGCTGATTTTACTAAAAAACCCCCACAAAACCTGATGCGTTAGGAAAAAAACCAGAAGTTTTTAGTTTTATTTAACTTTATAATGAGTATTTGACAAAGAAAAGATTAGTCGATGATCGGTATGATCGAGCAATAGTCAAGTACTCGTTGACATTTCAAGTAATTATATGAGTCCTACCTGAAGCAGATTTCAAAGATAATCATTTGAAGTTGCATTAGACTAGATTTACTTAAGACGAATGTACCTAAAATTTGCTGAATGTAACCTTTATTTAAATGAGAGGGTTAAAATTATTGCAGATTTACTGCTTAGAAAATATGTCTTTAAAGCCTTGCAGATATATGATATCTGAAAATGCATCATTCTTTATATGGTATTATGATAAATATGTATGTAGCACTTTAAAGGCAGGTCACCTCCTAGGTTCATTTGAGCCATATTTTTCTATTTTTCATCTGGATATCCAAATACTTTATTTGAATGCGTGAAAATGAGTAGATAGGTTAAAGGAGAAAGTTAACCTTTTTAATATCTAAGTTAATAACCTCTGAAAGACTTCTATGTTAGTATAAATCGATAAGAAACTTATATATTGTAATTTAAGAACTCAATATGTTTTATAAATAGGTTACCTTTTTCAACTTGAAAGTAAATTTGTTTAAAATTAATTTCTTAACAAAGCTTTGCATCAGATGAATCAAACTTTTTTACGCCTTAAATTAAAAAGTAATAAAGGACATACCAGAGTAGCGAAAGTAAACCACAAACCATTACTGTATCCAGGGTTATTTTTGCCCCGTGTAATTTTAACCCTTCTACACTTGCAAACAGTTTCGCCCTGCTTAAATTCGCCCATACAGTTGTGTTTAAAGACAGATAATTTGAGACACTACAATTCGCCCAGTCTTAAATTCGCTCGCTAACAATTAGGGCGAAAGGGGCGAAAATAAAACGGGGGCGAATATTTCCCCGTGTACAGTATTCGTATGCATTAATAAAAAATGTGTTAGCTTTATTTAATACGTGATGTCATGTATATTTTATTTTAAAAGACAATGTCGATATAATAGGTACAATCTCGTATATAGATATACTGATGATAATACCAAATATTTGACGTGATTCTTTAGACATTAGCGATGTGAATGTCTGAGATTTGTTTTATAAATGTTTCGTTACATATACAGCAGAATACGTTTCGTATATATCATTAGGAAGTTTTAGAAAAACATGTTTTTCTCATTAAGAAACTTCTCTGAGAGTCAGATTATTGGTCAATAATGCATATGCATAAACAAATGGCATATCATTAGTAGTTAACTGTAAATATGACAAATATTTCAGGAACATGTATGACAAGTTGACAGGCAACGAAAGTGCAATGCATTATGAAGCTGTAATGATGGAAGGTATTCAACTGTTGTAAAATATTAAACGATAGTAAAAGCAACAACCTTTAATGAGGCGTGATAAAATATTGCTTTTTGTTATAAATGGGCCAGTTTGTCGACGTTCATAATGGATAAATATATATTATTCTTAACGTAATGCAACATTTGAGAATTCATAAGTTATTAGATTTTCATAGTTTGGACTTTGATCTAAAATTTATTTGTAGCTGTCTTCTCAATTCATTTATTAAAATCGTTCTGTTCTTCTATTTCATTTACATTTTAAAATTGTTTATCCCATTTAATTTATTAAGGGTTTTTTTTCCGTTTTAGAAACAAAGGGAAACAATGAGTATCTATCTATCTATCTATCTATCTATCTATCTATCTATCTATCTAT
>WFKH01007768.1:50911379-50925128 GCA_016163765.1 Magallana hongkongensis | reverse complement strand
TATCTATCTATCTATCTATCTATCTATCTATCTATCTATCTATCTATCAAGATTTATAAATGTCAAACGACAGAGTGCAATTTAATGTATATGTTTGATGTTTTGTAGAAAACTGTATGAAAAATTGCAAAAGTCCCAATCTGATGGTTATGACGGTGAAAGAAATTCCAACGAACCAAGGAAACTATTGCAAAGTGAGGGAAATCATATTCTTTTTCAATGTTTATAGATCAATTCTTTAATCTCTCTCCTTGTTTCAGGAAAAAGTGCGAAACACTGTGTGGAAAGTGCTCATCGTAAAACAGGTTTTAATGGATTACAAGCTATACTTGTGGGGTATCTAGAATTTACTGTCTGCACATTTAGACAAAAAATGTCATTTAAGGAACTTTTAACACTTTGATTAAAACTGCATCAACCTTTTTTTAGTAGTGCTTTTGTTAATTTTAGAGTTTATAATATTTTTTCTTTCGTTTTCACTTTCAAACACTTTTGGCAAGCGTTTTATTCATTTAAGTGAACTTTGGACATCAAGGACAAAACAAGGTTTATTTTTATATATCAAAGGAATATTTACCAAACATTTACAATTAAATTTGATCACATGTTCTTCTCCATGTCTTGAGAATTACACCAAATATGTAGCTATCCCCGTTTTTGGCGCTATTTTTTTTTATTATTTTGAAAGCTATCTTAAAAGCCATACTTTTTCGGGTAGATCAAAAGTATTTTGTACAATATTTGATGTGTTTTATACTCAGCACTACAAATTATTTAAGAATATTGACATTCCAACCGATATTACCTTATTCATATGAAAACGACACCGTGCAAATGTCTGTTTCAGGAATATGTTGTTAGTTTCGCGATTTTTAAGGTCTTCCGTTTTCAACGGAAGACCTTACTATTATTGCTTTGTTTCTTTTTCACTATTATTATTATTGGTTTTTTTTTTCTGTCACGTTTTCTCAAAAACGCTTCAGCCGATTTTGATGAAACTTTCAAATCTTATTCATGACTAAATTTGTAAGAAAATTACACGAGGTTTTTTTGGTCGTCACTTCCGGTCCTGCGATATTAAAAATTTTATGTTTTTGCTTGTTCACGATTTTTCTCCAAAAGTATTCAAGATAGAACTTTCAAATTTTCAGGGATGATAGAGAGTTGTCTGCCGCAGTGCCCTTTGCATATCCGAACGTCCGTTGTCACTTCCGGTCGTCACCGGAAGGAAACAAAAAATTATCATTTTTCAATTTTTTTGACTTGAATTTTTTTTATTTTATTATTCGATAGAGACGCGTTCAAAACTTCAGAATATGAAATCCGTTTTAAAATCGATCCACGCATTCATGAGATATTAGGCTTCAAAGTCTTGAAGCGAGAGTCCGCGTAGCTCAGTCGTTAGAGTGGTGGACTTGTGCCCAGGCGACCCGGGTTCAGTCCCCGAGTGTCGAACGTTTTTTCTTTCTTAATTGTGGTTTGTTTTACGATTTTAACTTGAAAATGATGGCTTAAAATGTTTTCCGTTTAAATTTTATCGTAAATCAAAATAATATCGGGGTTTTTTCAGTACAAATATAGAGCCCGGTTAGAAATACCGTTAATTTCCTGCTATGTGACAGTCTTTTTTTTTAATCAGCAGCTATTTAAATTCAGACGCTCGTAGCAACGCCGGCATCAAAGTCATGCCGCCGAAGCACCCCTGTAATACGACCGCATTAGAGCTCGCCGGGTCGCTTTGCCGGCATCAAAGAAATGCCGCTATCTCAATGTCTGTGTGCACACAACAATTAGCGACTGCGGGTAGGAAATAACCCGTTCTCCTAACTTATGCTTATGTTTCAATTATCAACATGACTTTAAATTGAGGGCTGTTTAATGTTTCTCCACATACATGGATACAGGCATGCATGTATACATGCGTTTATTGACAAATGTGTTTTTTTACAGCTAATATACACGTTTGAATTGTATATTTACTTCTCTCTCTCTCTCTCTCTCTCTCTCTCGTCATGAGCAGTGAATGTCTGAACTCCGCCTCTACGATGACATGTGGGGATAACGATCTCTCTCTCTCTCTCTCTTGACATACTATTGAAAAAAGTCATTCTAAACACAAGAATAATTTTAAATGTTAGTACATGTTTAAATATGAAAAATATTTGTTTTTCGACCCGCAGTTAGCCATTTTATCTATTTGTAATGCAGTTGCATCGTTGAATTCTGATTCACTGTTGTTGCATCGGAATGTCTTTGATGCCGGCGAAGTGACCGATGATCGAAATACGTCACAATACGGATTTTACAATATTGGATTTGACTTTTACATAGCGTTTTAGATATCCGGTATTGGTTTTGCTCTATGTTTAAGAGTGTTAAGAATTGGTAGAAAGAACAACTATCTCTGTAGTCTTTTTTAAGGTGTATTCAAACGGAAGACCTTTTGTTGCTCGCAACAAGCGTCTAGTTATTTTAATGTTCGGTAAGGGTGGGGTTGGGGTTGGGGGAGGGGGGCTCACTAAAAATTCCTTACAAGCCAAAATATGTATCAAGTTTTTTTTTTTTATAATTTTCCAAGAGAGAAAACTTTCTGTCCCAACCCCCATTCCCAAATTAAATGTGTGTGTTATAGCTTCAAAAGTCAGGACAGTCTATGATTGGTGCGGTATAATTGCATGAATTGTTCTTTGACGTACCACACCTGCTATTACATGTAGGTTGTTATGACAGGTAATTCTGTTCCTTAGTCCTATCTAATTACTAGCCTATCGATAAACACTGGTAATAAAGGAATTTCATAACTACAATGTCTGTTAAGAAAAGGCATTAGAATGGACAATATTTACCATCACATTTTTCTTTTCATTGATTCGTATTACTATTGCAATCAAAATGTTTATAATAAAAATATTAGATTTGTGACGTTTTCAAACATAAATAACGACACAGGAATGCTCATTTTAAATGTAAATTGTCCTTAAATAAAATAATTTTGATAGTATGAAGAGTGAATCATAGTGTTGCTGAAGGATTTTGGGGAATTGTTGCAGTAGTTGCAATAGTAAAAATGCATTTAAAAATTGTCTTGATATTGTTTGAGATAAAAAAACTAAAATAACACGCTAACTGATATCAAACCAAATCCAAGATAAAATTTCAGTATCAACCTGACTTAACCATAACAAAAACACAAATCAAGCATCTCATGAACACCAACTATGGATGATAGGCAATGGAATCAAATTCCAAAAGTATTTACACTTTTAACTTTTTTTTTTCAACTAAATAAATATTTCTCTCCCTATCCATCTAGTATTGTGGCCTACAGAAATATTGAAGTCATCATAATATTACAAAAGGAAAAAAGAAACCATCATTCATTGTTTTTGTGACGGTGGGAACCCAAAGACATTGCAAACAAACTATAGCATAAACTCAAACAAACAGTAACTTTTTTCTTTAAACAACGTCGTTTATTGAAGTTTGATTATGGTTCTCGAGAAGTGTTTCATAATAATCAAAACTAACTTTTCTAAAAACGTTAGCCTTCCTAATCCGCTTTTAAAGCTCTGCATTTTTGAAATACACATGAGTATCCAAAACAATATGGCAAGTGATGCAAATCAAGCACATTTTCAATTATCACTTTCCATACAGTGGTAAATTAAAAATTTCTTTAATCGTGAATGCTCAAACAACCGGGACAACTGATAAGATGTTTCTGTCATGTGCGATTTTTTTTAGAATCGTATATTAGTTAAAATAAAGCCATATTAATGTTAGATTTTACCAATACCAAAAGGAGCCGCTTTAAAACAATATTGAATATCAATTACGGATGACTGCACTTAACGCTGTATTTTGGGTCCTATTTCGGTCACTATTGTTACGTTTATTCCTCGCTCAGTTTTACTTTAAGTCATTTGTTATATAGTTTGGTCAATTTCCAATCGAAATTTATTGTCATAATGGATTTAAACTGCTTTGCAATAAAATAATTTGTTGTTTTCTTACCCTCGCCGCTCTGCATATATCTTGAATTTAGACTTATCTGCCCTTGATTGATGATAAGACTTATGAATATTCATGGAGGGTTGATCTAATATTGTAATGAGTAGTCTGAGATTAGAATAGGTGTACTAAAATTGAACATCCTCTCTCTCTCTCTCTCTCTCTCTCTCTCTCTCTCTCTGCATGTTGCGATTTTTGAAAAAAAATATAACATATAATATCGGCCACACAAGTAGCCATTGATGATCGTAAACCAGTAACTGATGTCAACAATTTACGCGTTCGAAAAGATTTAACAAGTAGGTTAATCAGTAACGCACAGAACCGATTATCTCTGAAAGATATCTTAGAGAAATGAAGTAAATATCACTCGATTGGAATGAATTGAAAGAGGTATGGACAATTAATACCGCCTAGCAGAATGCGTGTTACCTAACACGTCACATGACGGGCGTCTTGTATTCACAAAGTTACCTGGGGTTAGAAATCACGTGGTGAATTATAATATTCAACAGGTCAAAGTATACCGTTTACAACAGATAACGCGAACGCAAAAAGAAACAGTGTTTTTGTCCTTTTAACCATGAGCGCATATTTGTCTATTGATCTCCTTTTAACATAAGCTTATATATATATATATATATATATATATATTTACCATTAAAAGGAGAACAATAGACTGACTATGTATTAAGTCTGTAAAAAAGTGTGCGTCCTCACTATCCTATGGAGATTCAAGAAAATGTAATGACCTCTACCTATGAAAACGACTTCGTTCTTTGTAAATATAAACTTTATATTGATGTAATTACACAAAGTTGCAGTTAACACATTGGCAATTCATGCAATAAAAAAAGAATATTTAACATTTATTTTGTCGCAATTTCTAAATGTCCTTAAGTGCAGTAATGCTTTCTTTTTGAATCTAGCACAAGGTTCAATTCGACATTCTGAAAAAACGTAAAGCATAATGTGAATTTTGTTAGAAAGTAAAAGCAATGTAGAGTTTATGTACTATTTAACTTTTTAAAGGTTCGATGGACGACCGGTCCATAATAAACGCCGCTGAAGAATACGCTAACACAACATTTATAAAGTGAACAAATCTTCATTCCTAGAACTGATGACACAGGCAATGGATCCAAAAAATCAAAATCTTGAATTGATATCGGACTGTGTAATATACTAGTATAGTTATGGGCCAAAATACTTATGAAATCATTGTTAAAAACATAATTATGTAAATATTCCTATCGATACGATGCAGATATAGCAACATTTGTTTTTTCGAGGAGCAAATTGAGTGTTTGGTTTATAAGCAAATGAGCTGAGTTCCTGTTGACATAGGTTTGTTTGACAAATTTGTTGATATGCTTCAAAATTTATTTAATTAAAATGAAATATAAATATTATAATGCTTTCAAAGGTACATTTTCAGTAAAAATAAAATGCCAAAAATGTTTTAGTCACCCATTTTGTATTAGAATTTTCAACGAAACAATTCATTAAGAATTTGAATAAAAAATGAATTGTAAACATGAAAATATATTTAAGGGACTTCAAGAAATGTCTTGTAAACGGAAATTAACATTTGGCGGTCCATTTGATTGTTCACTTTTGGATCAAAGTTGATCCTATGCAAACAGAATAACACTGATAACTTCATTTTTTTGTTAATGGACTACTAAACATGTACCGTTTTGTCAAGAATAGGAGAGAAAACACTCAATGCATACTTTTTGCATGTAAATATGCTTTGTTATATTTGTTAATTTATTTCATGTTAAGATGCATTTGACGCTGATAATTAAATTGTGTAAGAAAATGATAACCGGTTGTTTAATTTTTGTAAATAACATTGAAAATTATTATCCACAATGATAATCGGCTGTTCAAAAAACATTTTAAGCATCACTGGTATTAAACGACTGATCGTTACTGCAGTAACCGTCATCCAACATGGCGATGACCAAAAAAGGCACAAAATTTTTAGGTTGATAACTTGCTTATTATGAATATTATTATCGATTTCTAGTCATCTACGTTCTTTTAATACATAATTAGTAAAATATGAACGATAGCATGTTCTAACATGTTACTGAAATTAAATGCCAGCGGTGTTTTATAACTTGACGATGTCGGTTACTAACACGAAGTTAAGAAAAAGATGTCGGTTACTTCACAGACTGATGTCATTTACTCCTTTGAATTAAATAATATCTTAATAATAAGATAAAATAAAAATAATGTAGTTTATATAAAATACATGTATGATAACATTGTCATTAATGTGAAAAGGGGGTCGCATGCACTATATCACTACTTCCACCACGTCACTTTCTCTATCTCTGCCACGCCTCCTTTTCACTAACATCATTACATTATCTCTGTTTGCCAACCATAATTAAAACACCCTCATTACCCTTCCTTGGACTTAAGGCATGAATGACTCGAAGATCTCAAGGTACAAATGCACATGTAAATGCTTGCATCATTGTTTTATTTCGTTATTATTTTTCTCGTAAAAGGACACTATCTAAAGTACTGAAATTTAGTTCTTATATTTCTATAAAATAAATAACAAAGCAACTTTTAAATTAATACAAATCTTACATGCAACTCTTTGAATTTTCTTCGGTTAAAGACGAAATGTATTTTATTCTCATTGCCGACGTGGATTTTATTGGAGTTTCCTATAAAAATTTTCATTTTTTTTTTGGTGTTCATATGTTAAGCCTATCACGCTGTTGTGGATCTTTCTTTAAATTAGACGAATGAAAACAACACAACTAATAAAACAGTAATGGTACTTGTAAGCTCTTAATAGGCAGGTTTTTTTTTTCTAGCATCACTAGGCATTCACAAGCGGATAAAATTTCTACTCCGAAGGATTAACACATTTTTTAAACTTTTGACATTCTCAAGTCATGATTTGCTGAATACTCAAATTGAGTTAAATCTAACAAAGAGTCACAGCATTGCAATTACGATTTAACTAAAGATAAGCATTGATAAACCGACAGTACATGTTCATGTACTTATATACATTGAAATAATAGATAAAAGCATGAAAAATGATTTTTTTTACATTCAATGTAAAAATGTTGCAGATTTCAAGTAAAAACTATAGTTTTAGCATTGAAATACTCCAGAGCACTCCCTTACATAACAATTTGAAATTATTAAAGGGACATGGTCACGATTTTGGTCAAATTCTATTTTTCTGTCTTTATTATTTTCAATGCTTTAGAAATGCATTTTTTAAGATCAAATGAAATTTGAGAGTCAGTCGTTAACTAATAACCAAAATACAGGGCTCACAATTTTTTGTCATGTAAACAAGGCTTGTGTCCTGTTTTTGTTTACATAGGTTCAATATACCAGTAAAAAATCTTTTTTCAAGCTGATTTGTCTAGTTATTTATTTTAAGCATAAATAAACAGTTCCTAACGTTTAACATATTCATTTTAGGTCTAAAGCTGGAATTTTTACTTCAACATTCAAAATGTAAACAAAAGCTTTGTTTACATAGCAAAGAATTGAAAGCTCTGTATCTCGCTTAAAACTCAACGAATGACACTCAAATTCTGGTTGCCTATTAAAAATGCCTTACTTAAGAGTTGAAATAGATGTATATTCCTACTATTTAAAAAAAAACCTTAAAAGCTTTCTGAAAAGGTCAATAAGGGGTAAATTGATAAATAATCATATTGGATATGTTGATTTATAAATCTATATTTACATTCAGTGTATATTTCCCCTTATGTTTGCAATGGAAATCTGCGACGTTCAATTTCCTGTGATTACAGTTCGCCTATTCACGGCGCATGAGCAAAAATATAAACGTCATCATGCGTTTTGAATATATTTATTTTTGTAAAATTAAATGAAACGTTCAAACTTACATAACCAATTTGATATACACATGTACTTATGAAAAATAATCGTTAAAAATATCTGTTCGTTAATAAAATAAATTTATCTACAAAGTTTCTGGCATTATAATTTTAGTCGCGGAAGAAAACTAAAATACATGTAAATATGGCTGTTCCATCATAACATATATGTTTCATCAGAGCGTATATAATTGCTTTAAAGCAAATACTTTATTCAAATAAACATCAATTTGAATATAAATATAAGCATTGAATACTTATTTTTGGATGTCGTCGGCCCTATAACACACCAAGGCTGTGCAGACAAATTATCTTACCGCGCTAACGGTAATACAATGCAGTAATACTAGTTATATTGTATATCATAAAAATTATACAAGTAATAAAAACAGAAAATATTGTGCATATAGCAGAAATCAACAACAATAAATTGATATATATTCTATAGTTCAGTATAATGTTACATGTATATCAACATTTATTCAAACACAAAATAGTTATAAAAAAAAACCAAAAACAAAAGAAGTCACCAGTTGCACCCTTAAAACTACATGAATTAATTCACTAATCCAGGACGGAACCAGTGAGCCATGCGAGACTTACATAAATTTGCTACATGTAGTTTTTATGTAAAATTTAAAGGAAGTGAACATGAAAAAATGCTTAAAGGCTCAAATTCGATTTCTGAAAACCCTTTCGACACAGCATTCCTCCGTAAAAGCACATGCCATTAAGAATAACTAATTCTTGCAATCCATGGGCGCTGCCATATTGTTGAAATCATTACCTCCCTGCTGGGTTATCGCTTAGCATCTATGAGAGGACAGCACCGATGCTGACGTCAGTGAGACACATTGCATTTTTACATAAGCTTTGTTACAGAGTTAAAATATCATTATCAAAATGGGAATTGAAACTTGAAATGAATGTATAAAGTTGTCATTTTGAAACGGGGCTTATGGAGAAAAATTTTGGATCTCAGAATGATGATTCCCACCAGCAGTTAATGTTACATGTAACTAGAATGGAACGTCCCTGGATTAGTGTTATTGTTATCTAACTTTTCTTGCATTCAAGGAGTTTCTTAATTTGTTCTTGTGAGTTTGAACATTATGTGTTCTACATAAATGAACACACATAGTGCATTGTTCAGCATCCTGATTTTGACATTGTGTCGTAATTCTGTTATCCTTTTGACAACATAAACCGAAGCGGCATACGTATCATCAATATATAATCTAAGATAAAATCAAATCAGAGAGATTTCCGGAGCATTTAAATAAAAGTAACGTTAAAAAACACCCCACAAAGAAAATGAAATTACCTTTTTGTATTTATTTGAAATCTACAAACAGCATTTTATTTATGTAAACATTTAACACTGACTGCCAAATCTCCGTACAAACATCAGGAATGCAATGGTCTCATAATTCACAAATTATCTAATCCATTTCTTTGCACAAATCATAAATTGTTACCTAACGGTCAGTGATAGAAATATATTGAATCTATTGAATCCTTGTTATCTTTTGACAGTACACAATTTTGCTTTACACCCAGGCATAATTTTTCTTATGGAAGACGGACCCAATTCATTTCTACAATTATAGTGATTTTCATGAAAATTTTATACGAGTTAGAATAACTGAAGATAAATAAAAATCAATCAAAAAATAACATAAAAATTGAATCGGATTTTTAGTAAGTACCATTTCAAAAAATGATTGTATTACTTTTTCAATTGAACATAATGGAGAAAAGCGTTCTTGTCAGAGAAAAATAATTTAAAAAACAATCTGCAATAGATTTTCTATCTAAATTGAAATATGACACTTATATGATGATTATGAATTAGTATCATTTAAAAAATGGCCATGTCATCGACTTCGTTTTTACGGAAGCACATGCCAAAGTGCGGTGTGTCCTTAATTTTTTTTTTCAATTTTTCATGAGAAGAACTGCGCAAACTCTAAGAAAAAGTTTATGCACATTATTTCGAGGTTGATTTATGAAACAAAACAAATATTAGAGAACTAGTGTGCTAAACATTTGTGTATGTTAAAATACTTCAATACTTAATCACAGGGGTGGTTTTACTTTCCAAACGAGTATTGAAGCGGATCGAAATGTAAATGATTTGTTCAATGGATCAAACATTGACTTACCTTTGTAGGTGGATATAATTAACTGAGCTAATATAAAACTCACTACAGTAGTTGACATCCCCCAAAGAAATTTGCGGATGTTAAATAATGTTGAAAAACGTTTTTTAGCATGTTAAATTATCTTAAGGTCAGCCACTACTTGCACTACATAAAGTGTGATTGATGACGTTGAACAGCGTTTTATTGCGTCATAAGCAATTTTTCATTGAGTTTTAGTGATTACGTAATATTGAGAATTCGATGTTCGTAACAATCACTCCTCTAAAGCCTCAGTCACAACTGGCCGTACGTGGTTGGTGAACGTGCGAGTGTTCGGGTTTTGCCAGTCGTGGTTCCCGTGGCTGATTGTAGCATGAAAAATCGTGTTGCAGTGATTGAAAGTGCAACGTAAGACAAACGGACGTTTGACGTGCAAGTCGTAGGTGTCACGTACAATTTTGTTTGGAGACGGGATATCACTTGCAACGTGCGATGACCGTAGGAACCGTACTAGTGTCGTACGATAATCGTGCAACAAACGTTCGGTTGCCTTTCAAACGACAGTAATAACATTCACGTCGTAGGTCACTTGCAAGTCAATCGTACCGACGTCTTTCTTTGCCTCACGATAGCTGCACAGACAATTATTAGTTTTGACATTAAATAAAGAACTTCTTTTTCTTTAGACATGTACTGAAATAAATCTACCGTAAGCAAGTGAATATTGAAACGTCCAAAGAACTCGAAGAAAAAGAATACTATTATTCTGTAATCGCTGCTTTCATGAATAGACTAGCTAACCTAGACGACACAAATAAAGAGTGTTTTAAACACATAATTCATCTTCCATATCTGGTACCACAAAAGATAAAAAAAATTCTCTGAAATCTAGAAAAATGTCTGCGCAAAAATCTTATTTCGGCGAATTAATTATCAAATGATAATTTTCCTGGCCAATGTTATATCTTTAAATGCTGTTGCATTTTTGTTAATTATTTCTCGAACTTGACAATATTTTCGGAAAAAAACTTTTACGAAACTTTTAATTGAAAGTAGAAGTCCACAACAAATTAGAGTGTACTTTGCTTTTACAAATGTTAATATTAAAAGAGTGACACCATTTACACTTCAATCATTTTAAAAATCAAAGCCTACAAATTATTTTCTGGTATTCAGATTTTGATATCATTATGAAAACAATTTTTAAAAAGTTTTAATGGTCATAAGAGATGATATTCAATATTTTTAAAACGGAGAAAGTATCTGTTAACGAACAAAATTATCATGCTCACGAAAATTACTAGCATTATAGCTATCTGAGAGTTTCATTAAAAACTGTGTGCCCAGTTTTTGCGCCAAGTCCTTCAACAACTTGTGTTGGAGTTTTGTGAAGATGGTTCTACTTTAAAATATCGTTCTGTGTGTTAATATCATTTGTCTTCTCCTTACTCCAAATATGATTCTTTCTTAGCACGCTTGCAAGTCGAAGTAATTGGGAAATCTTTTGCCTTTTCTCTTCAATCTACTTCAATATCTGATTCATTCTTGTCCTACTTTTCTTCTTAGACCTTCCACCTTTTTCAGTTTTCTCAAAAAGAACGTATTTGTTTGTTTGGCTTTTGTTTTTAGAGGGGGAATCATGGAGGCTTTGATTGGATTTTGATGAATGGTAAAACTGTCGATTTTCTTAACTTTATGGGGATTTTTTAATAAACATTTTTATATCTATCTTGTTTATGGGCGATTCGCACGCACCACGAGCAGTTGGTGTACGCATGACGTAAGTATAACGTACGTGTACTGTACGTTTCATTTATATGTTGATGGTGAGACCCCCTTACGTCATTCGTGCAAGACAAATCGTATGGTTATTTTACAGGTTCCTTGAGTGAAGCGCAAGTGCAACGTACGTTTTCAGATCTCGCAAGGAAACCGTGGTGATTGTTGTGCATGTCCAACAGCCACCGTGCATGCTTACGGGAAGCGTACGTCCTTCCAAAATCGTAAGATGCACTTACGTGTCTCGCAAGATTTTTATTAAAATCCGCCCGTAGACCACAAGTAGATGCACGTGCGACCAGTTGTGACTAAGGCTTTAGGTACGCGATATATCTGCGCAAATGGAATTGGGTCCGTCGTCCTTAATAAGTTATATCAACTTTCTTTAACATTGACCCAGTTCTATCAACTAAGTATAAACATGACCCAGTCACCAGGAGCAATGTGGCCAATCTACTCAGAGAACAGATGCATGCATGGGAAAAATAGATTACCTCCATAATCCTTTCACTGAGCGTGTTAATTTGATAAAATCTCATTTAAAAAATAAACAAAAGGTCACATACCTCTTTATTAAGTTTTGAAAGGCTTTAAAAATTATTTAAGCAACAATTTATTTTTTCATGTCCTCTTCCTTTAAAACAACATTGTCATATCTCTTGACTTTGTTTATTGTCCTTTCAAAACTATTTTGAAAAAGTAAATATTTGTCATTTCTGGGTCATCTCTCCATCTATTAAAAAACAGCTTATTCTATGTTGAAGATTCTGGCCCTACAAGATCCTGACCAGATATAAAGGCTTAATTAAGTAGGCAAGTGTGTTAGCTAGCCCCTTGAATAGGATTCCCATTAGAACTGTACGATATGAAATTTGCTATTTTCGCCAGGCTTGCTATGCCTGTGAATGGTCGTTTGTGGATCAACTGAAAATTCCCGGGGCCCAATTCTGGCCAAATATGAAGGTTTAGGTAGCAAGGGACAGTTTCGGATAAAGTACCCGTCAATATTTTTGTAAAATTCAGAGTTGCTATACTCGAAGGCTTCTGAGTGTTGCTAAAATTTATGAAATTATTTTTAATGATTATCATTAGTTAGAGGGATGTCTCTTGTTTAAATTGACATGCAATATGTAGGCCCCATATGTTAGGTACATGAGAATCAGAAGTAAAATGCGAAACCGCGGCTATGATTGTTGTGTTGACTTTACACAGTGAAATTGCAAGTAACAGACGGGAGGTAAAATAACATGAAAAGTAGGTGGATGGGACATTCTAAACTCTACACCGGTAAGTATCTGACATGTGATGGTGCAACATGCACACGGTACGGAAGGTCAACCCTTTGCAGGGAATTAGCTGGGGGAGGTCTTAAAAACTGAAAAATCATGAAAAATTAGCAAAATATGAAAGGGTCAAAATCTCATAAAATCCAGTATGTAGAAAATTTTACAGGTTTTGACTAGTAATTTTCTTTAGAAATTGGTGATTGGTCCTATAACAAGTGAATTAAAGATAGGTAAAGTTAGCTACTAGTAACTGGCTACTAGTAACTGGCTACGAGAATTAAGAAATACTACAGACCCTGAAACGTGCTACTACACCAGTTGCACGGTTCGGTTCGGTACGCTTTGTGAACGGTACGTTTCGCTTTGTGAACGGTACGGTTCGTTTTGTGAACGGTACGGTTCGCTTTGTGAACGGTACGTTTCGCTTTGTGAACGGTACGGTTCGCTTCTTGCACGGTACGCTTTGCTAAAAATAGCTGCACGCTTTGTGAACGGTTTGCGCGCTTTATTAATGAGGTAGGCGTGGCCTGAACGCTTTGAATTTTCTCGATATAATTTTGTTTAGTTTTTGCCCAATAGACTTCAGCAAGTAAGTAATTATGACGAGCCTTTTTTCTTTATTTATATGATATA
>WFKH01007768.1:50900160-50911279 GCA_016163765.1 Magallana hongkongensis | reverse complement strand
GAGTAACCATTACAGTTCCACTTGACCTTGATTTCTGATGACTTGGATGACTTGGTTCACATATTTCACAAAATGATTAGCATACTTAAGTACGACATGTTTGGCCTTAAATAAAAATATAGCATTATAGCATTAAAAAATACCGAAAATAATATGTATAAATATTGTTCGATCTGAGAATATATTATATGTAAATGTTAGGTAACTGTTATATACATTTTCATTTGTAAGATTTGCCATTAACCACTAAATACAATAATTCAAGAGCATGTCTACGAGAAAACCATGCAAATACGGAAACAAGCTGTGGTAGCAAGTCTCAAGAATGAAAATTTTTTTATCATAGCCTTTAAGGATACATATTTAGAGTCAGATATATGACGTTTGTTTTTGCACTTGATGTTTCTATTTATAGTAACAGCCAATATTGCATTCTGGTTAATATGCCTCTTAAATACGAAAAATTTGAGGAAAAAATTGTCAAATACAGTAATTAATCATAAAATGTATAAACAACATTTGAAGAAAAGAAGACTATATTCTTAATGAGGAAGTTCCAACAATTAATTGTTGCATATTTTGTTTCAAATTTCTATATACACAATGATGATCCAAGGGCGCAAATGTTGGCAGGAAGCCAAGAAATGATAATTTTTTCATTTTTGTCAATTTTTGGGAGAGAATTATTCAGAAAGTGGCGCTTCATTTTCTGAAATTTTGTGTTAATAAGAAACCCTCTTATGTTTTTTTTTTTTACTAATATATAAAATCCACCTTTGGACTCTCAAGGACTGAAAAGTAATAAATTAACAAAAACATCCCAATTTCAAATAAAATGAAAATTTTGTGGTTTTTAAAATTTTATATTATAAGTGATTTTAATCCACTGAAGTCAATATATGTAAATAAAAGTGAAAAAAAAATTCTTTTTATGATTTTGATTTAAAAAATAGTTGTTATTACTGTTTCCCACAAAAAATTTATTCATTATATTTGCATTTCATTACTTTATTGTTAGAATTGTCTCCCATGTTGCGCTCTTCTTTAGAGAAGGTAAACTAGTCACAATGTTGACAAAGCTAGAAGTTCAAGTTCAGGCAGAAAATTAAGAAATGCTGTGAGTGTTTTTAATGTATATTATGTCTTTGACTGATTTTAGTTGTACAAAACGTGTCACATCTTGTGAATGTTATTCCTTAGACAGAATATAACATATTTGAGTTTGAATGAGTATTGTACGTAGTCTAAACAGCTCAGAAATACCATCATCATCAGAAAATGTTACCTGCCCACTGTTGTTTTATAAAAGGTCCAACCCGTTAAATGGACCCGTAATGTTAAAATTTAGGGCCCATCTTTGCGCTAAAAAGGTTCACCTCGTAAAAAAAAGAATAGTCTGAAAAACAAAGTCCAGGATAGGCTTTATATCATTTTTGCTATCTTTTCAATTGAAAGTCTTTTGTTACAAAATAAAAGGTAATTTTTTGTAACTCGTTTAAAGCATCGGTAAAGCATATATGTCAACAAGCTGAAAAGGCAAAAGAAATGATACATGTATAGAGAGATTTGGCTATATCATTGAAAAAACGGTATCAGAAAATGACGTTGTTTGTAGCCAATGCCTTTTACATTTCCACAAGGGAATGCTACATAATAAGTTATATGCAAGTTCCACACATGCATCAGACGTAAGCACCCGTTTTTTGGGCACAAAGTCACACAGATACTGCACTGTATGTGGAAAAAAAGAAAAACGAATGCAAGTTATTCTCGGCAAGGCCCGTACACAAGTTTTTTTTTAAAAACCTAATATAATTCTTTGAGAGAAAGCTCGAGCTTTTTTCTTGTCATTTTATGGGCAAAGAATTAAAAGATTCTAATCTGTAAAAATATTCTCATAGAGCAATGGTCGGTACAAAAGCAATGTAATCCGCAGAGCTGATAGAACAACTTACAAACTTTCGGAAGCTATTGCTGAGATCGGAAAACAATAGAATAAATTTCGAAAACGATTCTCTTAGTGATGAAGATTGTTTTAATTTGACAGGAATTTCTAAATCACAGTTTGAAAAATTATGTTCAATTCTCACTTTGTGAATAAAACGTGTGTAGGAATTCTATTAACAAAATTACGTACTGGTATCTCAAATAACATACCAAAAACTTTATTTGGAATCGATAAATCATCCTGTGCCTCTATAATTTCCAAGAATGTCAGAGAAGCTATGATGACTCAGTTCTTTCCACAATATATGGGCTTCGACCATATCACACGAGGTGAAGTGATTCGCAATCACAAAACGATATTTGCGCGGGAACTTCTGGCATCCGGAGATTCAAACACCGCAATCCTTATCCTCGATGGTACATATATTTACATAGATACAAGTTCAAAATATGCTTTTCAAAGAACGTCTTACAGTGTTTACAAAGGCCGACTTGTTGTCAAACCTATGATGGTCGGGCATCCGATGGATATATCATTGACATCCTTGGCCCGTACCTTGCAGATGGGAAAAATAATGATGCTGCTTTTTTAAACAAGCATTTATCCAAAAAGGAAAATTGTACTTCAAAATGGTCTGACAAAAATGACATTCTAGTGTTAGATAGGGGTTTCAGGGATTCTCTTGATATAATTAATTTGGTGATTTACGATCAGTGTCACCATATTTTTTGGAAAAGGGACAAAAACAACACTATATCTGAAGCTAATGCATCTAGGTTAGTGACCAAAATTAGATGGGCAGTTGAATCTGCAAATGGTAGACTAAAACGATGGAAATTCCTAGCAAATATAGTTTCAAACACGCAAATTATGTTTATTGGAGACTAGGTACGTATTGTGGGATCATTGATCAATGCATTTATACCACTCTATTGCCTGATTCTGCGAGCGATTTAGAATTGTCAAAAAAATGCTTTAAAAATAAAAAATAACCCTTGAAGAGATATGTTCATTAATGACTCTAGTAAACGAATTTTATCAAAGAAATTAACAAAGATAAACGCGTCGGACGCAGTACCAGATTTCCCTGTTCTATCGGAAGATTACCTTCGATCTCTTACATTTTGGGGGTATCAAATAAAAGAGGCATTTTCAGATACACTTGAACATTTAGATGAAGACGGGGGGTATGATATTTTTGTAGGGAAAACTATGCCAAATATAATACAGGGGAAAATACAATCCAGACACGTATCCTCAAAGTCATATTATCTGTGGGTACAATTTGATTCCGAGGACGAATTAGATCCAAAAATATTCTGGTATTGTCAATGTAAGTCGGGGGCTCGTCTCGTGGGAAGTTGTGCCCACGCCGCTTCCCTTCTTTGGTATATAGGCATCCAGAGGCACAAGGACATGTCATTAAACACGCAGATAATGCCGAAGAATGTTTGAAATGTAATAAAACTACTAGTGAATTCTTCATCTAGTGATGTAACAGACTCTTCATCTGAATCATTATCGGACTAAAAAAAACCATGCTTAGCATTTATTCCATGCGCCGATAAAATTTTAACCAGAGAATCTTTCACTTTCATTCCAAAAATATGTTGATAATATACTTAGTATTTAAATAAAAAGGAAAAAATACATGTAAAAAAAAAATGATTATTAAGGTCTTCCGTTTCCAACGGAAGACCCTATAGAGATTGTAATGTTTTTTTAAGGTATTCCGTTTCCAACGGAAGACCTTCTAGAGATTGTAAAAAAAATTTTATTATTAAGGTCTTCCGTTTCCAACAGAAGACCTTATACTGATTGTAATGTTTTATATTATTTTTTTTTTCTCAAACTTTGAGAAAAGACAGAACAATGTTTGCAATTATATTTACTATGTTTTTTCCGATCCGGCGTAACTTCCGGTCTTCACAGACTGTACTCAAAAATTGACTTTTTGTCTTTGATTTGTTTTACATAGAAATAATTACATGGAAATTCCTTTACAGAATATATTATATCCATTTTTATTTTACAAGAGAAATGCATTTTTTACAGATTAATGGATGAGGAACGGAAGACCTTTTTGTTGCTATAGCAACAAGAGTCTAGTTATTATTATTTTTTCCCATTTTTGTCCACAAGATTTCTTAGAAATGGCTAGATAGATTTTCTTGACATTTCCAGGGTTGATAGAGAATGATAATATCTCGAGGCGTTTTTTCCATTTTCTCAAAATTCATTTCCTGTCCCGCGACAAAAAGCTAGTGACATCGTGATCTCAAAAACGATAAAGACTTGAGCATCCAAACTTTGTAGGATGAAAAACCTATAGTTGTAGATGTGTTTAAACTATTTTGTTTTGTTTGTCATAACTTTCGGTCGTCACCGGAAGCACCTCAAAAATTAATTTTTTACGCATTTAGTTCATTTCAAATAGACTTGAGATATAAGTATAAATGCTTACATATGTCATATATCCGGTGTTAAATAAACAAAAAAATCTACTTCCGGTGAGATATCTCAAATATCTCAGGTTTTTATTTTAAAACAGATGTTTTAGCCTCGAGACCTCAGAAACTGTAAGTGACCAAGACACGAAACTTACATGGATGATAGACATTTGATAGAAGATGTGTTTAACCACTTTCATTTTGTCAACGATAATGCAAATACCCTTATAGTTATAACGTGTTAGAACTATTGAAACAATTCAAAAGGCATTGTATTTATATACTCTTGTTTGAAAACTATCAAAATTTTTGTAGATTTGATATAATTTCTCGTACAAAAAGGCGCCGCAGGCAATAGTTTCGGCACATGATCCTCTCATATAATACAATTCTAATGGGATTCCTATTCAAGGGCCAGAATTTTGATCTTTCAATGTTACATAACTTTTGTACGAAAAATATTTTGTAAAACATTATAGAGTAAACGTCGTGCAGAATTCAATTCTAAATAACTTGATATCTTGAGAACTATAACAGCGACTCTCAATAGGGAATTACGGAACTGGCCATTAAAAATGATTGGGGCAACGTTCTCAAGACTGAGAAACATTGTCTTATGATTTGAAAAACAAAAAATGATATAAGTACCGAGGCATTTTCAAAGATATCAAGAAAAAGGGGAAGCCTCTAAAGGTAGGGATTTGAAGGGATCAGTCATTTTTCTAAATATTTAAAAAAAAACGATTAAAAACTTGTTTTAAAACATTTTAAAAATAAAATTTGTCTTGACTTGTTATAACTATTTCAAAATTACGAAAATATTTTGTTTTCTAGATATTAAAAATTTCTTCTTAAAAAGTGTCGACCTCGCACATGGAGGTCCTCAATGGAGACACATATCGTATTTAATATTTAAAACTGGACGGAAAACGTGCTTGTTGCGCTCAACGAGATGGCATCAAGTGATAAATTATGTTTGTTTCAAAGGAGTATATGTCTAGATATGATTTTAAAGATTATATCGTATATGTATGTTAGTATCTATAATCTTAACCGGCAAAAACCTATCTGCTAAATATATGGTTAATGCTTTACTTTTATTTCGAGACAGGGATAGGCAAACGATTATTTGTTGAAAAATATTTCCATAAACAGACAATAAAGCCATCCAGCCAAACCCCATCTAGTTGATAGGTTAATTGTGATCTTCCTCTTTCTTTCACAAGCTATGTAATTTTGTTCTGCCAGGTAGACAAACTGCGTTCGAGGATATTTAGATCTTTCCTTTTATACTCTGTGTAAATTAAAAGGGTAGTGGCTGCCTACTTTTATGACAGTTCATGGAAGTATTCTGTAAATAAATATGACTTAACAAAGACTTTCCAAAGTGCATGATCATGATTCTGAGAATTAACTGATACTAAAACCGCATTTTCAAAGAGATCCTGTCTTGTTAATACCACCTGCAGGCGTATCAATATATAGAATTCAGTAATAAAAGCACAATGGGCAGGATTATTATTTCGACAAGTCACTGCATTGTTAGGTTTAAAATGTCACAACATTCACAAATGCTGTCTTTTGTGATAATCTTAAAGAATGTTTTTCTTCGACTATCCATTGATCGTAAATGATGCAATAACAGTACGACACGTTCTAAAGACACTTTGCAGGCACGTAGCATCAGGACTATACTGATGCGGGTTGTTTTTTTCAGATCTCATAGCATACAATAGCATAAAATATCATTAAGCCTTTCATTTCAATTTCTCATAGTATAGCATACAAATCTGATAGCATTACATTAAAAATTCATAGCATATAATTTTAATCACATACCATAGCATAGCATGAAATTGTTAAAGATAGGCATAGATTGCCTCTATCTATCTATCTATCTATCTAGATAGACAGATAGATGAATAAATAGATAGATTTGGGTTTACGCTACCATTGACATGCATAGTTAGCCTGGTGAACACAACAAACTTCATATAGTACAGTTCCTATTAGAATGTAATTCACGGGTTTGGCTAACACCATTGCCCCCATATTTCAACTTTCATATTTGTTTATAACGGGGCCCCGGGAAATTCCACTTGACCCTCAATTACACGACCACTTGACCCTCAATTACACGACCATTTACGGTCATAGTTAACCTGGCGAAAATAGCAATTTCACATATAATAAAATTTAAATGGAAATATTATTAAACTAGTTGACTAACTCCCTGGCTCCTTTGTTTAAGGTGGCACGGGACAGTTTTTTTGATACAACTCATTGTAGCCAGGGGATGTGTGTCTTCAGAACTCTGTAACTAGAATTTCCTCTGTTCCCATTTAGCACAAATACCTTTAATTCACAGATGGGTAAAGTTAGCTACTTGTAACTGGCTACTAGTAACTGGCTACGAGAAGTAAGAAAAGTTAGCTCCTAGTAACTGGCTACGAGATGAAATAAAAGTTGGCTACTAGTAACTGGCTACAAGTAACTGGCTACACGAAGTAAGAAAAGCTAGCTACTAGTAACTGGCTACGAGATGAAAGAAAAATTGGATGCTAGTTACTAGTTACTGTCCAAGTGACAAAACATCTTTCTATTTGTGTTCTTAATATGTACATTGCACTATATCATCCACATGATTTATCATCTTTTGTGATATCGTCAGCTACAAAATGCCTTACAATATCTCATTTTAACCTATTTGTCAAAACCTTTCAAATAGCTGCATAATAGCCAACATATATTTACAAGTGATGTTAATATCAATATTTGACAAGGTTATCTACATGATTATACCTTAAAAGTACCCATATTCCTCTCATCAGTAATTGGTGCATTTCGTTTAAAATTCCTCTATTTTAGACAATATTGTCCATTTGACTCAAGTAGCTGTACATATAGATTGAAAATATCAACAAATGTTATTAATTATAACAATCTATCATGTCATCTGCATGATATTACAACAAAATTACTCAGATATCTCTCTTAATCTCGTCAGCTACCAGTGCATTTCGTTTCAAATATCTCTATTTTAAAGACAATTTTTCCATGTAACTCAAGTAGCGATACGTAAAGATTGAAGACATCTTCAAGGGTTGTTAATATAAACATTGTATCAGGTCATCCACATGATATTACGATAATATTCCACAGAAATTTCTCTTTATGTCGTCAGCTACTAGTGCATTTTGTTACAAATATCTTCTTTTTTTGGGGGGTTTGTCAACATATCTCAAGTAGCTGTATATATAGATTGATGATATGTACCTGTGTTGCTAATTTCAACATTTTTTAAGGTCACCCACATGATATTACGACACAACTACTCAGATATCTCTCTTAATTTCGTTAGCTAGTAGTGCATTTCGTTACAAATATCTCCATTTTTAACAGTTTAGTTCATATACCTCAAGTAGCTGTATATATAGATTGAATATATCTACAAGTTGTTAATTTGAACACTCTATATGGTCACCCACATGATTTTATGACACAATGACTCAGATATCTCTTTAATTCTTGTCAGCTATTTGTGCATTTCGTTACAAATATCTCCATTTTTAAACAATTTTCCATATAACTCAAGTAGCTGTACATATAGATTGAAAATAAGTACAAGTGTTGTCATTTTCAACATTCTATCAGGTCATCCACATGATATTACGGCACAATTAGTCAGATATCTCTCTTTATGTCGTCATAGATCAGCTACAAGTGCTTTTTGTTACAAATATCTTTATTTTTTTAGGGTTTTGTCAACATATCTCAAGTAGCTGTATATATATAGACTGATGATATGTACCAGTCTTGCTTGATTTAACATTCTATTAGGTCACCCCTATTATATAACGACACAACTACTCAGATATCTCTCTTAATCTCGTCAGCTACTAGTGCATTTTGTTACAAATATCTTTATTCTTTTAGAGTTTTGTCACGATATATCAATGTATATTGATTGGTAGTTTACATGTTCATATAATTTAACAATTTAAATTAAATAATGTAGCATTTCTAACATAGGGTCAAGAAATTGAGTAAAATGATTATAGTTAAATTCAGATAGAAAGTAACACGTAACTAGTTACTAGCAGCTAACTTTTCCTCAATTTCGTAGCCAGTTACTAGTAGCTAGCTTTTCTAGTAGCCAGTTTTTCTTTTATCTCGTCGCCAGTTACTAGCAGCTAGCTTTTCTTCCTCTTCTTAGTCAGTTACTAGTAGATAGCGTTTCTTACTCTTCGTAGTCAGTTACTAGTAGCCAACTTTTATTTCATCTCGTAGACAGTTACTAGTAGCTAGCTTTTCTTACTCCTCGAAAGAAAGATATCTGAGTGATTGTGTCGTAATATCATGTGAATGACCTGATAGAATGTTGAAATTGACAACACTTGTAGCTGTTTTCAATCTATATGTACAGCTACTTGAGTTGTATGAAAAATTGTTAAAAAATGGAGATATTTGTAACGAAATGCACACGTAGCTGAGGAGATTTAAAGGGATATCTGAGTAATTGTGTCATAATACTATGTAGGTGACCTTATAGAATGTTCAAATTAACAACACTTGTAGATATCTTCAATCTATATATACAGCTACTTGAGGTATATGAACTTAACTGTTAAAAATGGAGATATTTGTAACGAAATGCACTAGTAGCTAACGAAATTAAGAGAGATATCTTAGAAGTTGTGTCGTAATATCATGTGGGTGACCTGATAGAATGTTGAAATAAGCAAGAATCTATATATCATCAATCAATATAAAGAGCTACTTGAGATATCTTGACAAAACTCTAAAAAAAATAAATATGTTTGTAACAAAATGTACTGGTAGCTGACGAGATTTAAAGAGATATCTGAGTAATTGTGTCATAATATCATGTGGTAGACCTTATAGAATGCTCAAATTAACCACACTTGCAGATATTTTTAATCTATATACAGCTACTTGAGGTATATGAACTGAACGATTAAAAAATGGAGATATTTGTAACGAAATGCACTAGTAGCTAACGAGATTAAGAGAGATATCAGAGTAGTTGTGTCGTAATATCATGTGAGTGACCTTAAAAAATGTTAAACTTAGCAAGACTGGAACATATCTTTAATCTATATATACAGCTACTTGAGATATATTGACAAATCCCTATAAAATAGAGATATTTGTAACAAAATGCCCTAGTAGCTAACAAAATTAAGAGAGATATCTGAGTACTTGTATCGTAATATCATGTGGGTGACCTGATAGAATGTTGAAATAAGCAAGACTGGTACATATCATCAATCTATATAAACAGCTACTTGAGATATCTTGCCAAAACTCTCAAAAACAAAACTATTTGTAACAAATCTACTCGTAACTGACGAGATTTAAAGGGATATCTGAGTAATTGTGTCATAATATCATGTGGGTGACCTGATAGAATGTTCAAATTAACCCCACTTGTAGAAATCTTCAATTTATATATACAGCTACTTGAAATATATTGACAAACCCTATAAGAAAGAGATATTTGTAACAAAGTGCACTAGTAGCTGACGACACAAAGAGAAATTTCTGTGGAATTGTATCGTAATATCATGTGGATGACCTGATACAATGTTGATATTAACAACTCTTCAATCTTTACGTATCGCTACTTGAGTTACATGGAAAAATTGTCTTTAAAATACAGATATTTGAAACGAAATGCACTGGTAGCTGTCGAGATTAAGAGATATCTGAGTAATTTGTAATATCATGCGGATAACATGATAGATTGTTATAAATAATAACACTTGTTGATATTTTCAATCTATACGTACAGCTATTTGAGTCAAATTGACAATATTGTCTAAAATAGATATATTTCAAACGAAATCCACCAATTACTGATGAGAGTATGAGAGGAATATGAGTACTTTTAAGGTATAATCATGTAGATAACCTTGTCAAATGTTGATATTAACATCACTTGTAAATATATTTTATCTATTAAGCAGCTGTTTGAAAGGTTTTGACAAAGATGTTAAAAATGAGATATTGTAAGGCATTTTGTAGCTGACGATATCACAAAAGATGATAAATCATGTGGATGATATAGTGCAATGTACGTATTAAGAACACAAATAGAAATCCCAGGTATGTTTTGTCACTTGGACAGTAACTAGTAACTAGCATCCAAGTTTTCTTTCATCTCGTAGCCAGTTACTAGTAGCTAGCTTTTCTTACTTCGCGTAGCCAGTTACTAGTAGCCAACTTTTATTTCATCTCATAGCCAGTTACTAGTAGGTACAGACCCTGAAACGTGCTACTACACCTCTAAAACGAACCGTACCGTTCCGTGCAAGAAACGAACCGTACCGTTCACAAAATGAAACGTACCGTTCACAAAGCGAACCGTACCGTTCACAAAACGAACCGTACCGTGCAAAAAGCGTGCAATATAATTTATGCAAGACCCGCCCCAAAACGGCCAAAAAAGCGTACCGTACCGTGCAATAAGCGTGCAACTTCCATATACGGCTTATTGACTAATGTGTTTCGATGAATACGGACGGAGATTATCGCTGACCAGATAAGTTCAATATTATGCTAGATTTTAGTTATACGGGATTTAGTAACACATACTAATTTAACGCTGCTATTTTTTATTAAAACCGTTATAAAAATGTTTTAATCTAATTTCCTTTTTTAGACCTTAATCTTTTCTTTACATAGCGCCATAAACTAT
>WFKH01007768.1:50859783-50885331 GCA_016163765.1 Magallana hongkongensis | reverse complement strand
GTGGGATTAAAAACGCAACATTGGTGTCAGAAGTGGGATTTAAAAACACAACATGTAGCTGAGCTACACAGTGCATGTTTCTTGTAAAAACATTAAAGTAAAATAAGATTGTCACCAATAACAAAGATAAAATAAGATTTTTTATAAAACATGGTGTTGATAACTGTAATATATTAGCTCGACATATTATGGATAAACGTGGGTATCGTGCCCAATGCCGATAATGAATTTTAAACACATCGCCAAATAACGGGTGATTGCATCGGCTGATTCTCCGAACGCCTACTGCCCAATTATCATTATTCAATTATACTGGGCAATAATGGAGCCTTCTAAAGGGGCACAGGTAGACTTTACCTGTGTTTCCTTGAATGAAAAATAATATAACAGTTTGTCATTTTTGTTAAATTTTGAATGTCTTTATAATTAAAATTGTTGCATAAATAAAAAGAAAACATTGAATCAATTTTAAGGAATTTTAAGTTTACTTAAAATGCTTTATATATATTGATTTTACAAATTTTTCGCATTACGAATTATCGCACTCTTTAATGTGTATTATCAAGAAGTAGAGAGTGCTCTTTTTGGTCACGTAATGTTGGTGTCATCATTTGACCAATGAAATTAAACGCGGGGATTCTAGCGACTCTCTTTGTTTAGAAAGACGCGCTAATTCACTTTCTTTCAGGACGCCGCACGGGTAACACCTTTGAATACCGATTCTGTTCCTTCGGACCATTTCTTTAAAAATCCACCACCTCCCCTCCACCTTTCCAGTGTTAACTTTTTTCTATTTTCTTTATTTTTCATTTTTTTTCCCCCTTCTTTTTTTTTATGCATGTATTTTATTGTAGATGTACATGGCGTTTTCAGACCACAAGGAATTTGTTTGACGAGATTACGTAACCAATTTTCGATTTCAGTTTCTCAATACAGCCAATTAATAAAATTCATATTTGTATATGATTATTAATTAATATTCGGAAATTAATTATAATTACATCATATTAAGATCAAATGCAGAATTGTGACATTATTCAATTAAATTTCAATTGTAGTATTACGTAATATTATTTTATATTATTTTACGCAATGTGTTACAATGTTATGTAACAATTAAAGTCACGCTGGTGGCAAAGAGCAACATATACCATGTCTTGTTTGTTTATATATTATGTATCGAAAGATGGAGGTGATGGTTATACGTCAAGTAAACTACATAGGTTATAGCCCCTTCATACGGAAATCAATTATGGATAAATATATTTATTTAATTTATTAGCACTACATATAATTTAAAACAATAAAAAAATGTTTTAAAATTGCATAACATTTTATATATAATTTTCTTTTTATTTTGACACATAGCAATGTTTTAGACAACCATAAATACATGGTTGTCTAAAACATAAATAACAATTCAAAATGACATAAAGTTTTAAAAAGTATAATTCATACCAGTATATATACAATATTTACACAGATACTAATATGGGCACGGAGTCTGTCTTAATGTCCTTTCACTTTCACTGTCACTATGTCAATGTCCTAAATGAAGAAGTTCCGATGCTGAATCTGCGTAGGTCATATAGTCGATGATCCCGTCTTGGTATCGCTCATTCAGGGTCTGCAGTCTCCTCTTGATGTTCGCGTACTTCTTTGTCGGATGACGAATGGTTCCTCCTGCTTGTTTCTGGATCTGTAGAATTTCTTTGCCGTTCTGGATGTCCTTGAAGATCTTGATGACAGTGTAGATGTTTGGGTGCGCGTGTAAGGCCATCCTCTTCAACTTCCCGTGCCATGCTTCTAAGTTGCTAATGGTTGTTGAAGAAAGTGATTTTTTATCATAATTTTATCTGTCATAATTTAGATAATCATCATTTAAAATATCTGATTTTAATTTATACCTCAAGATATAATGTTTTATTTTTATTTTGTTAAGATGTAAATTTAAAAATGAAAAAAGATATTTAATTTCTATTTTTTTTGATAATATTTAATGACTATTTCCTTTCACTGAAACATTTAGGTTATTAAAAAAGTATGGTATTTTTAATATAATGTCAGGTACATGCAGCCATTAGCACTATTTATTGCATCTTTTTATTTTTTTAAATTAAAAATAAGACAATTAAAAGTATATTAAATTAAAAGTATATACAGGTGAAGTCTACCTGTGTCCCAAAGTATATACAGGTAAAGTCTACCTGTGTCCCCTTAGAGGGCCCCATAATTGCCTTGACCAATTATTATTTTTAATTGAGGAGTAGGCGTTCGGAGAACACACCGTCGAGCTCTTTTTATAATAATTCACACTTTTAATAAGATAAGGAAAGCAATTTAGTGTCTACTGTCACATTAAATTTTTCCGTCAGGATAGAAGAAGCAATAATAATAGCTTATATAAATTTGAAAAATTTGGTGACGACGGGCCAGGAATTTCACGACTATACCGTTTAAAAACATTCAAAACCTATTCAAATCGTAGAATTTTTCCAATGGTTGCTGAACACTTAAAACAACTCAGTGCATAACATCTATTTTCTTTTCAAAATTCGAAGAAATCGTCATGATATCGTTTGGAGAACCCGTTGATGATATAAAGTTCTCCCTAATGCATGGTTATGAGTTCTCCAGAGTACGACTTCTCCAGGGTACGACTTCTCTAGAATTCGCCTGTAGGTGGCGGTGTTTCGGAAACGCGAAAACGAAAGTGTCAGTAGATTTAGAAATCTGGCGACAAAATAGCGCTGCAGCTAAGCTTAGTGCTTTAAAATGACTAAGAAATAGCGACATATGATCAGTAATATTTTTAGAATTTTTCATGCCATTCGGCCGTTGTTTTAGATTTTCTTAATATAATTATTATCAATTTAAAAAATTCATTTCAAATCTTGATTGAAATCTAAAACAAACAACAACAAAAAACCTGTTAGTGCTTTGCGTGCCCCTTTTTCGACAGTCAACAGTGCTTATTAAAAAACAAAAATATAAATGATATGTAATGTCTCAATTTTGATGCTATTAACCTGATCGAAAGAAGTTTACGATCGACGGATTGGCTAATCTGCAATCGATTACCATACCTTAAATATTTATGTGCATATACATGTACATATATTAAAAGTAAAATTTTAAAACTACCTTTTACCTCCTTGTCTATAGTTTTGACACAGTGGTATCCAACTTCTAAATATTTGAAAATATTTGAGCAAGGGTCTCCGAAGTGTCCGTTGGTGGCTTGTAGATGACACGTTGCGTAACCATTGCAATTCCACTTCACCTTGATTTCTGATGATTTTGATCGACAGGTGAGTGTACTAGTGTCACAATCTGGACACACCTTGTCATATGTACGTCCGTAGTTGGCGGACACTATTTTAATTTTCGATCCATTCTCGCACCGTATAAAACCCCTTTGGTCAGCACAAAGAGCAAAGGTCTGATCTGTGAAGATGAAAACTATTGTGGAAATAAAAAAAAATGATAGTTTTAATAATATGATTAAAGGACATGTACATACCAGTTGCATTTGTCTCTTGAAAAAATATTGCCGAAGAAAGAAGTAGAAATGATGCCAAGTCATCTTTATCTGTAAAAAATATTAAATTCAATTTCATATGAATATTAAAGCGAGAGTGAAACGCAGAAAAAATCTAAATAAACCTAGATGTTTTGGATCCGCTACTAAGTAGTGGTAGCGGGTCCGAAACACTGGATTTGAGAGAGAGAGAGAGAGAGAGAGAGAGAGAGAGAGAGAGAGAGAGAGAGAGAGAGAGAGAGAGAGAGAGAGAGAACCTAGTGGACCTGTGGCGGTCAGTCTGATTTCTACCTTAAAATTACAAGGCTTTTACATGTATAAAATATTTTTTACGGTTTATAGGCTATTTCATACAAAGTAAGAGGGTTTAGCTAAATCAATAATTTATTCATACCTCGGTTTTCAATAGGAATCTGTGCATTCAATTTACACACTTTGTTAATGTAACAGATTGATAAAAGAACTTCCACGGTCATAAAGAACAGTCATATATGACGCTCTCTGCAATACCGGTAGTCAGGTTTATACGTTTTAGCAAAGTTAACTAATTATTTCAGCGAATAAATATATGACACTTAAAAAAATCAATTTGAATATCACAGATCAATGTCATTTAAATGAACCTAATTTGGCATATAAATGCAATTTTAAAAGTATATACAATGGTTGCAAGACAAGTGTATTTATTTACAGTACAGGAACTGATTTTTCAAACTGTTACTTTGCTCTAAACAATTTTTTTTATTTGAACAGTTGTGTTTCAAAAACTATCAAAAGCGAAGTCAAACATAAAACAATTATATGTGTAAACAAACAAAACACCAGCCGCTACAATGTTTAACATTATTTAACATCAACTGTATGGCATCATGTAGCAAGAGCAAAGATAATTAAACAAATACTTTTTAACTTTTGTTTCAACTTAGTTTCTAGGTAAACCAAATATGATGTTGTTCATTTGTTAAATTTCAATGTTTAAGATATGAATTGTAAACCCTATTATTTACAACTGACATTACATCTGTATCAATAGGATCTATCGGACAATCGACTGATAAATAAAAATTGCTCATACACATTGTAATTTTGCAAAAAGAACCTGGAAGGAAAAAAAGATCACCGGGTATTTAAAATCTTTAATATTTTCCATCCATTGTTCAAGGAAAATACATTTTTTTCTTATTTTACCTTGCATGGCTTACGATAAAAAAACAAAGTTATTCACCGCTTATGTAATTTTTCGACTATTTAAGCAAGAACTAAAAAATTACCAATATTCAGAAGAATGCATAGTCTAAAATATTGTATCAGGATACTCATGCTGTATTCATTTAGGTGGTTATTTTTTTATGTTTTAATAACAATGAAACAGTAATTTCTACTTATAAGTTTATGTGTTAGTTTTAATTCTATGTGAAAATGTATTTATAAAGGATACTTTTTTATTCTCTTACATCAACTAGTTCAAAAAGCAAGTTTTATGTCACACTTTCACGTCCCAGTTGCGTCCAAAGTTACTGTGTTCCCATGACAAAGGAAACCAATGATGTCAATTCAACATATTAATCATAATATTTTTTATTTTTTCGTTACCCTCGTGACATTAATGGACCGTGCACTGGCATCAATTACTCCTTAATTTTAGTATTTGTATAGCTGATGAAAACTCACGGTATTTTGAGCGTTATTATAATCCCAGAATTATTTGCTGACTTTCACAAAACTACTCTTTCTACGGAGAAGGCATAGAAGCCTACACCAAACATGTTATTGGTTATGGTAAAAATGATTGTCGTTTCTTTTTAATCTTAATATTTTTTTGACAGTTTTCGGTTACAATTGTTTCGGGCTTTATATAGAATAATCTTCAGAACCAACATTGCTGAAAAATGTGACAGAACAAAACCCTGGGGTTCCGATGATTATATAAAGGGAAAAAATGAAAACTCTGACCAAGTTTATTTTTACAGATTCCTTTTGTAGTCAACTGCCCTAGGTCAACTGGGTTTTCTAGCCATTTTTGATGTAACATTGCTTTACAATTTTTTTTTCATTATGAAAACAAACAAGCTTCAATGTTTCCTTAGACTGATAAAAAGGTTTAACATTAAACATTTTATAACACTTTCCATCCTTTAAAACTTGACCAAAGCCCATGCAGAAAATTGGTGGCAATTGTTCGAATTTTATCTTGATCTCCAGGTTTAAGAACTAGAGGTACGGTGTTTCCACAATTTTCAAACCCTGCACTTAGTTCGTTGTTGCAGTTTTCTATTACTTTTCTATCTCCGTTCACAACAATTTCTACGTCAAGTATTTCCTTAGGATTAACCGTGCTTTTCCACATGAAAACATATAACCCAGCAGACGGTGTTGTGAAGACTCCGTTTTAATGGATGTACGTGCTTCCATAGTTGAAATATAATGTGTCATACACAACAGTAATATGTGTTTTCCTTAGCATGGTCAGAAGTTTTGAGGTGTATGCATTAAAGGCAATTATCGGTTTGAATGAAGAAGAAAAAAAAAATTTCAAAAAAGAATAAACGTGAATATTCCAAATATACATGTAGATATTTCTTCTTTGAATTAAATTACATACTGGGAAATCTATTAGAATTCGAAGAATAATGTAAATTTTAGCATAATATGGGTCTGAATATAGCAATACGACGCAATTGATGCATAATCCTACTTATTTACAGCTGTTTGTAATGAATTTATTGTCTCTGGGTCTTCTCTTCACGAATTTGAAACGTGTAGATATGACATAAAATATGCTGGTTTTTAAAAAAAGATTCTGTACTTTTTCGAAATATTTTTGGAAAGAAAATAAACTCCAGAGATATGACAATGTGGTTTTAAATAATACTTTTTAACCAAACACTGTAAAGTCACGCATGGCTCACTGTTTCCGTGCTAGATAAGTGAATAAAGATTTTGTAGAGTTTTATGTTTAAATCCTGCTAGTCTTGTCTATTTATATAACTTTATTGTGTTTAAATGTATGTTGATATAACATGTTGAACTACTTAAACGAGGGGCGTTCAATATATAATGTCATCGTTGTTACAAAAATAACACAATAAGATTTTTTTGGTTATTTTTTTAAAGGTTACCTTCATAATACTCTCCTTTAACAGACACACATAATTTCAACCGATTTATTCAAACTTTGAATGCATTCATATCATGTTTTTGGGGAATGGTATTCATGTACTGATAAATGGCAGAGCCCAAAGCATTCCTTGAAACATATTTTTTTCCTGACAAGTGTTTTTAATTTAGGAAAATGAAAAAAGTCACAGGGAGACAAGTCGGGTGAATAGGGAGGATGGGGGCAAATCATGAACCTTTTCTTTTTCCAAAAATGATCTCACAATCTGGGATTTCATGAAGAAGTCGAATGTTGCGAATTCCAAACTTTGGTCTTTTCCTTTCGTAATGTTTCTTAACTTTCTTTTGCACATTATTTTTGTATACATGTCCGATGATTGATCGGCCTTTTGCAATATCAACTTGAACTACAGGACCTTCACTATTAAAGAAAATTGCGTATAATACTTTCTTTGTACTTTTGCATCGTTTTGCTATAACAGGGCGTTTTGCCTTTTTAGTTAACTACATCTTGTTATCAATTTTCCTCTGAGGTTTAAAATAATGTACCCATGTTTAATCACCTGTAACAATTTCCGATAAACGTCGTCCATTGCAATTTTTGTAGATTTTAAGTAGTTTTCTACATATTTCAACCCGCAATCGTTTTTGTTTTTCTGTTAATAGATGAGGTATCCATCTTGCACTTACCTCTCGGAGGCCAAAGTGTTTCTTTAAAATTGTAAATACTCTCCCGAATGAAATGCGTACTAAATTTGCTATTTGTTTACTGGTTAATCGACCATCATTAGTAATGATATTGTTTATTTTGGTATTGCATCCGTTGAAGCCGTACGAGGTGCTCGAGGACGTTGCTTATTCTTAAGATCTGTTTGGCCATTTTTGAATTTGCTGACCCACCTGTAAATTGTCTCAATGACAAACACTTGTTTCCATACACATCACACAGTTCTTTTAAAATTTCTTTCGAGTCTTTACCTAGTCTGACACATGCTTTTATTTAGCCTCTAATTTCAGCCTTATTGGATGATGACTTACCAGTCATATTTTCATACAGTGTCTCGAGTAGGGGTTATATATCCGCTTCTCAAAGGAGTCAATGATGAAACTTGGTCAGATAAACGGTCATGAATAGAATATGAACCGAATCATGCATGAAAAGAAATTCAAAGGTCAATTGAACCCTGTATTTTAAGTAATCTGATTAGTGACATTATTAACTGAACGCCCCTCGTAGTTAATGCTTGAATTTGTCGTGGTTGATTTCTACGTTGTGCACAATATTTTCTGTTCTAGTGCACTATGATATACAATATCAGTATACATGTATACATACATCTGCATTGAAATATATGTATTAATATTTGAAATATAACTGTTCCTGTTTTTTACCCTCATGGTCCTTTAGAACGCTTATAAGATTTTTAATTTTAGGAATATACATATAATTCAACTCTTAAATTAATTTGAGTTATCAGTTTTTGTTTGAGTCTGTAGCATTTCGACATTATCTAGACATTTAAATCCCAATCGTTTAATGTCGATGATTCCTGCAAACTTACATTCTTAAGCGCCCACCTTCTTTAAAAAAGTGTTTAGTTATTTCAATTTACTAGTAGTTATATATATCATACTTTTAAGTGTTTAAAAAGTACATTTTGAAACAACGGGATCATTGGTGGTTTAACAATGTTATTTTGAAATGTTATCTAAATGAAATCTTTACAATTTTATTTAAAAGTAAACTACAAACTACTGCCTTAAAATTTTAAATTGTTAATTTTATAATAAATGAAGCAAGCATCAGCTATTAACCACCTGAAATCATAAGATAATAGTTTGTTATCGCTTGGATATACATATAAGCATACCTTCTAAAAACTTGTCTTGATTATTGATACACTTCTCTCTCTCTCTCTCTCTCTCTCTCTCTCTCTCTCTCTCTCTCAACTAATTTTTCGGTTCAAAAACACTTCAACACGCTAAAATTCATGAATGCATTTGATATTGTTTATTAAATTATTAAGCATTATAACTGAATCCATGATTTATTAACTATAATGTCCACAAAATTCCAGTTACAGCTGAACTCACTTTTACATACGTGTTGTGTACTCTCTTTATTTGAAAAATCTGTTGGTTTGAATTGAATCTGATTTCCCCGACAATATTTTTACAGGTTTTTTTGCAAAAATGCTCAATTAGATTAAATCGGTCCATAAAAAACTCTAATAATCTGAAGTGATTTTAAGGTCCGCTAAACACAAAATATATTGTTTTGAGGTTACAATGAAGTCGCTGACTGCAACGTGTTGACACAGGTGACTGATTACGTATGGACACAGGTGATTGATTAATAGATGTCACTAGTTGATTGAAGTCGAAATTATTACTCACCAATAGTCTGAAGGCGGCATTATTTTTTTGTAACTCAACCAGAGCATTAACAGGCATGTAGCATCGTTTTTGAAAAGGGGGGGGGGCTCATACAAAAAATCTGGACAAGCCAAAAACAATAACAAAACAACCCCCCCCCCGAAAAAACAAAACAACCACCCCCCAAATCCAAATAATGAAATTCCTAATCCGTAAAGGGGGGGGGGGGGGGTAGCGTATGAAGTAGGGAAAGGCTCCCCACCCGATTCCACGCGCCTTATTAAAACCGACTTGACTTTTTCCAAATATCTGAAGCGTTTTACGCGTTTTACGACATGCCGCAAAGTGAACTGTGCTGTATATGAAGTGATAAAACAATAGAGGATTATGTTTAAATTGCTCGAGTGTTGCGTATCAGATGAAAGTTATGATGATGTAGATGCAACTATTGAACATGTAATATCATCTTTTGACAATGTTCGTATCGCTTTGAACAGTTGATGACTATCTACAAAGATGTTTGAATTCATATGACGAACATTTTTCGTGCATAAATAGTCTTCATTTTTTTTAAACACGGGTCAGCAAAAACAGTCCATAATTACATATTTTTTTTAATTAATTGTAGTACGTATAATGTATAATTTTTTTTCCACATTATCATTTTTATACATAAGGCATGGCTCGTGGTTATATTGAAATTCGGTAAATTTGATATCTGAAGGTTCCGTAAATTTCAATGTAAAAGAGTTTCAGTTTAAAAATAAAATCGGTAGTTATACATATACCGAGTTATAGGATTAAAACGATTTTAACTATATCAACATACGGTTTCTGATAAAAAAAAAAGTTCAAATCTTTTAAACTTATTTTTGCAATGTAGTTGGCCGATGGAATCTTAATTTTGTCCAGTTTTCACATCTCATCAAATGGTATTGATTAGCACACTTGTTTGACCTTAAATAAAAATATATTTTGACGCTTAAAATCAAGCAGTTCAAAAACTTTATTTTTCTGACTATTAGATTGTTTTTATAAAATATTTTGAATCAAAATTCATCGGACGCATCCTTTTACCACCAATTGACGATGACTTGCAAACTGATATAAAAGAAATAAATATAAAAGGAATAAAAAGCTGATAATAAAATTTGCCAAGAATAATATGTACATGAATACATAATTGCTCGATTTGAGAATAAATTAAAAATAAATGTCAGGTAACTGTTATCTGCTGTTTAACATTTTCATCTTTAAGATTTTCTATGAACCACCAAATACATAAATTTAAATCAACTTTTGATCAGTATATATTTGGAATCCTTTATAATAATAACATAACCTGTGTTTTTTAATTTATGCCATAATATTTTGATATTTTGAGAAATATATTTTGTTTCAATAGAAATTTGTTGTTTAACACTATTTTTGATCATCATTGCGTATCTGATCCCTTCTTGCCATTCAAAGGTCATACCAGTCGATGCACTTAATGACTGTGTATAGTATGTAAAGCGTAGAGGCCGATTGAATAAGTCTGTGTTGATTTACCAATTTATATTGAATTGCAAAAACACAAAATGAAATTGAAAACGTCGGCTATGTACATTTACACTAGACTAGCTATAGATATTTAACGATGGTTGCTTGTTTCAAATATTTTCTACATAAATTGGGATTTCACAGCTAAAAAAAAAATTGGCGACCAACGAAGTGATTTTAAAAATATAACTTTAATGGGTTTTTATTTTATTTACTAGATCAGTTTAATTTGAATCGGGTTCGATTTTTAATAAGCCATATTTTTCAAATTCATTTTATTTCCCTTTTCTCTCCTTTACTAAAGTACAGCCATTACAATGTTTTAACTTCCTGAATGCCTTTTTTTTTGTTAGACTGTTGAATAACCTAGGCTCGTTTGGAAAATTTCTAATTGTCTGTGAGATCAAGCAGCCCTCACAACAACATGCTATTTGGATTTCAACGTATTATTGGACGTTTAGTGTGGTGGTTGACCATGGTTCAATTTGTAGGTAAGAATTAATTTTATTAATTTTTCAACAATTCAACAATCCGAAGATTACAAATGGAACAGATAGAGGTGATTAGAAAACTTATGAACTCACTGTACAAGAAACTTTTGAGTTCTTTTTTTTCATTTTAAACAGTCGATACCATTGTGATAAGCTTTCCATGTTTTTGTCATAACTTTATATAATACAAGTGAAAATGATAAATTCGTTTTAAAGAGATCCGTAATAAGGAAGTATGTCATATTTCTTTTGTAAACAGACGAATTGTTGTACTTTGAAACTTGATTTACATATTGTGTATACTCCACAATTTTTATCATTACACCACCTATATACTTGAATGATGGTTGATCTAGAATGTATCACTGTCATGATAAGCGTTATCATAACAAAACGATTAAAATACCCTGATAAATATTAGAACAGAAACCATTGTTGACTTTTACAAATATCAAAAGTTAAGGAACGCGAGGCGAAAGTAATCGCCATAGATCAGAAATGATAATTGATAAATTCCTTCGTCAAGACCACATCATGACTTTTAATGTCTACTAAGTAATAGTCTGAATGATTACTTTTCCTTAAGAATATATGGATCAATGTGAACGCATGACTTCAGTGTATTATTCTTTAGAGATTACGTACGTGGTTTTATATCTCTACGACGATGATTTTGTAGACAAAATTCAACAAGAAACTGTTAGGAAAGTTACTTTTACATATTAAAAGCTCCAAGTTTATTGCGGTTTAAATAGGGCTGAATGATCGTGGTTATTCATAGACTATAGACACTTTCATTTTGACGAAACACTCTGTATAGTTGTATTGAAAATTCTATATATAGTAATATTGAAAAATATTTAAAATTTAAAGCTTAATGTAAAATATTTGGAGTTTTTTTTTACTTAATGATAGTTTATTGCTAGAAACCATCTTTAAAATTTTAAGGTAGACATGATGTGTAAATTGTAGATAGATGTTTAATAGGCAAAAGAAAGTGACATTTTCGCTTTGAATTTTTTGCCGTTATTATGAACGCATATCTATGGGTTTTTTTTTTCACATTTTCCTTTTCGAAGTTCCGAATGACAACGAAGATAATGAGCGGTTAATGATCGGTTAATCAAAGCCTAACGATTGAAAAACAATGAGCGCAAGCGGTAGATGAACGGAGCGCAAAATACTGTGAGCAAGATTGATATAGTAACAAGCTTCTGGGACTGTAAAACATAATTTATAGCAGTTTCCTAAGTACATTCGGCAATGTTTACAACAAATGACTTGTTTTACCAAATTCTTTTTTCAGAACTACCATAAAACTTAAGATGGTATGGGACACCTCCATGTTGTGACGTATCATTTATCGAAATCAACAATAAAAATAAGTATAATTTTATAAATAGTTTCTTTCCCATCATTGCTATCTAACAGCGTAGCGTAGTGGGTTAGAGGATTCACTACAGATCTGTAAGTCGTGAGATCGAATTCCGCTGAAGCTTTTAAAATTTTTACCTTTTCAAAAATTTTTAAAACGTATTTTTGGTAAAATGTTGTGAAATCTAAAAATTCTACACCGGTAAAAGCATTTTATTTATAATGTACTTTAATCCACATTAATATCGACAGATGTCCCATACCACCTTAACACCAAAAATATTTTACTTACTAAACAGTAATGAGTAGAGCTTATTTTTTAATGTCTATAAAAACTATTTTCATGAGGTCAACACGCAGGGTTCAAATAACCACACACTCTGCTTCATTCAAATGAAAAACACTTAGTTTTTAAATCATGAGATTATTAAAATAATATGTTTTATTTTTGGAGGCTGGTTTTGCAAAAATTGGTTCTTAAGGTTGGCCCTACTCAGCAATTATTGGTTTCAGTAATGATTTTGCTCTAGAAATTAATAGTATAACATCTTGTGCAATTTAACCCCCCCCCCCCCCCCGAAAAAAAAATATTAAAAAAATCCATGTCTTAACTACTAGTAGTTATTTTTCTTATTAGAATCTCATGAATATGTACAACCCTTTTTAATAACATTTTTTCAGCGAATTTTTATTTTTTGCAGTTTACTTTGTTCAAGCAAAACATGTCTTAAAATTAAGTATTATGTGGGAAACACATTACACTTTTTCATTCTTATTTATAAACTCATCTGATAAAATAGACAACTTGTAGGGAAAGGATACCAAATAAAAATTTTAAATGATTGCAAAGTTTGACTTATCTTGACATATTTTTGTAGTTTCGCAGTCAATCACTAAATTTTCATCACAACATTATAAGCTATTTACCTTTTCAGCCGGTATCACACTGACAGTCAGTCCTTCCTCTAACGTTGAAGTTAATCAGACAGTGACACTGCGATGTGCATTAGACCCAAACCCAACTCCTCCAGTCGTTGTTTATTTCAAAAGTGGTATTGACCTAATGAATATTCTTTGTGTGTTGGAACCGTACAACGGGACATGTAAAAATACTCCTTCTTCTTGTTTAACTCGTTACAATGCTACCTGTGTCAATGGAACAGTGTTTAGTTTAGAGATCAATGTTCCAAAGAGCTGGAATGGTACGTCTATTTTGTGCCAAACGTTTTTTTCAACAAGTAACTATATCAACTTTTCTGTAAAAGGTATGTGGAAAATTATCTTCGAAATGAAGACAAATATTTATTTTCTAATTGTTACACTGTACTTTCTTTATCTTAAGTTGCCATATTGAGCTTTAAATGAATTCTTAGTGGTTATACTGTACACTGGTACATGTATGTGTTTGAAAATTAATAATGATGGTTAATTAGGATTTCAGGTAAATGCTTCATAACTCCAGTTGCTGAATATAAAAACATTGTCAAAATAATGACCTTTGGGGTCAGGAGGGTGCGCAATAAAGATTTCCAAAATCATGATAAAAATACAAGAAAAAACAATGTTTATAAAGTATGAAGAATACAACTTGTGATATTAGTGTGTCAATTTCCTGAACAGTAAGCAAACATACTGTTATTGTTTGTACCGCAAAATATCATTTGGGAAAAAATATGAATTATATTGGTGAAAGTAAATTGTTTCAAGATAGTTTATACAATGTCGAAGTGTTAATCAAATTATGATATATAAAGGTCAGAGTAATGCACCTATTGTAGAGAAGGTGGATTGTATTAAATATAGTAACGTAAAAAAATTAGTTTAGTTTTTTGTGGTAAATTATGTGGCGTATGGACATTTTTTTATGCACTAATTAATACAATCCTAAAACCGTTCAGTTTATAACAATACAGCATATAAGTTGTTTCCTTTAACTAATAAATGCAAAGTATAAATCTATATCCATTTAATACATATCCTGATTTTTATATGAAAAATGGTTGAATATAGTTTTGATTGTCATTGATTTCCTTTTTGTTTGATACTCAAATTCCCACAGTGCCGGTGACATCAGTGACGTTAACTCCGATATCAACCACATTGATAGCCGGACAGCAGATCAATCTAACCTGTACAACATCGTACTGTGACCCACCAGCTAATATTTCGTGGTACATGTCAAAGACGGACATAACCAGTCAATCAACATATACAAGAGATGCATTAAATGGTTCAGTGAAAACTATATCGCAACTGTTGATTCGAGCTGTCAAAATGGATAACGAACAACAGGTGTATTGTACAGCTAGCAACATACCAGGTCAAAGTATACAATCCAAGGTGCACACGATGACAGTTTGGTGTATGTATTTTTACACACTCATAAATGTTCAAAGGAAAATCAAACTTTACTCACAATTCGTACATTGTATGAAACCCCTTGTCAAACTTATGTTGTATAAGTATAGTGAAACATTTCCTTTAAGTTAAAGAAGAGAGATTTGCTTTAAAAATATTTATAAACTCGTCGTATCAGTGCAAGTCCTTTTATTGCTTCTAACACAAACCCAGATACTTTTACAATTATAATGGTTTATGATAAAGTTAAGCTTTATATAATGTAGATTAGTCCTAAATTTATGATCTTGAGATTTGAACAAACTGTCTATAATTACTTATTAGGTTTGTTACTGACTGACTACAGAAATATATCGGGTTGATCAATCTCACAGATGGTGAGGCGAAGCCGAGTCGTCTATGAGATTGTTTCTGTAGTCAGTCAGTAACAAACCTCATAAGTGTTTTGTTTTCCTGAGGACTATCAAGTGACACATTTATTCACAAAAAGGGATCGATGATCTACGCAAATCCACGTACAAGTTGCCTAAAATCTCGTCCAATTTAACTCAATTAAACTCGTCAAAATTATCAATCACAACTTTTAAATACTCTTTGAAAATCTTCGCTTCACCCATGTTTTCTTACAATTTTTTGCTGCTATTCAATTTTAAACATTTTCTCCTTTTTCTCTGCAGAGGTTTGAGCAAATCTCGACTCTGCCATTTTTTTGGCTCCAGACACAACAATGTGACGTCAATATTCAAAGGGCAACTACTCTAATTTAAAAGTAATTTCAAAGGGCAACTACTCTAAATATTTTAAGAATTTACGGAATGCGGTTTCTTTGTAATGTCGAGATGAGTAGCCAGAGTAGGCGAAGCGTCGGCCTTTGACGGCCATATTGCCGAAAACTAATTCTCACCGAACCGACATAGAGATATATCAGGCAGTCACGTGCCATGTTTAAACCAATAAAAATGTGACATTTCAGTCCGACGGAAAACAAATATTTTTATTTAATCATTTATTTATAAAAAATAAGAAAAAATGTAAATAAATGCAATTGGAGATGGTGTGACATGAAAATAACATATTGACGTTCGAGTACAGACAATATTCTTTCTGACTTTTTACTACACTTCTATAAGATTACATTTTATTTATAAATTTTGACAAGGTTTTACAAAAATTAATCACAGAAATTTATTGTGCCAAATTCTCAACTGTGATAAGTTCAGTACATTTTGTTAGTTGATATATGATGATATGGAGCGATTGATTAACACCAAACCTCCAAGTATCGAATTCCATATATATCTTTAAATAGGATTGATTTATAATCATAAAGTATACACAATAACCTTTAGAAGAAACTACAAACCCTCCTTGCTGAATAGCTTTGATTCTATTGTGCATTTTTGTCATTTAGATAAAAAGTTTGAAATTGTATAAACATGTATAAATCATGAGATTTTATTTGACGTCACAAACGTTGAACTCTGTTAAAATGCAACGTCACAAGCAAAAATCCATATTAATGATTGTGTTTTTCACATTAGCTCTTCTATTATTAGAACTTGCCCTAAGGGTAAAAGAGGGATTTTGAGATAGTAATCAATTTTCAGACAGGACATAAATTTAAAAATAGTTAATATACATGTAAGCATTTAATCATTTTTGAAAGATAATATCCGATAGCTCAACGATAGATGCAAACAAATTTTCATAACGCGCTAAATTGTGTCGCTTAATTTGTGTCTCACATTTCAACTATTCTTATCGTTATATATTGTAATGATATTTAAGAATAAAATAATTTTGCCTGTTAGCAATCAATATGTTACCAATAAATGCTACTGTTTATCAATTGAGCATATCCTAGTTGTCCTATTTTGCGTTTGTCGACAATTATTCATACCTCCAAAAATATAAGTTTTAAAAGTAAATTGTAATCTTTCTTTTTTTATGAATAAAACGCCTATAAGTTTCTATTGAAAACTAAAAAGGTGTTTTAGTTTAAAAAACCCCACCACCGTCATGGGTGTTTTAGCTTAGGAAAAGAAACACCGTCATGGGTAAATTGTTCAGTATTAAAGTTAACGTTTGTAACTTTACATATAACCATATTTATTGGCGATAAATATCATTCATCATTCATGTATTTATAAATCAAATTACGGAACCTTAATATCAATAGAAGTTTGAAAAAATTAAACATACTTTTTTTTAAACATTTAACTTGTTATTACTAAAAACATATAAATTAAACATATATTTTTTCTATTGTTAAAAGATAAACCAGAAGTGGCATTAAACACCAAAAGTCCGTACATAGTTATAGAAGGAGAGACAGCTATCTTAGAATGTACACTAACCGATGCAAATCCAAATACTGGTATCACATGGAAATGGTTCAATACAGATAGCCCTGACGACATGCTTAGCAATGGACCCATCTATACAATACCAGATATACAGAGAAATAGTTCAGGATTGTTCCATTGTATAGCCATCAACGTCGTAGGGACATCAGAACCACTAAATATTTATATAGACGTAAAATGTAAATCAAATAATCAATTTTACATAAAGGCAAATGAACGTACTGTCTTTATGGGGAAAACCCATAAAGTTTTAAATGATAATGAATTAAATATATGTCGATAAAATCGCACTAATTACAGATAAACCAGAAGTGACATCAAGAACACCAAGTCCATACAAAATTGTAGAGGGAGATACAGCTACACTAGTGTGTAGAGTGACTGCCGCCAATCCTAATTCTAGTATCACGTGGAAATGGTACAAAACAGACAATCCCAGTAATGTACTTCACAATGGATCAACCTTATCAATCCCAAATATACAGAGGAACAGATCAGGTTTATACCGTTGTACAGCCAGCAACGTCGTAGGGACATCAGTAGCAGCTACAACCATTGTAGATATTGAGTGTGAGTACTGTGTATGATAATCTATTGCAGTATAGTTTGTATTTAAGCCGTGTATATTAAGCATCGCTTAAGGGACGTCGACAACATTTAATCAATCTCTGTTTAAACATTAAACCAAACAAACTCTTAAATAACATAAAACAGAAAAAGTAAATAACATTTAGAAGTAAACAATAACAAAATTAACAATTTTCATTACTACTTTTATAGGATTTCATAATTAAAAAAAGTAAATTTTCAAATGTTGACAGCTCCTACTTACATGTATAATACAAAACCAATTGTTTATCAAGGTTGGTTTATTTAAATTAGATGTTAAATTAAAAATGTACACAGTAAACAGGAAGAGTCTATGGCATGTCAAACGTCGCAAAATTGTACGAATCTATATTTGTATTCTATAATTTTCCATTTACATTCTTTATTTCAAATTTGTATTCTATAATTTCGATTTGTAATCTACAATTTTTCGTTTCTATTGTATAATTTTTTAATTGTGTTATAAAATTTTCATTTGTTTTGTATAATTTCCATTTGTATTAGATTAAATTTTATTATAGAATTTTTATTCCTTCGAATCCTTGCTTGTTAATATTATCCAAATCATATTTTAACGTAAATACAAAATGATGACACTATCACAATCAAGAGTTACCGGACATTTGTTATTTTCTTAATGCTGTTTAATACTGTCTTATAGATGAAACTTCGTTCAAAAACCTTTTCGGTCCATTCACAGCATTAACTCTTAATATTAGTAAAAACTATCTTAGTATCTAATCTGATTAATCTGCCAAAAATTGCTAAGGCTGATAACTTAGTGTAAACTATCCAGAAACTTCGCGTTACACAGTTTGGTGAATGATAATATTAAACCAATGAAATCCTTCGTTACAAACCAGAATAAACAATCCCTAAGGTAAATTATACAATACAAATGAAAAAGTATACAATACAAATATTATGTTTTTCAATACAAATTAAAATTATACAATACAAATAAAATCCATACACCACAAATGAGAAATCATACAATACAAATGAAAATTATACCATGCAAATAGAATTTACAATACAGATGAAAATTTATACATTACATATGGATTAAATGGCATGCCATACGTTTCACCCAATTACGGTTGAATAAAAGTTTTGCCTCGATTTTAAGTTGCTTTATTACATGTATAACCTGGGTTGCGTTCATTATGTTATCAGTACCTATCTCCGCGTAAGCTGTGAATGAGTTCAATGAGTTCAATGGAAGCACAATACCTAATCTAGCAGCTAGGGTAGCCGATATGATCTTGAACGCATCTCAGTTGTGGTTAAAGAAAAGCTTTTACGTAAACCATAGGTTTCAGTTACCCCAAATCTAAGTACTCTATCATTATCAATGATGAAACACACCGTACAACCGCTTTGAATCATTTCATTCAAGCGCCGTGTGATACATTCAAAATTGTTTGTTTACCTGGACAGCAGACGTTCATTGAGATAAGAAATCGTTTTCGAAATTTATTCTATTGTTTTCAGATCTCAGCAATAGCTTCCGAAAGTTTGTAAGTTGTTCTATAAGCTCTGCGGATTACATTGCTTTTGTACCGACCATTGCTCTATGAGAATATTTTTTCAGATCAGAATCTTTTAATTCTTTGCCCATAAAATGACAAGGACAAGCTCGAGCTTTCTCTCAAAGAATTATATTAGGTTTTTAAAAAAAAACTTGTGTACGGGCCTTGCCGAGAATAACTGTATCTGTGTGACTTTGTGCCCAAAAAACGGGTGCTTACGTCTGATGCATGTGTGGAACTTGCATATAACTTATTATGTAGCATTCCCTTGTGGAAATGTAAAAGGCATTTGCTACAAACAACGTCATTTTCTGATACCGTTTTTTCAATGATAGAGCCAAATCTCTCTATACATGTATCATTTCTTTTGCCGTTTCATGTCCTTCGATTTCTACAACTGGTACGCTTACTGCATACAATGCAACTAAACGATTTTGGCATGGTAAACAGGCGCGACTCAAGACAAACCTCGTGCAAGCTAATACAGTGTCCATATGAGTACCGGTATATAGATCGATAGTATACTTACTTAAAGAAAAACACCGAACGGAATAAGTTTATACTAAATTACACCAATTAAAAAAATGATAGATATATTATATGCTTATGTAAACGAATTTGCTATGACATGAGCTGACGAAGTAGCGTGAACCACATGTACCCGAGCAAGTGAGAAGAATGTAGACCACGTGACATGCGTGCAAAAGAAATTAAGCGTATTCATCAGAACAGGTGAGTAAGGTTCTGAAATTTCACGCAAAATCACGCAAGGTAAACAACAATCAATTATAATGGGAAAGGCCATTTAGATTTTTGAATGTTTTTACTTACAGGAATCGAGCACATTGACGTACATTTTTCTCCTTTCACATATAGGTAGATTTTAATAAAATACAGCAACTAGCCAAAGGAGAAAAATGTACCCCCTTGCGCTTATATATTTAAAGAGCTTTATAAAGGTGGACGGGGCTAAAAATGAATTGGAAGTAAACAGTGTACCTCTACCTAACATTTAGTAATTTATCTTAAATCTGGTCTTTTTATTTTCAGTAAAAGTGGGATTTCATAAAGGTACATATGTCAAAGAATACGTATATACAAACACAAGTTCAACATTCGGATATTAATTTTTTGTCACTCTATCAAAGGGTCGCACGGCACATGATCCTTTGCTATTTTCGCCAGGATTTATATGCCTGTTAATGCTCGTTAGAAGGTCAACTGGAAATTCCCGGGGCCCCATCCTTGCCAAGCATGAAGGCTTAAATATAGGAGCCAGGGAGTTAGTCAGCTCCTTGAATAATATTCCCATTTGAATTGTATTATATGTGAAATTTGCTAAACCCAGTTTCTTTTGAGGGTCAAACGTAATTTTCCGGGGCCCCATTTTAACCAAATATGAAAGCTGAAATATGGGGGCAATGGTGTTAGCCAAACCCGTGAATGGTATTCTCATAGGAACTGTATTTTATGAAATCTGCTATGTTCACCAGGCTAACTATGCCTGTCACTAGTCGCGTAAACCCAATTCCTGTTTAGGGTCAATCTGACAACCCCTCACCCCGGGGTTCCATTCTGACCAAATATGAAGGTTTCGATAAAAGGGCCAGGGTGGTAGCCAACCCTTTACATAGTATTTCCATTGAAACTGCCTTATATGAAATTTGCTATTGTCACAAAGCTTGTGAATGGTCGTGTAAACCCAATTCTTGTAAAAGGTCGCCTTATCTCTCTATTGGCACTTGTTTGACCAGATATGAAGGCTTAGATATGAAATCCAGACTGTTAGGCAGCTTCTTGAATAGTATTCCCATTAGAACTTTATTAAGCGACATTTGTTATTTTTACCAAGCTAGCTATGTTAATGGCCGTGTAAACCCAGTTTTGTTTGAGGATCGAGTGGCGTTTCTTGGGGCACCATGCTGACAAAATATGAATGCATAATTATGGAATCCAGGCTGATAGGCAGTAAATGATGTAATACATAAATCTTTACCAGGCTAGCTAGTTATGTCAATGTTCAGGTCATTTCAGCAAGTGATAATTTTTTACTATAATACTGTTTCTTTTGATAATATAAGGAAGTTAATCTGGATTTTGGATTAAGGTTTATTAGATTATTTACGGTAATTTTAATAGTTAAAAAATAGCATAATATTATTTACTATTTGAATAGTGAATAGCAAATAGTACCCTAATTTCCGAATGCCGGAATACTTTTGTCCTTAATTCCTAGATGAATTTCGCAGAAAAGTCTGGGCGGGCTAATATGTGTGATTGGGCTCATTGATAAACCAATGAAATGCATGTAGCATGGATTTGTTTCTGTTATAAACCTTTTGACTCGTAGAGGTACATATTGTTCTGTTTAAGAACGACGACTTAAGTTTACAGAACGGTTTGGACATAAATATGGTACGTTGATAAAAAATAGCAAACTTTTTCTTGATGTTTAGTTGGCAAATATTTTCAGTTATTTTATTCTTGTCTGATTATTGTAAAGACATTGTATGCTTGATTCCCAAAATTTTTGCTTTTATGCAAATGTAATTAACGCTTTCATAAATACAAATTTAACTGTTAAGGCTGAACCGAAGTAATGGTTATCAAAACCTAAATCTATCTATCTATCTATCTATCTATCTATCTATCTATCTATCTATCTATCTATCTATCTATCTATCTATCGGCATTACATGCGTATCTTTAACAATTTCATGCTATGCTATGGTATGCGATTAAAATTACATGCTATGAGATTTTAATGCAATGCTATGAGATTTGAATGCTATGCTATGAGATTTGAACAAAAACGCATCAGTATAGTCCTGATGCTACATGCCTGCAAAGTGTCTTTAGAACGTGTCGTACTGTTATTGCATCATTTACGATCAATGGATAGTCGAAGAAAAACATTCTTTGATTTAAGATTATCAAAAAGACAGCATTTGTGAATTTTGTGACAATTTAAACCTAACAATGCAGTGACTTTTCGAAAAAAAAAATCCTGCCCATTGTGCTTTTATTATCAAATCCCATATATTGACACGCTTGCAGGTGGTGTTAACAAAACAGGATCTCTTTTAAAATGCGATGTTAGTATCAGTTAATTCTCAGAAACATGATCATGCACTTTGGAAAATCCTTGTTAAGTCACATTTATTTACAGAATACTTAAACGAATAGTCATAAAAGTAGGCAGTCACTACCCATTTAGTTTACACAGAATATAACAGGAAAGATCTAGAGATCCTCGAAGGCAGTTTGTCTACCTAGCAGAACAAAATTACATAGTCAGGTTGTGAAAGAAAGAGGAAAATCACAAATAACCTATCAACTAGATGGGATTTTGCTAAATGGCTTTATTGTTTGTTTATGGAAATATTTTTCTTTAAACGATGTATCTATCCATACATAAGGGAGCCATGGTGTAAGGCAACTTCTTTGAATAGTATTTCAATTAGAACTGTAATAAATAATATTGGTTATTTTCGCCATGCTAACTATGCTTGATGTTGGTCGTGTAAACCCAATTCTTTTTAGGTCAACTGGAAATTCCCGGGGCCCTATTCTGACCAAATATGAAGGCTTAAATATGGGAGCCAGGGTGTTAGTCAGTTCCCTTAATAATAGTCCTATTTGAACTGTATTATATGTGAAATGTGCAATTTTCGCCAGACTAACTATGCCTGTTGATGGTCGTGTAAACCCAATCCTTTTTTAGGGTCAACTGGAAATTCCGGAACCCCATTCTAACCAAATATAAAGGCTTAAATATGGGAGCCAGGGTGTAAGTCAGCTCCCCCAATAATAGTCCCATTTGAACTGAATTACATGTGGAATGGGCAATTTTCGCCAGACTAACTATGCCTGTTGATGGTCGTATAAACCCAATTGATTTTTAGGGTCACTTTCTCAATGGTCCATTTTTACCAAATATGAAGGCTAAATTAAGAAGGCAAGGGTGTAAGCAAGTCCTTCACTTTGTTTTCCATAAAAGCTGTATTATATGAAATTGGTTAATTTCGTCATCTTTACTATGCCTGTTAATGATCGTGTAAACCCAATTTTTTAGGATCAATAGGAATTTCCCGGGGCCCCATCATAACCAAATATGAAGGCTTAAATATTGGATGCAGGATATAAGCAAACCCCTTGAATAGAATTTTTGTTAGAAGTGTATATATAAAATTTGGTGTTTTCGTCAGGCTAACTATGCCCATTAATGGTCGTGCATACCCAAATTTTTTTAGAGGGTCAACTGGAATTTCCCAAGCCCAATTATAATAAAAATGAAGGCTAAAATATGGGGGGGGGGGGGGCATGGTGTTAGCCAATCTCGTGAATAGTATTCTCATAGGAACTGTATTATATGAAATTTGCTATGTTCACCAGGCTAACTATGCATGTCAATGGTCGCGTAAACCCAATTCCTGTTTAGGGTCAACCTGAACCCCGGGGTCCAATTCTGACCAAATATGAACGCTGAAATATGGGGGACAGGGTGTTAGCCAATCCTTATAACTGCATCATCTGAAATTTGCTTTTATCACCAAGCATGTGAATGGTCGTGTAAACCTAATTCCTATAAAAGGTCGTCTTGTCTCTCCAGGGGCACTAGTTTGACCAAATATAAAGGCTTAAAATAAGGATCCAGTCTGTTAGGAAGCCCCTTGAATGGTATTCCCATTAGAACTTTATTAAACGATATGTGCTATTTTCACCAGTATAGTTATGTCTGTTAATGGTCGTGTAAACGCAATTTCTTTCGAGATCAACTGGAGTCGACCGGGGCCCCTAAATATGAAGGCTTAATTATGGAATCCAGGTTATTGGGTAGAGTATGATGCATTACTTACACTTTTGCCAGGCTAGCTGGTTATGTCAATGTTCAAGTCATTTCAGAAAGTGAGAATTTTTTTTCTATATTACTCTTTCTTTTCATAATATAAGGAAGTTAATCTGGATTTGAATTAACGTTTATTAGAATTATTATTATTTATATCTATGTTGTTAAATTTACAAAGCTTAATACGAAACTGAAAACTATTTAAAAATCGTTCAATGCATTGCAGAAATATCGGTGTTTGAAAATCGACTTTTACGGAAATTTTGAATCCGCGGTCATGGTTAAAGATGATAGTTTTAATTTAAAAGTTAAATTGCCTCGTACCAAAAAATTCCAAAATTGTAAAGTCGTTCTTAAACATATTCAGATTATTTATTGGGAAAATTAGGACTTTTGTTAATTTGCACTTAGAGTAATACGGATTTTGTTAAGTCGTACGAAGAAGCACTCGATATTTTGTTTTGTATGAGTTACAGTTGTTATTGATTTGGAAATAAGATTCTAGCAGAAACTTCCAACTTTACTTTCGACATAAATGGACGATCCACTCGTTGCTTTACAAAGAGCTTTGCTCTAGTCAAAACATTTTTGTTGTAGAAAACATCCAAAGTGAATGACGAGGCTCTGCATGAGGCATTCTATGAAGTCATAGGCAAATTAAGGAACCATGAACATCAAAAATGTGTTTTCTACGACGTTCGAAATAACATTGATAAGGTTGTTCGAAACTGCTCCGATAATGTCATAGTTTATATATACTTTGATGTGCTGGATGATCCAATTATAATCTATGCCGGAGAGGCTGAAAATGTGCTTGAAATATATATAGACAATAACGAAGAAGCTAGTTATGTTTGGACAGAATTAACCTGGACAAAAATTGCCAGAGATATCGTCGGTTTTTAGATTGGACAAGGTGCTCTGAACGACGCAAGTACGTGGTATATAATGGAGAATTTCATCTTGTGCAAATTTTCAAAGGATGACAAACATTGTACTTTCAACGTAAACTTTTATCAGTTTTGTAATACGTAATTTTTTTTTTCGTTTATCAACTTAGAAAAATGATGTCCAAAACATCTCACAAAAGCGTTTTGAAATAGAGCCATGGAATTTTGGTGATTTTATGGACGAACGTCGTTTGAAAAAGCTGGAAATGGCTATTTTCTGTCGTTCCGGAATTGATCTTATCACCTTATAACGCCTAGCAATAAAGTTTTATATATCTTAACATATAAACAAATATGTAAACTTAATATCAACTATTATTAAACATATAACCGTTCCATTTTCTATTGAGGAACAGGTCACTTGAAAATATAAATCCTTTTTATTACTTGTTGTGTTACTTCAAATAATTATTTAATAAAACAATACTGCTGATTCGTAAATT
>WFKH01007768.1:50805735-50856296 GCA_016163765.1 Magallana hongkongensis | reverse complement strand
ATAAAAACAAAATCAAATGTAGAAATACATCTACCAAATGATGATAGTTTAAAACTGTCTTAAAGGATACGTATATGCCAAATGCATTTGTCTCTTGAAACAGTGTCGTCGGAAAAAGGAGTAAAAAATGTGGCCATATCATCTTTTACTTTAAAAAAACAAATTTAATTTCATAATATTATGAGTGGAAAAAGGGAGATATATAAATAGAAATTTAAATAAAATTCAATGTTTTGGATCTTAGAGAGAGAGAGAGAGAGAGAGAGAGAGAGAGAGAGAGAGAGAGACAGACAGACAGACAGACAGACAGACAGACAGAGAGAGCGCACCTAGTGGATATGTGGCTGTCAGTCTGATTGCTCCCTCTATATTTCTGGCTTTTATAAAATGTTTTGTACGTTTTATAGGTCATTTTATACTCTGTAAAAGGGGTTAGCTATAATTTATTACTAATTCGATTTCGATAGAAATCTGCATGTTATTTACACACTTTGTTGCTGTAGCATGTTGACAAAAGAAATTCTTTAGTCATGAGGAACAGTCAACAAACATGACGCTCTCTGCAATAGTCAGGTAAGTAAGCTTTAGCAAAGTAAATTAACTTTTTCAGCGTATAAATATATCTATTTTTAAATACATAGATTAACGCCATTCAAATTAACCAAATTTGGCATATAAATGCACTTACAAATTCTTATACAGATTCAATAATGACAAAGGAATCTGTTAACGGTACAGGTAATGATATATCAACCTGTTACTTTGCCATAAACAAATAACAGTAGGTGTTTTTTTTTCTTTGAACAGTTGCGTCTCAATAACTCTTGATAGCAAAGTCAAAATAAAACAATAGTATGTTTAAGCACAAAACACATGAGCTGCTACAATGTAAAAACGGCATATAAAATTGACTGTCTGGGAACAAAGCTAATAAAACAAACACTTTCCAAATTTTCTTTCAATTCAGTATCTAGAAAAACGAAATAAGATTAAGTGTTTCTGTTCAAATTCAAGCCATGTTTCAACGATTTTAACAGTAATTAATAATATATGAATTGGTATATCTCTACTTGTACAGCAACAAATTACAACTGGCATTACAGCTTTATCACAAGGATACACCTGACAACCGACTAGTAAATTAAGATTTCTTAAAATAACCCAAAATACTTTCTGACTGTTTGCTAATGCACATTGTAAAAAGGCTTTGTAAAGAACCTGGGCAAGATAAAAAATGACTCTCAGTTTAAAAAAATCGTTCATTTTTTCAAAACATTGCTCAGAGAACTTTTTTGTTATTTCATCTTACATAGCTTCGGTATAAAACAAAAAACCAACTTTTCACCGCTTATGTAATTCTTCGAATAGTTCAGCAGAAATAAAAGCATCGCTAATATACAGAAGAATACATAGTCTAAAATACCATACCAATTTACTCTTGTTGTAGTCATGTTAACATTTTATAACCCCATTATGTTTTTATTTATCAGAAAGTTTTTGTCATTAATATACAAGGAGAAAAAACTGGCGACAAACTACTGTAGTTGAAGATTACAGCTTAAAACTTGAGAGGGCAAACCTTTTATGCTTCTCTTTGATTTAATTTCCATATACGTATATGTATTTCTTCTATGATTTAATTTATTACCATTGATTTATTCTTAATTGACTTTAAAGGTCATATCTCATCACAGTATCAAACGCAAAGTTTGCTCTATATTAGACGTCCTTTAAGTTTTTTTTTAATTTGTATTGCATAATTTCCCGTTTAAATTGTATATATTTTCATTTGTATGGAATAAATTTTCATTTAACCTTTTCTAGAATCTTTATAAGTATTGTGTAACACATTTTAGGGATTGTTTATTAATTATAGTTTAAAACGATAGTAAGCTTATTGTAGGTGTAAAAAAACACAAACGGGCAAACAGGCAAAGCTAGTGACACAAAAATTATAGTTATTTAAGAGTTAATTTTTTTTTTTAAAGTTTTAAATCATAAAATAGCAGTTAGATATCTCTTAGATATACATGTCTTACAAAACATTTTTTTTTATTAATACACTGGTATCTTACTTTCCAATATTCAAAAATTTGAGCACGTGTTTCCAAAGATTTGACTTGATGCCTGAAGATGGTAGGACGAGTAACCATTACAGTTTTACTTGACCTTGATTTCTGATGACTTGGAGAGACAGGTGTGTGAATTATTGGTACCCTCTGGACAAACCTGGTCATCAGTCCGTCCGTAGTTGGCCGACAGTTTTAATTTTGGTTCCATTACCACAACATATGAAACCCCTCTGACTGTCGCAAAGACCAAATATTTAATATGAAAAAACCCTATAAATGACCCATAATATGTATGGGCATATTTTTCTAAAAAGGAGATCATTATTGAACTATATATGAATATAAAATATAAGCTTATCTAACGCATTAGTCCATTGAAGACACGATCTAATTAGTGACAATATGAATACCAATGATTTCAAACAGCGAAGAAATACCATTTTGTTCTGTCAAAGATAAAAAACAAATAAATTAAATATTACTTTTTTTTTAAATAAATAAACTGTGAAACAGAGAGAGATAAAAAAAAAAAGAGAAACCTGAATTAATATTCGTTGGTCTTATGTCTTCTCATGACCTAATGCTCAGTTTCTGGAAACACTTAAATAGTGCGTAGTGAGCTATTGTATTTCTGATAATATAATGGCGGTAATGTATATCATAACTCACAAATATGTAACTTACACATTAACCATATTCTAGAAAGTATACTGTTTCTGATAAAAAAAAAAATACACAAGTTTCAAATCTTTTAAGCTTGTTATTTGCAATTGAGTTCGCCGACGGAATCTTAATTTGGTTCCTTTTTACATATTTCACAAAATGATTAGCATACTTAAGTACGACATGTTTGGCCTTAAATAAAAATATAGCATTATAGCATTAAAAAATACCGAAAATGATATGTATAAATATTGTTCGATCTGAGAATATATTATATGTAAATGTTAGGTAACTGTTATATACTGTTTCACATTTTCATTTGTAAGATTTGCCATTAACCACTAAATACAATAATTCAAGAGCATGTCTACGAGAAAACCATGCAAATACGAAAAAAAGCTGTGGTAGCAAGTCTCAAGAATGAAAAAAAAAATTATCATAGCTTTTAAGGATACATATTTAGAGTCAAATATATGACGTTTGTTTTTGCACTTGATGTTTCTATTTATAGTAACAGCCAATATTGCATTCTGGTTAATATGCCTCTTAAATACGAAAAATTTAAGGAAAAAATTGTCAAATACAGTAATAAATCATAAAATGTATAAACATCATTTGAAGAAAAGAAGAATATATTCTTAATGAGGAAGTTCCAACAATTAGTTGTTGCATATTTTGTCTCAAATTTCTATATACACAATGATGATCCAAGGGCGCAAATGTTGGCAGGATGCCAAGAAATGATATTTTTTTCATTTTTGTCAATTTTTGGGAAATATTATTCAGAAAGTGGCGCTTCATTTTCTGAAATTTTGTGTTAATAAGAAACCCTCTTATGTTTTTTTTTACTGATATATAAAATCCACCTTTGGACTCTCAAGGACTGAAAAGTAATAAATTAACAAAAACATCCCAATTTCAAATAAAATGAAAATTTTGTGGTTTTTAAAATCTTATATTATAAGCGATTTTAATCCACTGAAGTCAATATATGTAAATAAAAGTGAAAAAAAAAATCTTTTTATGCTTTTGATTAAAAAAATAGTTGTTATCACTTTTTCCCACAGAAATTTTATTCATTACATTTGCATTTCATTACTATATTGTTAGAATTGTCTCCCATGTTGCGCTCTTCTTTAGAGAAGGTAAACTAGTCACAATGTTGACAAAGCTAGAAGTTCAAGTTCAGGCAGAAAATTGAGAAATACTGGGATTGTTTTTAATGTATATTATGTCTTTGACTGATTTTAGTTGTACAAAACGTGTCCCATCTTGTGAATGTTATTCCTTAGACAGAATATAACATATCTGAGTTTGAATGAGTATTGTACGTAGTCTAAACAGCTCAGAAATACCATCATCATCAGAAAATGTTACCTGCCCGCTGTTGTTTTATAAAAGGCCAACCCGTTAAATGGACCCGTATTGATAAAATTTAGGGCCCATCTTTGCGCTAAAAAGGTTCACCTCGTGAAAAAAAAAAGAATAGTCTAACAAACAAAGTCCATGATAGGCTTTATTTCATTATTGCTATCTTTTCAATTGAAAGTCTTTTGTTACAAAAAAAGGTAATTTTTTGTAACTCGTTTAAAGCAGCGGTATAGCAGATATGTCAATAAGCTATGGCGTAAATCGTTTAGACAAGAAAAAATAACGAGATTGAAAGAAAGAAAAACATTCAACAATAAGACACCTATAAATATCAACTAATCATGTATTTCTGTTACATGAGTAAAAGATATAATGTTTTTTTTAATTGTTACAGAACTTCTATATGTTCTTAGCATATTTGTTCTTGCGTTGTTTTAGGGGTCAAATTTTTACAAGGAATGTATAGAGAAAAATCTTTAAAAATCTTCTTCTCAGAAATCAAATTGGCCAGAAAAGCTGAAACTTGTGTGGAAGCATCCTCAGGTAGGGTAGATTCGAGTTTGTTCAAATCATGATCCCCGGGGGTAGTGGGGTCACATAGGAATATAGAGAAAAATCTTTAAAAATCTTCTTCTAAAAAACCATTTGCCTAGAAAAGCTGTAACTTTAGTGAAAGCAACTTCAGATAATGTAGATTTAAATTCGTTAAAATCAAAATCTTGAGAAGTAGGTTGGGCCACATTGAGGATCCAATTTTACAAATTTAATAATGCAAATGTGATATGTAAATCATGAAGTTTGTAATTGAAAGGGTCTCTATATTCTTGCTTACCACAAAAATCAGTCATCCGTAGCTACTTTTGTATTGATTTCTTTGTGGGTTTTTTTCTCGAGAAACTGAGCTTTATTCGAACACACTTAGAGCAAGTGAACACAAGCTGCAAAATACCGTAGTAAATTGAATGTACATTTTGTTTTTTTCCGTTTTGATTTTAAACTATTTACGAATTAACATACCAAACTTAGGAAATAACAACAGGGGGCGAACTTTAGCGTGGCTAATTAAGGGTTTGTCGTATTGCGGGATTTCCAGACGTTTGGGAGTATCCCAATCGACAATTTTCGACTTTATTAATGTGTTAGAGATACAGGACGTACCAACGACCGTACACGTAGCGGAAGGCCCCGTGCGACAACTCTCCGGGAGGATCGCGCAATCCGACTTGCGCACTTCAGAGACAGGAGTAGGATGGCAATACAATCTGCAAACCTTTTCCCTAGAAGAAATAGTGAACAAACACATTAGAGTCGGTTACGGGATTTCGGTATTAGATCCAGGAAACCCTACGTGGGACTTCCGCTGAATGCCAGAAGAAGGGATTGCGCCTCGATTGATTGCGGCGATCTGGTCCGTATCGCTTCAGCACGCAGAATTGGAGAAAGGATCTGTTCACTGACGAATCAAGGTTTACTCTACAACAGGCAGATGGTCGTAAACGCATGTACAGACGCCGTGGAGAACGCTAAGCTGACGCATGCGTGGTAGAAAGAGACCGCTTTGGTGGAGGATCAATCATGGCGTGGGGAGGCCACGCGTATGGTCAAATGATGCCTCTTGTTGAGATAAATGGAAATCTGAACGCAGTGCAGTACTGCGACCACATCCTCTCTACAGTTGTGCCCTATGTTCAGCAGCATAAACTGACGCTACAGCAAGACAACGCTCGGCCGCATGTCGCTCGAATCTGCCGTGAATATCTGCACACTCAAAACGTGGATCCCCTTTAATGGCCACCATACAGATCATATTTATCGCCCATAGAGCATATCTGGGATGAGATTGATAGGCGCATTTGCCGTCGTCCGGAAGCCCCCCCCCCCCCCCCCCCCCCAACCTCCCGCAGCCCACTGACGCCATCATTGAGGGATGAGAAAGACTTCCGCAGCATAGGATCAACACCCTCGTCTTGTCTATCAACAAGAGAATACGTGAGGTAACGTTAGCACGAGGAGGACATACCCGTTATTTATTTTTAGTTTTCAGGAGTAACCATACCAATTTTGCACAGACATTTATCCCAATAAAGTGCTTTTTTGTTAACAGTTTTTTGATAAATTTTAATGAAAAAATGATATCAATTATGTATAAGAAAATAGGACATATTCTATCATATATGGTAATGTATTTACCAATCAAAAAAATATGCGTTTCTTTTTCGTTTCAGTATATTTTGAAGAAAATACAATTAGATCGATCTTCTGAACAAAACAAATTACATAATAATTAAGGTTCATTTGAACAAGTATTTTATATTATTTAAAAATTTTAACAAGATTGAGTTAAAACATGCATCAAAGTTGTCCACATGTGTAATTAAACTTTCCATCCTTTAAAACTTGACCAATTTTTAAGCAGAAAATTTGCGTTTGTCATTCGAATGTTTACTCTATCTCCAGTGTTTAAGACCAAAGGCACTGTGTTTGCGCAGTTCTCGAACCCCGGATTACTTTCATTGTTGCAATTGCCCAGCCCTTTCCGTTTTCCATTGACAATGATTTCTGCGTCAAATATATTTCTAGGAATAACTAAGCTTGTCCAAGTAAAAATATACAGCCCAGCAGATGGTGCAGTGAAGAATCCGCTGTGAGGATTGTACGCATTTCCGTAGTTGAAGAATAATTTGTCGTACACAACATTGACTGGCGTATTTCTGTGCAAGGTCAGATGTTTTGATATGTATGCATTGAAGGCAATGATTGATTTATCTAAAAAACAAAACCCCCAAAATAATAAGTAAACTCGTTGTTCGAGTTAATTAAGTCTTAAATATTGTATTTCTTTGTAATCACTTAAAAATAAATTGTCAACCCTAATTAATTCATACCATGAAAAATACAAATTATATTAAAGATGGCAATTGCTCAAGGGTTTGCCAATTACTTAGTCGGAACGATGCTAACTGTAATCGATTAGCCGTAAAATCATAATTATTGTATATTTTAACAAAGTTTTGTAATAAATCCGTCTTTAAAAAAAATTAGACGCTGATATTCTATCAAGTTAAAAGTGGTGGATGATTGTGGTCAATTCAGACTATATCAATCACTTTGAGAACAAGATTTCTGTATTTAGATATAGAAAATGATTTAAATTTTAAAGCTTAAATATTTGGATTTTTTCTCAACTTAATAATAATTTATGGCAAAATTTTAATGTAGATTTGATGGGTAATTTGTTGACCACCCAGCCTCCTACAACTGAATACAATTTGTTTCTGTTTTGCACACATTTGAAAACCCAGATGTAGGTTCATGAAGCAATTTTAGACTTAAGTCAAAAATTGTACACTGCTGAATGAATACGTATACTACCAAAGATAAAATGTTATTAAAAGGGTCTTGATCTAAGGTTGTTGTTTTTTTTTTAAATTTCAAAAAACATATTGTGATAAACTAAACCATTTTACGACTGACTGAAATTTTGACATATCTGAAATTGATTTATGATCCCGAGGCCTGGTGTAAAAAAATGTGTGCCAAAACTATATATTTTTTATATGGATCGAAAGTAAATATCAAACGGCAGTTTTTTGTCGGTTTTTGTTGAAAATGACTAAGAAATAGCGACATGTGATCAGGAATATATTTAGAATTTTTCATGCCCTATGGCCGTTGTTTTTATTTTTTATTTTGTAGTTATTATTCATTTATAAAGTTCATTTCAAATTATGATTAAAATCTAAAATAAAAATTAATGCTTTCTGTGACCCTTCATCGATAGTCAACAGTGTTTATGTAATTTCACTACTTTGATTCTATTAACCTGGTCGAAAAAAGTTCACGATCGACCGATTGACTATTCTGCAATCGATTACATTTCCTTAAATATATATGTGCATATACATATTTTTAAATGAAAATTTAAGATTACCTTTTACTTCATTGTCTATATTTTTGACACAGTGGTATCTAACTTCCAAATATTTAAAAATATTTGCACAAGGGTTTCCAAAGTGTTTGTTGATGGCATGTAGATGACAAGTTGCGTAACCGTTGCATATCCACTTGACCTTGATTTCTGATGACTTTGATCGACAGGTGAGTGTGTCGGTCTTACCACCTGGACACACCTTGTCATCCGTCCGACCGTAGTTGGCCGACACTATTTTGATTTTCGATCCATTCTCGCAGCGTATAAAACCTCTTTGGTCAGCACACAGAGCAAAGGTTTGATCTATAGGAAAAAAAACAAACTATTGTGGAAATACCAAATGATGATAGGTTTAATGCTATGGTTAAAGGATATGAACTTACCAGATGCATCTGTGTCTTGAAACAGTGTTGCCGAAAAAAGAAGTAAAAAATAATGCCAAGTCATCTGTTATCTGTAAAAAAATATTTAATTAAATTTTCTTAATATATGAATGCCAGAGAGAGAATATAGAAAGAGAGAATTTGAAATAAAATTTAATGATTTAAATCCACTCAAAATAGGGTCCAACACACTGGGTTTTAACGAGAGAGAGAGAGAGAGAGAGAGAGAGAGAGAGAGAGAGAGAGAGAGAGAGAGAGAGAGAGTGAGTGAGAGAGAGAGCACAACAGAGCACCTAGTGGACCTCAGGCTGTCACTCTGATTACTACCTCAATATTCCTGGCTTTTATAAAATGTTTTGTAGGTTTTATAGGTCATTTCATACTCAGTAAGAGGCTATGATTTATTATCAATTCGGGTTTTTCAATAGGAATTTGCATGTAATTTACACACTTTGTTGCTGTAACAGGTTGACAAAAGCCTCTCCAGTCACATAGAACAGTCGGCAGATTTGACGCTCTCTGCAATAGTCAAGTAAGTAAATTTAGGCAATGTTAACTAAATATTTTCAACGTATAAGCATATGACACTTATAAATTTATTTGAACATTATAAATAAACGTCATTCAAATAAACTGAATTTGACATATGAATCCACGTACAAATGTATATACAGTTTCAATAATGACAAGTAGATCTCTTAACAGTACAGGTACTGATATTTCAAACTGTTACTTTGCCCTAAAACAATACCAGTGGGTGTTTTTATTTGAACAGTTGCCTCTAAAAAAACTCTTGATAGCGAAATCAAACATAAAACAATTGTATGTGTAAGCCAAAAAAACCCCCCAAAACCCCCCCAAAACACCAGCCGCTACAATGCTAAACACATCGGCTGTGTGGCATCATGTAGCAAAAGTCAAGAAAATTGAACAAATACTTTCCAAGTTTTATTTCGATTCAGTCTCTCCATAAATCAAATAACATGGAGTTCATCTGCTCAAATTCAAACTATGTTTCAACAATTTTAACAATATCCAAAAAGATATGAATCGTATAACCTTTTTTTACAGCGATAAAATACAACTAGCATTCCATCTTTATCAGAAGGATCCACCTGAAAAATTTGCCAAAAACAAACCCTAAACACATGATTCTTAGGTATTTTAAATCGTTGCTCAGAGAGAAAAAAGAAAACATTATAATTTTTGGGTTTTTTTTTTTATCTTACATTGCTTGCAGTATAAATATAACTTATTTACTGCTAATGTAATTATTCAAATTTTCAACAAGAATAACAATATTACTTATATACAGAAGAATTTTTAGTCTTGAATATTATTACAGTTTATATAGGTTGTAGTCATGTTAACATTTTTCATGTTTTTCTATCATAAGGTTTTTGTCATTAATATAAAGGGAGAAAAGAAACTGATGACAAACTGCTGTACTCCAAGATTATAGCCTAACACTTCAGAGGAAAACCCATTTATGCTTATATTTGATTTAATTTTCATATATAGGCATATTTCTTTTATGATTTAATCAATTTTTATTGATTCTATTTTGAATTTGAAGTGAAAGTTTGAGCTAGTGAAAACAAAGCGGAATAATGTCAATATAAAGTTATTACGGAATAGGGTCTCAAAAATTACATAAAGTCTAGATTTGCGTCGCAAATATGATGTAATAAAAGTATATATTGCATCGCCAATAATATATATAAAGTCGACATAACCAAGATTTGGATAATCTAAGAGATGAAATATGTTTAGGACATCAAACTTTTGAAACTTTTTTTCTTATTTTCATGCATAACCTAAATCTCTTTCATAACTTTAGGATCGCTTGCATAGTCAACGTCATTTACCACGTTTTTTTAGCTGAAAAAACCCCCCAAAAATAACAGTCCAATTTTTGCCCGCATTGGTTGTAACTATAGTGAACTAATAATGAACATTGTCAATTAAGGTTAGAATGAAATAAACATAAATATCTGCCGGTAAAAACTATGTTGTCACAGCGTTTATTGCACGATTGATCCTCGCTTCAGAACAAAACTCAACGCTAATCCAAAATCCATGCATTTTGTTTGTGTTGAACATCATAGAAAAAAAGAATTACTCATCGCATCACATTCATATATATTTTTATCAAGATGTCAACAATTGCATGCATCGAGTCAACTTACCATCTTTGTATGTAAAATATTTGTATCTATTGCACAACCGAAAATCGATCTCTTTTTTTTTTCTATGTACATAATCGTTGGTTATGCACTTACATGTAATAGATTATCAAGCTTGACTACACGAGTCATTTTTTTTCAGATTAAAACACTCCATGGTGAAATTTTAAAAATTGATTTAGTCTATATTTGCAAGAAAGAGGAAGGGCTAAGCCCCCCCCCCCCGGTTCCGACGTCTATGATTTTTTTTTATTCATTCATTTATTTGTTTTGAATAAGTTTTTATCCATATTGTTTAAGTTAACCTTTTCTAGAATCTTCATTTTTTTTATTTGTAACGCAGGGGCTGTTTATTATTTATAATACGATAATAAGCTTATTGTAGGCAAAAAAAAAATCATTTTTCGATTTTGATTTTGATTTTCGGGGAACTGTTTACGTTTACCGTGCTCAGCAGCAACTGGCTCGTAGAATTTCGAACCTGACGTGATTTATATGCAGAATAATCGCACGCGAGGGTGACATCACAGTTTCTAGAGGGCAATAAAACTATTTCCTGGAAAATATAACTGTTACCGGGAGGGCAATATAACGTTTCCGGCGTGATTGAGCAGTTTTCGTTGCATAGTAATAAAATAATCTCATCTGTGACATAACGAGAAAACCTTTATTTATTTGTTCGTTACAAACACAAATACAATACAATCAGTTGTTAGATTCAACTATGTATCAAACCTGTTATTTTTTAGTTAGCTTTCAATGTATGAACAAAACTTTGCCAGAATTTTGTTCACAGAACAATGAATTGTAAGTTCAATTTTTTCTCGGTTAATTCAGTATGACACCAAAAACATGGTTAACCCTTAAGTAAAATTTTCAACACTTCAATCATAGCCCTTTATTACAGATTCTTTGCACGCTACAGGGATGCAATAGTGTGTACGGTGGTGACATATTGAATAAATGTTCAGCTTCAATATATTAATATTTTTAATAATCATATCATATATTGTACCATAAATTGTAGTTCTTGATATAATATTAATGAACATTAGCTGCAGGTCTGTAGCTCCCGGTCTGAAAAAATTCGGATGGAGGACCTGGGAGCTACAGTGCCTCCCATAGTAAAAATTTGCAATTTACGGCGCACAAAAATTGCGCTAGTTTTGGACTGATAAACCTTATTTTCATAAAAATTCTGTGAAAACAATAAGTACCATTAAATTCTTCAAACAATTTACTACTGAAATCGGTACTTTACTTGCCTCAAACTTTCTCAAACACGCTAACCGACCTCGGCAATTGAAGTATGTTGAATTTACGTCGAGATCGAGAGTCGCCATTTTTACATGTAAACAAACTGCACCACTTCACTTTACGGGGCTGGTGATGGTGTTTAAAAGACTATCAGAGTCAAGTAAAGTGATGATATCTGTAGTAAAATGTCCGAGGAATTTTTTGGAATAAAATATTTGTATAGAATATGTTCGGAAATAAGGTTAATCAGTTCAAAACTAGCGCATTTTTTGTGCGCCGTAAGTTACAGATTTTTACTATGGGAGGCACTGTAGCTCCCAGGTCGTCCATCCGAATTTTTTCAGACCGGGAGCTACAGACCTGCAGCTAAATGAACATAATCTTACAATTGATACGATACAAATTATATATTTATACTGTTCAATAAAAGTATATAAACAAAGGTAAAATATTGTGAATCTATATTAGCAGTTGGCACAGCCACATAAAAGCATTTTTTAAACAAAAGGTTCAATTACTAAGTATTTCAATTTACAAACAATCATGTTATTCTTTTGAGCATTTAAGTGTTTCCAACAAGTTTTGAAACAAATTGATTAAAAGTGAATGAATTACTTTCTACTGCCTTTTATTTCTAGATTGATAGTGCTGCTATCAACCACTTTAAATCTTAGAAACATTTTATTTCTCTTAGATATACATACCTTTCCAAACCTTGTCTTGATGAATATTACACTGGTATTAGAATGAATAGAAAATATAAGCTTACTACACACATTAGCCTATTGAGTACACGATATAAACAATAATAATCTCAAATAGCAAAGATATATACCATTTTGTTCTGCCAAAGATAAAAAACAAAAAAATTTTAATTTAAGAATTACAACCGTGAAAATGGAGAGATATGGAGAAAAAAGAAAGAGAGAAACAAGAATTACTTTTTTTGGTCCTTTGTCTTTTCATGACCTAGTGCTCAGCTACTGGAAACACTTAAATAGTGGTTAGTGAGCTATTGTATTTCTGATAATGACTGTAATATATATCATAACTCACAAATGTGTAACCTACACATTAACCATATCAATATACTACTTCTGATAAAAAAAAATACACAAGTTTCAAATTCTTAAAGCTTATTCTTTGCATGCTTTTTTTGGAGATGAACAACGGAATCTTAATTTGGTCACTTAAATTCTTCACATATTTCACATATTGATTTATATTTAGCACACTTAAGTACGACATGTTTGGCCTTAAATGAAAAAAAAAGCATTAAAAAATACCGAAAAAATATGTACATGTATACATAATTGCTCGATTTGAAAATATATTATATGTATGTCAGGTAGCTGTCAAATACTGTTTTGCATTTTCATTTTAAGATTTGCTATAAACCACTAAATAAAATATTTCAAATCAACTTTTTATCAGTATATATTTGAAACCCTTTAATATGTTCTTCAACAAAATCATTGGTTTTAAATATGCTATTACATTTTCATGTTTTTATAAAATATTTTATTTTTTTCAGTATACATTTGTTGTTAACATTATTTTAGATCATTATTGCGTATCTGATCTCCTCTTGCCATTCTAAGATCATACATGTCGATGCACTCAATGAGTTTATATAGCGTGTAAAATTCTGATTTAAAATAGGATGTGTTTTTTTTTATCCAATTTATTTTGACGTACATAAAGACAAATTGAAATTGAAACGCGATTTATGTCACAAGACTAGACATAGATTTTCGACCATGATTACTTGTTTCAAATATTTTTTCTTCATAAATTGGGATTTTACGGCCAAATGATTTTTGGTGATCAACAAAGTAATATCTGATTTCCAATTTTGTTTTTTGTTATTTACTAGAACTGTTTGATTTTAATCGGGTTCGTTTTTCAATTAGCTATATATTTTTTTGAAATTCATTTTAATTTCCTGTTTATCTACTTTACTAACGTGTTGCCATACAATGTTTTGACTTCCTGAATGCCTTTTTTGTTGGGCTGTTGAAAAACGTAGGCTTTTGGGAAAACTTCTTATTCGTTTGAGATCAAGCAATTCTTAAAACAATATGCTTTTAGAACTTCAATGGATTAATGGACGTTTAGTGTGGTGGTTGACCATGGTTCATTTTGTTGGTAAGAGTTAATTTTAACAACTTTTAACTAATTCAACAAAATCCGAAGATTACAAATGAAACAAAAGAGGTGGTTAGAAAACTTATGAACTCACTGTACAGGAAAGTTTTGTGTGTTTAATTGTTTGGTTTCATTTTTATACTATCGATAACATTGTGATAAGCTTGCAATGTTTATGTCTAAACTTTATATAATGTGAATGACAATGATGAATTCATTTTAAAGAGATACCTAATAAGGAAGTATGTCATATTTCTTTTATAAATACATGAATTATGTGTACTTTAAAACTCGATTTACAAATTGTGTATACATGACATTTTTTTATCATTACACCACCTAAATACTTGAATGATGTTTCATCTAGAATTGTTACTGTCATGATAATTGTTATAATAACAAAATTACGATTAAAAATCCTCAAAAGTCAAATCAGAACAGAAAACCATTGATGACTTTTACAAATATCAAATATTAAGGAACGCGTTACGAAGGTAATCGTCACACGTCAGAAACGATAACTGATAACTTCCTTCGTCAAGTCCACATCATGACTTTTTATTTCTCCTCAAAGTAATTGTCGGAATGTTCTACTCATGGCCATTTGGTTTCTTGAAGAATTAATGAATCAATGTGAACGCAAGACTTCAGTGTTTTATTCTTCTTGAAGTCTTCTTACGTTGTTTTATACCCTTATGTCTGTAATTTTGTGGCAAAAAAATCAGAAAGAAGCGATTTGGAAAAACATGGTTTGATGTTACATTTACATATTGTAAAACTTAACCTTTTAATTCTTACTGCAGATAGAAGGGCTGGATGATCGTGGTTATTCCTAGACTACAGACACTCTCCTTTAGCACTCTGCATAGAGATATTAAAAACTGTTCAAAAAATTATAGCTAAATGTTAAATGCCTGGAATATCCTTTACTTATTACATGTATTGATTCATGGCTAAAGAAACCGGCTTAAGAATTTTAAGGTAGAAATGATTGGGTAATTGATTTCATATCAGTCTCCGTAGGCCACATGTGTTGATTAAACAGCGACAATCCCGTTTAGTTTGTAATGGCCCTTTCACAATTAGCGCACAAGTACTTTACAACATTTTGCGATAGGAATGTTTTAGCTTTGAAAGAAAGCTTGCACACATTGAACGATGTCTCGCATTCTCTGCATGCGTTTTAGTGGTTGCATTAAATTCTAATGAACATTCACACTATTCAGACGCTAACGAACGCAATCCAAATTATCGCGATCCAACCCACGAACATCAGTACGAAGGACTTACAACGTTTTGTGTACTCGCATAAGAGATGCACGATTTTTAAAGGGGAAGGAAAGTCAAACACATATTTTATTTATATCAATAAAGTAGTTTAAATTATCACATTTAGTCATGCTGTTTTGAAAATAAACTACATAATTAAGCTTTGATGCACGTTTGAAGTTAGAGAAATCGTATTTACTGGAGGCTGACATGATGTAGAACTCTTTTGTATTAAAAACCAAAAAATCAATTATTTTGACGTCACACCATCTATTCCGGGTTGGTTTAGATATACAATGTACAGAGTGCTCTGAATAAAACGCTTACTTGTGGCTTTCTGTTACTCAGGTAATCGACTGAAGAAAATTGATAATGTTTAGGTTCACACGTCAATCTAAAGAATAAATACATGTATGCATAAATATATGCATTTTTATGAAATAAATGACAGCTGTTAATCTCCTATTATTCAAAGTTGAAAAAGTATCGATAAAACTTTTATTCCTAGTCAAGTTCTTCGCTAACAAAATAAGTATGTTATAATTGTAATCGTGATGTTTAAATACTTTCTCTTAAGTCGGAATTACTATGTCGAAATAACGACGGCAGACATTTTCTACGATACTTGGCATCTACGCGGAGATTCCTCCGTCTCCGACACTGACCTCCGCTTTAAGATTTCAACGAACATGCTCCGTTTGAGGTTGGTTTGTAATTTAGTGGAAAGTCAAAGGTAAAAGAACGGTCTCGAGTCGATATGTTTCAAATTTTCCAGAACTTGTCATTTAGAGCGAATATCATGATTTGCTAATATACTGATGCTATGTTGATAAAACAAACCGAAATAGATGGTGTGACGTCATAGATTAAAGTTCAATGGCAGCCCCCATAGCGGCGGGAAATTTAAATTAAGCGATCGATTTTCTTGATTTATTCTTTGTTCCGAGGGTTCTTAATGAAAATAAATACGATTTACAACTATAGTAGATGATAATTAATTGATTTATTGTACAACATATTTTTAGTTTCCTTCCCCTTTATAGGTCGTAAGATGAATTGCAGCCGTCTATGCGTGTGTTTTGCAAGATTTACTATCATTGCTAAATTTATCAGCTTCAATTTACCATGCGTTGCTACTAGTATATATACCCTGTTTAAGCATCTCTGCTTAGACCACAATTGACAATTGATGTTTATACTCCCACTGACTCGCATGGGTATTCGAACCATGGACGCACGAGCGCCGCATGTCCTATCGCACTGGAACATGTTCAATCGTCCGATCATCTGATCACTCGTGCGATCCTATTGCATTATCTTACAACACTCGCTTTCATTGTGCAAGAGTTGCATATTCACGCAAGATTTAATGCGTTTGCATTGCACAACGGTCGCTATAGATCGTGTGAATTTCGTACAAATAGGATTATTTATGTAACAGTTTAAGCCCCTTTCACAATAGGCGCACGAGCAAACTTGCACGATTCGATTCAGAACGACTGTTGTGCGATATAAATGCATTGAATCTTGCGATATATCTTGCGTCTATATGCGACTGTTGTACAATGAAATTGAGTGTTGTAAGATAATGCGATAGGATCGCACGATTGACCAGATGATCGAACGATTGAACGTGCGCCAATGCGATAGGACGAGCAGCGCTCGTCCGATCATGCGTTTTATCGTACGAATGCTCGTGTGAGTCAGAGGGGGTATATATACCGCCCGTTTCCGACACTCTTCAGTAGAAATAGTTGAATGCAAGAGAAGATACCGCCCAAGAAGATGACAAAAGCAACAGCCAAAATCAAGGTTAATTGTGGCCTGAAACAGATATACCTACATGTATAAAGTGTATACCGTATAAGGGAACTATTCGCCCCCGTTTAATTTTCGCTCATTTCGCTATTTTGTCAGCGGATTAAGACCTGGCGAATTCCAATGTCTCATATTATCTCTCTTTTACCGCAACATTGTTTGGGCGAATTAAAGACGAGCCAAAACCGTAAGTAGAAGCGAAAATGTCACGGGGCGAAAAAAAACCCCTGTATCCAGTATATGCTAGTGGCAAAGCATGAAAACTGAAACGGATAAATCTTGCAATGATAATAAAACGTTGCAAGATTACATGAGCAACAGTCTCATGGTCGCACAACAGACTCAAGAACAGCTGCAATTTATCTTACGATCTTTAAAAATCGTGCATCGCTCTTGCGAGTACACAAAACGTTGTAAAACGTTCGTACCAATGTTCTTGCGTTGCATTATAACAATTTGAATCGCATTCAGTCGCGTCTGAATAGTGTGCATGTCCACTTATTTGAGGAGACTTGATGCGACTACAAAATCGCATGCGACGAATGCGAGAGCTCGTGCACCGTATGCGATAGCTCGTGCAAAGCCAAAAAATTTCGATCGCAAAGTGAACACTGTGCCGGATAATTATGCCAGTGCCAAGGTGGCATTTTTGCACCCGCTTAAGATGCAGTTTCGTAAAAATCCATATATACCAAATGATAGACCATTGTCTAGAGAGTATATAACCACTTTTGTTTTTAGTGTGTCTCACCTGACAGGTGAGATATATACCTTTAAAAATTAATTTCCCATAGGAAAATAATAATTCCTACAGGAAAAATAACTTTCCAACAGGAAATATTGAAAATCCTACAAGATTTTCTTAAAATCCTATAGGAATTATATTTCCTATAGGAGAAATGAATTTCCTGCAGGAATTTGATTCAGACAGGTAGTTTTACTACAGGAAATTAAGATTTCCTATCGGATTTTAAAATCCTATGGGAGTTTTGTTCAAATCCTATCGGAATTTAAAATCCTAAAGGAAGTTGTTTTATTACGGTAGGAAATTCCAAATACCCTATAGGAAAACAGTTTTTCCTATAGGAAAACTATTTTCCTGTAGGAATTTATATTTTAAAGGTAAATATCTCACCTGACAGGTGAGATACCGAAACAACAAAGGTGGTTATAAACTCTTTGAGCAATGGTCTATCATATGGCATAATTGAATTTTTCGATACATGCAGCTTAGACGGGTGCAAAAATGCCACCTTGGCACTGGCATAATTATCCGGCACAGTGTTAGTGTTGTAAGGTGCTCGTGCGCCAATCGTGAAAAGGCTTTACGATTCACATCTAATTTTTTCGGTCGCACTAAATTCAAAATTTTTGTCGCTCCTTTTCGTGCGAATTGATTGTGAAAAAGCATTTCAATAAATTAGTTCTCGTAATTATGAATGCATACTTTTTTGTTTTTGACTTTCCTTTTCGAAGTTCCGAATGACAACGGGAATAAATTAGCGGATAATGAAAGCGGAACGATTGATAAACAGTGAGCGAAAACGGTAGGTGGACGATGCGTAAAATACTGTGAACGCCGAACGCACATTAAACGCACTGTAAATAAGCACTGAACAAATTGGAATATTGGGGAAGTTGAAAGTTTTTGGGACTGTAAAACCTAGTTAATAAAAACAGGCGTCCATGTATGGCGTCCCTTAGTTCTATAGGCCAAGTTAACTTTCATTATTCATTTAATTCAATTATCCATTTTTTTCTTCTCAAAATTACCATTAAAATTAACACAAAGAAATTTTAACGTACCTGAAAGAAATAGGCTAAAGTAATTCTTCTAAATCTGTAAAAATATTTTTCCACGAGGTGAAGATGCAGGAATCTTTGTTAAAATCGCTCAATTTACATCACAACAGTAAGTGACTTTAAGCACGTTAAAAAAATAAGAGATAGAAAATAAATACAGAATTGCAACTCATTTTGATCTATTGATAAGTAAATTGTTTTCAAATCATATGGCAGCTTGTTGAATAGCATTTAGAAATATAAACACCATTTACATACAGAAACGTATGAGATATTCATTTTATGTTTTAGTTTTTCTTTCTTTTTATCTTTTTTTTCCGAAAGATTGAGTTTGTTAAAATAAATGTAAAATTAAATTAATATTGCAGTTAGAGAAATACTAATAGGCATGCATATCTATCAATAAAGGATTCAATGGAAACAAAATCTCAACTTTGTTAAATTTAAAATTTCTTTTTAATGTGTATAAACATGATTAAAATGCGTGCAATACAGCCTGCAGTGTACATGTATATGATCATAGCATGACATATTAACCAGGTTTGTTTTATTTAGTTTTTAACAATGAAGGTTATCTTTTCAGTTGGCATCACACTTACAGTCCATCCGTCCAATATAGTTGAAGTTAATCAATTGGTGACCCTACAGTTTGCGTTAGATCCAATCCAACTCCTCCAGTCATTGTGATGTTTTTAGATGGATCAAATATATTTTGTACGGTGGAACCGTACAATGGAGTATGTAAAAATGCAACAAGTTCTTGTATAACTCGTTACAATGGTTCCTGTTCCAATGAAACAGTGTTTAGTATACAGGTCAATGTTCCTTGGACCTTTAAAGGAACACATGTATCCTGCAAGTCGCTTTATTCAAACAGTTACACTGTTAACTTCACCGTGATAGGTATGTGACAATTTTGTTGGTTTTATTTTAAAAACTGGAAATAATGTTTGTGGTTGTTAAGTTCTTGATATATATTTTGCTGTCTTACCCATATAGGTGCAGGCATGTGTTTTTTCAATTAATGACATTAATGAAAATCGGCAATCAGCAGTGATTATTATTCATTATTCATTGATAGATCTTTTGTTTAACGTTAGACGTAACCTTTCTTTTTTTATTTTTATTTTTTTTATTTCCACAATTTAAAGATTTCCACTACGTAATTCTAACATCTTATATTTATTTTATATGAATTTTTTCCAACTGGATAGATAGTTTCAATTGAAAATATATACTATGACTTTCTTAATAAGCATTGGATTGCATTTTGTACATATTTTTATGCAATAAAAGAAAGACTCTAACTAGTCTAACTAAAAAAAAAATGCCTGGAAATGCACTTTCAGTTTTGGGGCATTAACGGATTTTAATGCAAATAAAGAAAAAATAATCTATCAAGTAAATTATCTAAAACTAGGGAACGTCGCGTGTGTCCTTAATGTTAAAATATACATAATGTAAATTTCAAACTTACAATTCTGTATGCAGCTTGGTGTTTGTAGTGTAAACCTCAAAAAAAAAAGGTTTAGGTTTTTTAAAAGCATATTTTTAATTTAATTACTAACAAGTCACTATCAAACATTTTACATTGGCTTAATTCATAAGAAAGGGGAGTGAAGGGAGTCAGAGAAATGAAACACGTAAAAGAACTGATTTTTACAAAAGATATATAACAATCATGTCAGTTTTAAATATTTTCAAAAATCCCAACAACCAAAATGAATTTGAATTACCTTACTTATATTGGATACCTTAACTTCATAAAAATCCTTCCAAACAAATATACATAGTGGGTTCCAGTAAATGTTCTACCAAGCCTCTTTCTTTATTCCTTACTAAAATATTAACAGCAGTAGAGGAGAAACTTCAAGAGTACTGTGGAACAGTTTATCAAGAAACGGTGCAAATCAGATTTGGATACTTAAAAATTCAAAGGAAGTTTTAGAAAATTTGAAATTACAAAATTTAACCAAAATCAACAGCATCAAAACTTACACTTTATACAATCATTCCCCACGATGAATTAAAGTTCAGGCTTTTCGACATCATTGACAGCTGCTTATTCAATAAAAATAGATCTCGAAAATTTACTTACCTTGTCATCTGCCATTTACAATACTATTTTATTAAAACTTTTCGGATTGCGTACACAAACACGCTGAAGATAATACTAAAAAGTGCTTTTGTTTCTGCTTGACAACATTTATGTAGTTTTTGGAAATCATGTCTTCTAACAATCTGTTGAAATTCCATGGGTACCAATTGCGCGCTATTGTTAGCAGACCTATTTCTATATTCATACGAAGCAGAAATTATTCAAATACTTAAACATGAAAAAAGAAATCACTCGCAGGACAATAATGTATATCGACAACGTGTTATCTATTAACAGTTGATACTTTTATTCTTACGTCGACTCGATATATCCCAGTGAACTTGAAATAAAAGATACCACATAGTCTGAGTCATCTGTTTCATACCTAGATATTTTACTAGAAAAAGACATTAATGGTAACCTAACAACAAAACTTTATGATGAACGTGATGACTTTAATTTTTCTCTCGTCAACTTTTCTTACTTATGTAGCTTAACTTACCTCATCACCTGCATATGGATTTTTTATCTCTCAGTTGATTTGATATGCAAGGGCATGCTCTACGTATGAATAATTTCTAAAACGAGGCAAGCTACTGACAAACAAGTTGATAAAACAAGATTATCAACAGTCAAGATTGAAGTCATCATTTCGAAAGTTCTATGGTCGATACAACGACCTTGTCAGCAAATACAATCTCCCGATAGGTCGTATGCTGGCTGATGTTATTCATACTTATTGTTACATGTAGGTCATTATCAATTACCGAATTGTCTACGGATTTTTCCCGTTTCCTCGAATACGAAAAAGAGCACACGGCGGGTGTGACCGGTCAGCAGAGGATGCTTACTTCTCCATGGCAGCTGATCCTACCTCTAATTTTTGTAGAGGTCCGTGTCTGCTCTGCTCCTATTTTGTATTTTTCATTTTGACTTTTGAATTAGAACACTGTTCCTCATCGCCACATTTCATTTTTTCTTTGTATATAAAGAATTTTAAAAGAACTTTTTGTACATCTGATAAATAATTTGTAAAAATACAGTAGAAGGATTTTCAAGTGCATGTCATTTTATCATAGTAACCAGGCTGAAGCTATCAGCCACTAACAGCAGCCACTAAGCCCTTAAAAGCTAGCAGCCAATAAGGAAAATCATCAAAGAACTGAGAGTACTCGAACAGAAAATTATATTTTACTTTATTATCGGCATACTTTATTTAATATCAAGAAAATTATGCATGAATAATTTCTATGAGCATTTACATCTTCTGAGGCAGTAAAGCTTGCCTGGATAAAAATTATAAATACGTTTGTGTGTAATGAAATTCAACTGAATATTGGTACATGTCTAAACGTGTGCCTAAAAATTGATTCCCCTGTCTGTTTACTTTTCTCCGAAAATAACATGCATCGAAAATACAAAAAATCCTCGTATTACATGTATTACAAAAATGCGACAATCAGATCTAGACATCTTACAATTTAATTTGATTTTCATTAAAAGGTAAGCCTCTGTGGTAAACCAAAACCGCTGAAATCTAAAGATGAATTTGGGATTATTTTGTGTCAGCCATGTTTTGACGTGAACTTTCGAGAAAAAAATTGCTAGGATATATTCAAGAGACTATTAAGCTCACCTTAACTTTGGTATTTTTTTAGCATTTCACAAGATTATTTCGATTCTCTTTGAAGTGTGCATCAAACAGATACCAGGGCAGTGTAGTGGACCTATACGGCTATAATTTTCCGGTCTCAAATTTCGACTGTAGGGGTACCACCAAGTGGCTCCCAGGGGTTCGGGCTCATTTCAAGGCTTAAAACTCCAGTGATTTTTATCACAACAACTTGTAAAGCCTGGGGTTTTAAAGTGGATCTTCGGATGTATTCATAACAAGAATTTACGTCTTCTTGGACCCCTAAAAAGGTCTGAGATGACTTCTTTTAATGCTTGTTATGAATACATTTGAATGTTTACTTCTAAAGCGCAGTAATTTGAAGTTATTGTTATAAAAATTCATATAAGTTATTTTGATCTAAATCTAAGAAGATACAAGCCTTTGGCATGAGTTAAAACCGCTGAGAACCTCATGGTGGTACCCTCAGGGCGGAGTTTTAGTAGCCCTATAAGTTCCACACCCTACCATTAAACACAAACGCATTTATAATTCTTATCCAGACGAGCTTTACTGACTTCGAAGTTGTCAATGTTCATACAAATTATTCATGCATTAATGTTCTTTTTTATTATTTAAAGTACGTCGATAATAAAGTTAAATGTAATTTTCTGTTCGTGTACTCTCAGTACTTTGATGATTTTCCTAATTGGCTGCTAGTTTCTAAAGGTTTAGTGGCTGCTGTTAGTGGCTGCTAGCTGCGGTCTGGTTAATACCATGTATTATCTAATAGGATTGAATAAAAAATTACTTTTTTAAAAAAAAGAAATAGATTGTAAGACAAAGTTATGGTCGATTTCGGATTTTATTGTTTGTGTCAATTAGATTTTTTGTTTGATTTTTAAACTCTACAGTACCTGTGACATCAGTGACGTTAACTCCGAATTCAATCACAGTGATAGTCGGACAGCAGATCAATCTAACCTGTACAACATCGTACTGTAATCCACTAGCTAATATTTCGTGGTACAAATCATCCACGGACATAACTAGTCAATCAACATCGGCAAGAGAAAATTCTGATGGTTTAGTTAGAGCAGCATCTTCCTTACAGACTCTAGTTGTCAAAATGGACAATGAAAAACATGTGTATTGTGCAGTTAGCAACATACCAGGCCGCAGGGTAATTTCTACGGTGCTTTCAGTGGCCGTATGGTGTACGTATACTTACTTATACGTGAGATATCATACTCAAACTAAACGTTTACAGACAAAAAGTTAAGTAATACTTTGTAGAAATTTCCAGAAACTGCTATTTCAAATCTTTGTTAAATTTGGTATAGTAGAAACTAGCCATTGAATAAAACAGAAGAAACAAAGATCTCTGCGTTCAAAGTATTCATAATGTCATTTTTGTCATTGTGGGTCTTTTCATTGATTCTCGCACATAATCAGAAACAAATTTTATTTTAAAATTATAACATTTTATAATAAAGTTTAGCTATATATTCTCTAAAATTGAAACTGAGAGAAAATTGTAGAATTTAGTAGCTTGTTAAAATTTCTACCAGTTAAGATTTAATTGTTTGTCCTGACCCTAGTATCTTAATAGGTCCGGGTATTGGTGTCAGTTACTCTTTAATCGTAATGTAAAATGTGTTTCTGATTAAAATCATGGAGTTGTGAGTGTTACAATCTCCTAATTCTTTGCTTACAGTTTCACAAAACTACTCTTTTTACAGAGAAGGCATAAAACCCACAGAACATGCGCAGTCCATCGACTGATGTTGAGTACACCATCCATATAAAAGAGATGTTATTCTGAAGAAACTAAGAACCTTTGACAACCTTTTCGATTTCATATTACCGGGTATAATAAAGAATTATTGTCAGAACCATCTTTCCTGGACAAAGTGTTACGGAGAAAAAGCCTGTGGGTTCCGGTGATTATTTATATAAAAAAAAGAAGTTTTCTGCGGTTTCCATTTTATTAAGTCAAACGTTCGTGAGTCTTCCAGTCACTTTTGATATAATTAATTAATAATATTTCTTTCATTTTGCATCATGTTCAATATATAACAATTTTTTTAGAACTGTCTTTGCTTATTCGTCTTTATTGCATTATGAAAACAAAGAAGCTTCAATGTTTCCGTGGACTGTTCAAAAGGTTTTTACATTAAAAATTTTATCACACTTTCCATCCTTTAAAGCTTGACCAAAGCCCATGTAGAAAATTTGCGGCAATTGTTCGAATATTGACATGATCTCCAGTTTTCAGAACAAGAGGTACGGTGTTTTCACAATTTTCAAACCCTGCACTTAGTTCGTTGTTGCAGTTTCCCATTCCTTTTCTTTTTCCATTCACCACAATCTCTACGTCAAATATTTTCTTTGGGTTAACCACGCTTGTCCACGTAAAAACATATAACCCGGCCGATGGTGCTGTAAAGACTCCGTTTTGAGGATTGTACGCGTTTCCATAGTTGAAATATAATGTGTCATACACAACAGTAATAGGTGTGTTCCTTGGCATGGTCAAACTTTTTGAGGTGTATGCATTAAAGGCAATTATCGGCTTGTCTAAAAAAAAATCAAAATAGAGTAAACGTAAATATTCTTAATATCGAATTTTTTCTTTAAATTAAACTATAAAATGGGTAATCAACCTTAATTTAAGCAATTTATGTTAATTTTAGCTATGAAAATGTAAGCCAAATTTTTAATTACTATCGGTAAATATTTCGAAAGTTCTAATTTAAAATGTTTATAAGCATTGCAATGATTTATGGATCAATGTTGTAAATATACTAGAATGTATTATTAAAAAAGAACTTGCAAAAAATATTAAAGGGCTAATCTTAGAAAACTTAATACTTTATTTTTTCTTCTTTTTTTATATATTTAAAATGCTTCATTAGAGTATTTTACTCCCCTGTCGATGAAAATTACAAGGCTCAAGTCTGTTTTTCATTGGTCAACCAAAATTTGAATATCAGTTGTCGAGTTATAAGCAAGATAAAAAGCTCAAGTCTTTATAATGTCCACAAGGCTGGCGCCATGTTTTTTGTTTTAATTCGTCAAATATACTGACAAAAATTCTGTTTTAAGCAGATTTAGATTTTTTTGGCTTGTTCGTTATAAACACATATAAAATATAATCATGTTGTAAGATTAAAATATGTTTCAAATCTGTTATTTTCTAGTCTAGTTTCTTAATGTATGAACAAGACTCCTTCAGAAGTTTGTTCACAGAACAATGAATTGTAAGATCATTTTGTCGGTTATTACTTGATGATTGACACAAACATCATGGTTTACTCTTAAGTATAATTTTCAAAACTCCAATCATGGGTCTTTAATAATTGATCCTTTGTTTCTTTTATAATCTTATACTAAACTTTGTACCTTACCGTAATTACTGTGGCAAACATCAGCTATCAACCACTTTAAATTATAAGATAACAGTTATATATATATAATTAATTTTATATATATATATATATATATATATATATATATATATATATATATATATCTTAGATATACATACCTTCTAAAACCTTGTCTTGAAGATGAATACACTGGTATCTTACTTCCAAATATTTCATATAATTTGCGCATGGGTTTCCAAAGATTTCACTTGAAGCCTGAATATGACATGTCGAGTATCCATTACAGTTCCACTTGACTTTGATTTCTGATGACTTTGAAAGACAAGTGCGTGTACTTGTGACGCCACCTGGACATACCTGGTCATCTGTACGGCCGTAGTTTGCCGACAAAATTTTAATTTTTGTTCCATTACCACAACGTATGAAACCCTTTTGACCGTCGCAAAGACCGAATATTTGATCTGAAATAGCAAAATGACCCTAAAATTTAATTTTTACGGCATATTTTTTTTAAAAAGGAGATTATTATTGAACTATATATGAATAGAAAATATAAGCCTACCAGACGCATTAGTCCATTGAAGACACGATATAATCAGTGACCATATGAATACCAATAACATCAAATAGCGAAGAAATACCATTTTGTTCTGCCAAAGATAGAAACCAAATAAATAAATAATCATTTGATAAAATACCACAACCATAAACTAGAGAGAGATAGATAAAAAAGAGAGATACCCGAATTTAAGTCCTTTGGTCTTATGTCTTCTTATGAACTAATGATCAGCAACTGAAAACACTTAAATAGTAGTTAGTGAGCTATTGTATTTCTGATAATGACTGTAATGTATATCATAACTCACAAATATGTAACTTACACCTTTGTGAGTCATCAACCATTACAAGGATTGGATTCAAAAATCAATAAAATGCACATAGATGCGTAAATTTTTCAGTGACGAGGACATATTAGTTTTAAGGATTATAATGAGTAATAATTATTCTAAAATGTCCACTTAAGAGATTTTCGACAATTAATGAACATAGTTTTGAATAATGATAGCTTGTTTCTCTCTCCTTGTCTCTCTCTCTCTTTCTTTCTTTCTCCCTCAAAACTAATAAATACTTTTTTTTTCGATTCAAAAACACTTCACACTGCATTTCATAAATGCATCTGATAATGCTTATTGAATTATTAAGCATAGTAACCGGATCCATGATTTAACTGTAATGTTAAAAAAAATCCAGTTACATTAGAAATTAAGTTAATAATTATACATAGGATTGAAACGATATGAACCATATCAACATACTGTTTCTGATAAAAAAAAAAACCCCACAAGTTTTAAATCATTTAGGCTTATTTTTTGCAATAAAGTTAAGAGACGGAATCTTAATGTGGTCCCTTTATCACGTCTTAAATTGTGTTGATTAGCACACTCAAGTATGACATGTTTGGCCTTAAATAAAACGCTGAAAATTAAGCATTTAAAAAAAAAATCATCATGCTGACAATTAAATTGTTATTATTTATTAGTCTTTGAATAGCAAATTGGATAAGTTCCGAAAAAAAAAATTCTATCAAATATTGACGATAAATTAAAAACCATGAAAAGTGATCTCGACCTTGAACTTGGTAGTGAACAAAGGCAAATCATTGTCCTGTCACAGTCCATCGACTCCATTCTTGAGCGACTAGATAAAGTTGAGAAAATAGAACGACCGGTATTAGAAAATAGTTCAACCTCAGTTGCTTGTACATTAAACAAAGATCCGTTAAATGACCAAGATGTTAGAATAATTGCGACTTATCTTAACAAGATAAGTCAAATGAAAATATTTTTGAAATCGCCAATGATCTGATAAGATGTCCTCACGATTTTGTAATTGGCGTATAAAGTGGCGTTTAAGCGAAAAGTCAAATGGTGTGTATTTTCGTAAGGGTCGTCAACCACGCACTAAGTTTCAATTCGGGATTGGAAGTGAAAATTGCAGATTGTTCCTCAATATGAATATCTTGGAATTATTTTTTATGAGAAGCAGCCTCCTTTCTTTGTCGCAGCTGAAACACTACCGAAGGCCGGTTGCAGGGCACTGGGGGAAATGAATTCGAAAATACATTCTTTTAAGGATGCCAGAACATACGAAAACCTATATAATTTTTGCGTAGTGCCAATTTTTGATTATCGTTCCTGAGTCTTGGGTTATAATACTTTTCACAAACTTGATATAGTGCAAAATCGTGCAATTCGTTATTTTCTGGGGCTTCACCGATTTACCCCTTTATTTAACCTAAACAGCGAAGTTGGCTGGTTATCCTCCACACATCGACTTTGGCTGAATATGTTACGTCTTTGGAACCGAATTCTTCAATTGAAAAATGAAAGATTAACAAAAAAGTTTTTAATTGGGATCACAATATTCAAGAAGTGTAGTGCTCACTTGTTGAAAATATTTGTTATATGCTCAATATTAGCAGCTTCATTGAAAACCGGGAAATAGTGAATACAGATCAGATTCTGTGTGCCAAAAACTTCGTCAATACGCTAAAAACGACTAGAAAGTTAAAGTACAATCTTCTCCAAAACTAAGGACATATATTTCCATTAAATCTAACTGCGAAACAGAACCGTATGTTACTTCGAATATCTCAAAAACAAGAACGTTCATCTTAGATGTGGCATAGAAACTGGTCGATATAAAAATGAACCATTAAGTGAAAAGATGTGAGTTTTCTGTTCTCATTCTTCTGTCGAAGATGAAAAACACTTCTTATTTGACTGTCAAATTTATGATAATAGAAGGAAAACATATTGTTATAGATTATATAATGATCACCCAAATAATTATAAGGGTTATTTGTTCATAGTCTTAAATTAAGATTACCAGATAAAATTAGCCACATTTGTACATACAGCCTTTAACCATAGAAAAAATCTTTTGCATGTTCAAATTTATATAAATTAATGAAAAATTGACTTATAGGTCCAATGGGCCGGGTGCAGTTTAGTTTAATGTTCGTTTTGTTTAAATATATAAATTACAATGTTTATAATGCACAATGCTACTATAATAAACGATTACTTACTTACTTACTTACTTATTATTAAATATTTTGAAACAAAATTCATCGAACGCATCCTTTTTACCACCGATATACTATGACTCTCAAACTAATATAAAAGCGATAAATAAGGAATAAAAAGTTGATAATAAGAATTGCCAAGAATAATATCTATACATAGTTGTTCGATTTGAGAATAAATTATAAGTAAATGTCAGGTAACTGTTATCTGCTGTTTCACATTCTCATCTTTAAGATTTGCTATGAACCACGAAATACAATAATTCAAATCAGCTTTTGATCAGTATATATTGGGACACATTTAATATGTTTGGCAACATTATCAAAGTTTTTAAATTATGCTGTAATATTTTGATATTTTGAGAAATATTTTTGTTTCAGTATTTTGTTGTATAACATTATGTTATATCCTTATTGCGTATTTGATCCCCTCTTGCCATTCTAAGATCATACCAGTCGATGATTATGTATAGCGTTTAAAGCGTAGAGGGCCGATTGAATAAGTCTGATTTTAACTAGATGTGTTGTTTTACCAATTTATATTGACTTGCATAAACACAAATTAAAATTAAAACGTGGGTTATGTACATGAGACTAGCCATAGATTTTCGAAGATGGTTGCTTGTTTTAAATATGTTTTCTGCATAAATTGGGATTTTACAGCTTAATGATTTTTGGTGACCAACGAAGTGGTTTTTAAAATACAATTTTAATGAGGTTTCTTTTTTACTTACTAGATCAGTTTAATTTGAATCGGGTTCACTTTTTAAATAGCCATATTTTTCAAATTTTATTTCCCATTTTTACTTTACTAACGTATAGCCATAGAATGTTTTTATCTTCCTGAATGCCTTTTTTTTGTTGGACTGTTGAGTATTCTAGGCTTTTTTGGGAAAACTTCTTATTTGTCTGGTTTGAGAACAAGCAGTCCTTACAACAACATGCTTTTTGTGTTTCAATTTATTATTGGACGTTTGGTGTCGTGGTTGACCGTGGTTCATTTTGCAGGTAAGAGTTAATTTTAACAATTTTAGACAATTTAACAAAATCCGAAGATTACAAAGTTAACAAATAGAGGTGGTTAGAACTTATAAACACACTGTAGAGGAAACTTTTTTAATTCTTTTTTTCATTTCAAACTATCGATAACATTGTGATAAGCTTGCAATGTTTTTGTCTAAACCTTATTTAAAGCGAATGACAATGATAATTTCATTTTAAAGAGATACGTAATAAGGAAGTATTTCATATTTCTTTTGTAAATACATGAATTATGTGTACTTTAAAACTCGATTTAGATATTGTGTATACACGACATTTTTTTATCATTACACCACCTAAATACTTGAATCATGTTTAATCTAGAATATTTCACTGTCGTGGTAATTGTTATAATAACAAATTTAAGATTAAAATACCCTAAAAAATCAAGTCAGAAAGAAAACCATTGATGACTTTTACAAATATCAAATGTTAAGGAACGCGATGCGAAAGTAATCGTCACACGTCAGAAACGATAACTGATAACTTCCTTCGTCAAGTCCACATCATAACTCTTTATTTGTCTTCAAAGTAATAGTCGGAAAGTTCTACTCATGACCATTTCTTTTCTTTAAGAATTTATGAATCAATGTAAACGCATGACTTCAGTGTATTTACTTATGTTGTTTTATACCCTTACGTCGAGGATTTTGTGAACAAAAATCAGAAAGAAGCGGTTTGGAAATACATGGTTTGATGTTACATTTACATATTGTAAAAGCTCCCACTTTTAAATCTAACTGTCAATAAGAGGGCTGGATGATCGTGGTTATTCCTAGACTAAACACATCCTCCTTTAGAAAAAGCACTGAAGAAAGATATATGAAAAATATTTAAAATTTAAAGCTAAATATGATAAATTTCCTTTACTAAAAATAGTTTATGGCTAAAGATACCACCTTTGAAATCTTAAGGTAAACCTGATGGGTTAATTGATAACATCCCAGTCTCTTTAGTCCAGACGATAAAACAAAGTAACAATCCCGTTTTGTAAAATGTCGTTATGATCAATGCTTTTTATTCTTTTTCACATTTTCTTCTTCGAAGTTCCGAATGGCAACGAAAAAAAGAGAGGTTAATGAAAGCGTAACGATTGATAAACAGTGAGCGCAGACGGTAGGTGAACGGAGTGCAAAATACTGTGAACGCTGAACGCACGGTTAGCGAACGCCAAATGCATAATAAACGCACTTTAAATAAGCGTGGAACGAATTGCAAGACTGGGAAAGTCGAACGTTTCTGGGACAGTAAAACCTAGCTATAACAGGCGTCCAAGCATCGCGTCTTTTGGTTCTATTCACTCTCGGCAAGTTAACTACAAATGACTTGTTTTACATTTAAAATAAATGTTCCCGTGAGTTATCAATTTCAATTTCTTTTTCAAAACTACCATTAACCACAAAGAAATATTCTACGCATCTGAAAGAAATAGGCATAAGTAATTTCTCTATGGCTGTAAAATATTCTTTCGAGGTCAACATGCAGGGATCTTCGCCCAATGTTACCGAGTATACACTGAACCAAAGTTCTATGTGTTCACGTTCATATAATGTGTTGATCATATGAAATACACACAATCGCTCATCTTGCCGTTGGGGTGACTGGTTTTATCTGACTCTAATTTGGTTAAGAACGATGTAGCCGTCTTGAGCCTTGCTGGATATCATGAACACCTCCGGTTCGGTCGTATTTCCTCCAGAGCTTTCAGATTGTTGTTGGTTGTCGATGGAAATAACGCTCACTTGTAGCGTTGAAAAATTATATCAAAAATTCTTTTTATACGGATTGCCAAACATTGAAAACAATATCAGGAACAAAATGAACAGTAAATTTAAAGTGAGTACAACCTGTAGTAAGAACAATTCAGACACCAACAATCCAACGACTCTTTTGTTTCCTCAATGGTAGTTCGGCAAATTTTAGGCGTTTTTCATTTGAGACTATTACTAAAGACTAATGTCAATCGCAAAAAAGTTGCCCTGAATATGAAGCATGTGCTGAAAAGCATTATGTTTTTGTTTTGAGATTTCGGCACGGGATATTGGTTTCAATCAGTATTGTTTATTTCATCTGTGCTATTGTTGAGAAGACATATCCGTCACGAAATGTTACAAATTTCATATCAATTTATTCCATATTTTTCAAATTATTCTATTTATCAGGATGAACACTTAGAAGTTCTGCTAAGTGCATAAATAACCGAACGCCCTGTTTTCAAAATAATTAGTTTTTAACTCACCTGAGCTGAAAGCTCAAGTGAGCTTTTCTGATCACATTTTGTCTGTCGTCTGTCTGTCTGTCCGTCTGTCCGTCTGTCTGTCCGTAAACTTTTCACATTTTCAACATCTTCTTTAAAACCACTGGGCCAATTTTGAGAAAATTTCAAAAATCTTTTTCTCAAGAACCATTTGGCCAGGAAAGCTGAAACTAATGTGGAAGCATCCTCAGCTAGTGTAGATTCAAAGTTGTGAAAATTATGACCCCCTGGGGTAGGATGGGGCCACAATGGGGGGTCGAATTTTTACATAGGAATATATAAAGTAAATCTTTAAAAATCTTCTTCTCAAAAACTAATCAGCCAGGAAAGCTGAAACTTATGTAGAAGCATCCTCAGCTAGTGTACAACCAAAGAAGGGTGGGACCACAATGGGGGTCAAATTTTTACATAGGAATAGATATAGTAAACCTTTAAAATCTCTAAAAATAAGTAGCCAGGAAAGGTGAAACTTATGTGGAAGCATCCTCAGGTAAGGACTAGGTAGATTCAAGTTTGTTCAAATCATGATCCCCGGGGGTAGGATGGGGTCACAACGGGGAGGGGGGAGGGAGACAAATTTTTGACATAGGAATATATGGAGAAAAATCTTCTACAAAACCATTTGTCTAGAATATGTAACTTTAGTAAAAGCAACCTTGGGTAGTGTAGATTCAAATTTGTTAAAATAAAAATCTTGAGGAGTAGGGTGGGGCCACATTCGGGATCCAATTTTACAAAGGAAAACTTTTTAATTCACAAAAACTGAAATGTTATAATATATGGATTTACTTATATACAAACATTTTGCCAATTCGTGATTCTTTAAAATTGTTAAGACTTTTGCCCCTGGACGATTCTTGGGCCTCACAAGGTGTTCAGAGTTTGATGTAGGTTTATATCCCATGCATAAACAATTGTCTAGGGTCTTGTGGAGAACTGTGATGCTCAACATGTGATATGAATATAAAATCATCCTGTTAGAAAAGGGACTTGATTATAAACATAAGAATATCTACATGTATTATACTACATTGTCCAGATATTTTGTATTATGTCTTCATTAAGCTGATTTTATCATGCCTATTGTTGCTCATGTGAGCGATGTGGCCCATCGGCCTCTTGTTAGATCATAAGATTATTAAAATAAATAAAAGTATCATTTTTATGCATATTGGTTCTTAAATCACTAAATTTATCACAACATGAAGTGACTTTTAGTATGAGTAAAACCAAGAATTGGCAAATAAATTAAGAGTCACAACTCATTCCGATCGATTGTTCAGTTTTAAAACGTTTTTAAACCGAAGTTTCTGACAGCTCGTTGAATATTTTTTAGACAAAAATACTATGTAGATTCAGGAATGAATTACAATATATGCATGGAACTGTCTGTTTATATTAAAATTAAATACTAAGATAAGATAATTAATGAAACCCACTTCCAAGCTGAGTTATCATTTAAATCCTTACATTACATTTGGTTAAAACATATCAAACACTTCTTTGAAATGCTTTTTCACTGTTATTATGTTTTTTAAAAGATAAGAAAAAAAACCATAAGTATAAAATAACGTATTAAATTACTTAAACAATAAAATGCTTTCTTTTGTGATTCATGCGGGATATGAAGGTGGCGACAATGCAGGAAAAATACATAACCCTCTAACGCTTATTTTTTTCTGCAATGATCTCTACCCTTATAACCCTCATGAGTCATCAAAGAAAGCATTTTATTGTTTAAATTTACATTTTTTTAAACAAATTAATAAATTGATTGTTAAAAGTAAGTTAAATTCTTTAATTACTGTTAATGTACATCAGTACGTTAGCTAAAAGAAACAGCCAAATCGTCTCTGACATCATCATCATGACTATTTCGTGCAGTCCGTGGTTTTTCTTAGGTCGCTGTAGGTTTCGACCAATCGGTAAACGGGGCGTGTAGATTTCATTCTAGCTGTTTCTTTAGAGCTATGAATTAACTATAAGTTTCCATAAGAAATAGAGGGAATCATACTCGGTAGATGTAAATATATTCTTTTGAAAGTCTGAATATGTAAATGACCGTGTGCAATAGAGTTAGAAGTGAGTATGATTTAGAATAATGAAATGATATATTAAGTCGCTATTTTTATCCAATGTTTGTCCTTTCAGGTGGAATTACACTTACAGTCAGTCCGTCCAATAACGTTGAAGTTCACCAGGTGGTGACTCTACAGTGTGAGTTAGATCCGAATTCAGTTCCTGCAATCCTTGTGGTCTTTTCAGTTAGGCCGACAACTACCCTTTGTGTGTTGGAACCGTTAAATGGCACGTGTAAAAATACCCAGTCTTCTTGTTTATCAACTTACAATGCTTCATGTTCCAATGAAACTGTGTTTAGTATACAGGTGAATGTTCCACAGAGCTGGAATGGTGCGTCTATCTGCTGCCAAACGGTTTTTTCAACAAGTAACTATATCAACTTTTCTGTTAAAGGTATGTAAAGAACTCATATTCGAATTCAAGAAAAGTTTTTTATTGTTACACTGTACTATCATCATTACATGTTGTCATTTTGCATTTGGCTATTGAGCTTTAAATGAATTCACTGTGGTTTAACTGTACACTTGTTCATGTACATGTGTACTAAAATGTATAAGAATGGTTAATTAAGATTTCAAGTAATTTTTTATTAACAATACCAGTTGCTTATTATCTATCGTATGTCCCTAGTTATTGTTTCCATCACTTTTTGATGATTTTTAATAAAAATACACATACCTGTGAAAGAAATACAGTGAAATCGATAAAAGGGAAAATATCCAAGATATCTTCATTGACAAATTATCATTTTTCACTAATAAAAGTTCACAGGAACGAAAACAAATTTCTTACGGAGATTTATAATGGGAAATGTTTACATCTTTTTCTCCATTCGGAACTCATTCGGAACACAATTTTTCAACGTTATCATCCTGGCTATTTCATGGCTGATGCAATGCAAAATCACCGTAGACTTTCTATTTTGGAATGTGTATTGAAACCTGAAAAGGTAGAGGGGGCGTTTCAAAACAGATAATCTGGGCATTTTTCATATTAGTGGATTAACGTAGTTTGAGCACAAAGGTATTTATGATTATCGAAATATCAAGCGAAAAATGGTGGACGCAAAAATTCTGGACAGAGTATATTATCAAAACGAAGAAATTGTCATAATAAAGATCGATTGTGTTCATACTATGACCTCTGGGTCAGGATGGGACCGAAATAAAGGTTCCTTAGAGCATGTTTAAAATACAAGAAAAACATTTATATAAAATACGTATATAAAGAATAAAACTTGTGATATTATTGTGTCAATTCCTTTTACAGTAGTAAACAAAAAAACAAAAATTATGTTTTGTATGCATCGTGATCCTGAATTGGTCATTAAAATAAAAAAAAAAACCAAAGTGAAAAGGGCGTCTCATTTGAAGAAAAATAAACCCATGTACAAAGGTACGAGGACAATAATTTGTGAAATTAACAAATAAGCAAGCAATAATTGATCATTTTAAAAGTTAAGTCATATTATAGGCACCACAACTAATACATAATACATGTATTATAGACATATTAAGCATACCTTAAACCGTTTAATTAAAAAAAATCCCACATGTACAGCATAGTAATCATGTACATGCAAACCAACAAATGCGAGACTATACAATTATTGCAAAAGCATTTTGTTGAAGTCAATACATGTTTTTTAGACCTGATGATCGTTTATTGACCAAAGACAGAGTCCGAGGTGGATATACCCTCATCAAGTCTATAAAAAGTATTGACCGATATCAAAGGCTATAATTGTTTTATTTACAATAGGTCTAAAAATAAAACTTTTCAAAATTACATCAGTAAAATATTTCGTTCAGGATATATGGGCATTTATGTCTATTGATGCGTCACAATGTCGCATATGCCAAAACCTGTATTTTGTAATAAAAATCTATATTAAGTATAGTAAGGTTTATAACAGAATTGTTCGCACGATCACATGTCAACAATCGACCAATCATATTATTGGGGGAAAATACAAAATAGTAATAAAAAAATTGATACATGTCCTGACTTTTATATAATTTGTTTATAAAACATGATTTGATAATATAACTCGTTATATGTATTTTTATACAGTTCCGGTGACATCAGTGACGTTAACTCCGGTAGCAACCACATTGATAGCCGGACAACTTTTGAATCTAACCGGTATAACATCGTACTGTAACCCACCAGCTAATATCACGTGGTACAAATCAACGACAGACATAACCAGCCAATCAACATCTACAAGGAATATGTCTGATGGTTTAGTTAGAACAACATCTTCCCTACAGACTCAAGTTGTCAAAATGGACAATGGAAAACAGGTGTATTGTACAGCCAGCAACATACCAGGCCGCAGTATAAATTCTACTTTGCTTACAGTGGCCGTTTGGTGTACGTATACTTACTTATACATGTATTATCATACTTATATTAAACGTTTACAAAAAATAAGATTAAGTAATATTTTGTAGAAAGTTTCAGAAACCCCTATTTCAAATATTTGGTAAATTTGGTAAAGTTAAAACTAGCCATTGAATAAAACAGAAGAAACAAATATATTGCTAGGGTAACACTTTTTGTTCATTTTTTGGAACAATAATCAATAATGTAACGAAATGAAGAGTAATTTAAGTAGGCTTCAAGATGATGATATATACCATTTGTTTACCACCTATATAGGCTTTTTTCTTTTCTTTTTAAAAAATAATCAATCACTAAGTTCCGTTTATTAAATCACTATTTCAAGAAGCACAAACCACTTTTCCGTAGGAAGTTTTCATTTATGCTACTGTTTTGTCAAGTACTTTTAAAGGCTCATATTTGCCAATTGCCAAATGGAATCTGTTCTTTAATCCTCGTTAAGTTTATCAAATATGAAGTATTTATACCGTCAAATTATTATTTTTTTTTTGGATTTACGTTGCTATTTTATTTTTAATTGCTAACAAAAAATCCCGAAACTTCTTTAAAAGATATCGCATTTTAACACTTACATGTATTGCTATAAAACGCACCTATGGATGGAGGAAATTTTAACGTTCTTTCTTTAGATAAAGCTAATTCTGCATGTTAACATTAACAAAACTATTATTTGATTATAATGATATAAAAGGAAATTACATTGCAATAGCGATGACCTGTAGAAAAAATCTTGGGGTACGATATAGAATATTTATCTGATACAGTAATTGGTTGCAAACCGTTTGATAATACATTAAGAAATGACTGCAACATAGTGTACAAAACCAATTGTCGAGTGCAACGAGGTATGGTTGTCGGTTTAAAAAATCAACGTGATGGGTATCATTGTTTTATTATTGAAGTTGACTTTTTAAAAGGTTATTACCTGTAAAAAATGTCCATTGTAAGTATTACTCATAATTCAACTTAAATTATTGTGAATTAAAGTTTGATGAATAAATTACCAAAATACCCAGAAAAGGATTTACCTGCGGAATACGCAATATTGTTCACAACTGTTTGATAGATAAACCAGAAGTGACAACAAGTACCCTTAGTCCATACATAGTTACAGAGGGAAAGACAGCTACACTGGGATGTATACTGACCGATGCAAATCCGAACACAAGTATTGTGTGGAAGTGGTTCAAAACACACAGTTCGAGAATTGTGCTTTACAACGGGCAGATCTTTAAAATCGCAAACATACAGAGGGATAAGTCAGGATCATACAGTTGTACAGCCGGCAACTCTGTAGGGACATCAGTAGCAGTTACAATTAATGTAGATATACAATGTGAGTAGTATATATTTATATCTATTTTCGAGTTTAAATCATTTCTTTTTCAAGAGGAAAACATCAGCAATTTCAATAAATAATGAACTGAAATAAATAACGATGAAAACATACCAATTAAAGATAAACCGGAAGTGACTTCAAGTACCCCAAGTCCACACATAGTTACAGAAGGACAGACAGCTACATTGGAGTGTAGAGTTACTACCGCCAATCCTATTTCTAGTATCACATGGTTATGGTACAACACAGACCGTCCCAGCAATGTGCTTAACAACGGACCAACATTAGCAATCCCAAATATACAGAGGAACAGGTCAGGGTCGTATACTTGTACAGCCAGCAACTCTGTAGGGACATCAGAAGTAGTTGATATTAATATTGATGTACAGTGTGAGTAATACTTATATTTATGCCTTCTGTGTTCCATAAAAATTGCTTACTTGTTTTGTCATTCTGCTTTCTTGAATTCAATTTATCTTATTACAAAAGTAAATTGTAGTTTTTAGTGAATATAATTCTAAATTTGACCATTGTTAATAATGGCAAATGTAGCAAAAGTAAAGGGGAATAATAAGTATTTAAAGAATTTATTATATCCTACAGTTTTATTACAAAACATACTACGAGAGACAGTTGTTGTTTTGTAAGCTAGTGTGAGAAAAATTAAAATTTTATGCAATAAATATTGACATATAAAAGATTATGTCATTCATATATATCTTTATAATGAAATAGATAGACCAGACTTGACATCAAATACTCCTAATCCATACAAAGTTATAGAGGGTCAGACAGCTACATTGGAGTGTAGAGTGACTGCCGCCAATCCTAATTCTAGTATCGTATGGAGATGGTACAAAATAGACAATCCCAGCAACGTCCTTCATAATGGATCAACCTATACCATCCAACATATAGAGAGGGATAGGTCAGGATCCTACAATTGTTCAGCCAGCAACCCTGTAGGGACATCTTTTCCAGCTAATACTTACTTAGATGTACAGTGTAAGTATTCTTAATAATATATCTTACGTAAATTCTCTGCTTATATCAATGAATATTTGCCCTTAAAAAAGAAATTACTTCGGTTCATAACATAGTAATTGATGAGCAACGACGTTAGCTTCGGGAGGGCAAAAGTATCCACTTCCTTACAATGTTTTGGTACATATTTTAGATAAGCCAGAAATATTAGATAAACCTAGCACTTTAGTAACTGAGAGTGAGAAAGTCATATTAACTCGAACAATAGTCAGCAATCCATTGGCAGATGTCTACTGGTATAGAGGTCAACAGTTACTGCAAACGCAGTTGTTGGTGAAGAATACAACATTTATCATAGAGAAAGCCTCGTGTACAGATACAACAAATTTCACCCTTGTTGCTAGTAACGAAGTGGAAAGAAACGTTACAGCTATGGTGGAACTCTTGGTTAATTGTAAGCTGTATGTTAGATTATATTTCCTCAAAGCAACATTAGACCCTTACCATACGTGTACTAAAGACCGTGAAATTCCTTTACGTAGTATGTTTCAGTTAAGTTTTTGGCAATAAAAAACTATGATGATTTAAATTCATTCATAGGTAAGCCATTGGTAGAAAATTCTAATATAACTTTGGGGGTGACAGACACTACTGTACTGAATTTTTCAGTCATAGTTATTGCATACCCAGAGCCTCGGTACGAATTAAACTATATCAATGGAACAAGAAACACCAAGATGATGTACACTATCACAAGGAATACAGTGAATAATTTTTCAATTAATTTCAATCAAAAGACCGTGAACGAATGTGACCGTGGAACTTATCACTTAAAAATTTGGAACTTATATGGGGAAACCACGATATTTGTCAACATCTTCAAACAAAGTAAGTAAATACAGTATAAACTCTGGCTTAAAATTTATCCTTATGTAAATAATTCAAAAAACAAAATTGTAAACTAAATTGATAATCTTGTGTTCAAAGTTGAAATAATAATAAAAATAAGCCATATATATAATGTGCAAGTGTCACTGAAATGATCAACTTAAAGTTACTTGTCGTTTTATTCAATTTACTTATAATATAATATTAATATCAAAATATTATGTATTGTTTGCATATTAAACATTAGTTTTATGCAAAACAATGAGCAATTGAAACATGTATCAATTTTAATCTCTATCATGCATGGTGCATTCTTTAAAAAAACATACTAACAACAACGTACAACTTGAAATATTAATAAGATAAAAAAAGCAGTAGTACAAAAGAAACGCGATAGATATATAAATAGATAGATGGATAGATATATTCAAAGGAAAACCAGATAATCCCAGAATCATAGGAGTAACATGTGAAGGAACACGTGCCACAGTACAATGGATCTCATCCTTTAATGGTGGAGATCATCAGACATTTGTTGTTTTTGCTTTAAACGGTCAACAAGGTGGCAATCAGTCTATTCGAATTCCAGACATGGGTGAAAATAAAATACACAGAGCATACGTACAAAACCTTCAACCTTCTATGATATATGTGTTTTACGTTTCTGCACAAAACAACCATGGATTTAGCATATCGGACATCATCAGCTGCATGACATCAAAAGGTTAGTTTAAGGACCGACGACATCCAAAAATAAGCATTCAATGCTTAAGTACATCGGTCAATTGAGATAATTTATGTTAATCATTACGTCGTTGGACTTATCAAGTGCCTAGTTATTATGAACAAGGTGACCTCTTCCGTAAAATTTACTGTATAGCAGGTTAAAATCGCGGTCGGAAAAGATCGCGATTTTTTTCATTTTGCAGCAAATCGCGGTAGCTTGAATTCGCGGAAACAAAAATTTGTAAAAAATAAAATTCAAACCCGATATGATTATCTGCATATGGTACATGTATATTAACTCGCAACGAAAAAAAAAGGATTATTTTTATCTGGGATTAATTTTCAAAATATATTTTGTTGAAAAACAATTATAGTGATATCTAATGAAATGCTTTTCGATAAAAACACCGGTTTGTGTAATACCCGTTCATAATTATTGTTCGGTTAATATAACAGTTTCTTTAAGTGCACCCCACTTCTATAATGGAAAGATAGCTTCTGTCAATTAAGTTTCACATCTTTTCACGTGCTAGACACTCATGAGGACCTTGTATAAACACTATGAGCCCCCAAATCACTTTGAAATGTACCGATAGCACTGGGCAGACAGACTTAGTCACGCATTACCGCACGTGGCTTGGGTACCTGTTAAGTGTCATGTTTGATTACTGCAGTTCTTTTTTAAAGTTTATGTAATAGGAAGAATGTGTTTAATAAAGAAAGGTTTTGGACAATTAGTGTGAGTTATTTGATTATTCTATTTAAAAAAGTTATTAAAGAACGAATTGTCCCATGAATGCCTTGTTAGATATAGTCAAAACCGGAAGTAGAGGGAAAAACCTTCAAAATGAAGGTGTGTCTCTATTGGTGGATCATGCAATATTTCCAGTTAGTAACAATAGCAATGGTCTGTTATTATGATAGACAGCTTAATCCCATTATTTTTCCTGACAAAATAGCTAATATATTAAGCGGGGTCAACTATACTGCTATGCCATTAAAACGGAAACATATTTTGTGTTGTGTGTTTTCATGATAAGATAAATGATTTTAGTAAATCGTATTTCTTTATCATTATCATACTCAAATAATTATTCACTAGATGTTAAATTCGCGGAATTTTTATTTCAGCGAATATAGCGAATATTAACTCCGCGAGTCAATTTCCTGCTATACAGTATATGCCAACTTAGTTTATAATCTGTACACTATGGCTATATTTGTTCATAAATGTTGGTGTTGAACACTTGGTAAGTGTTAAGTTCTGTACGTGTTTTTGCGGAGCAAAATTGATAATATTGTGTTAATTCTGAAAACAAAATATTCTGTCTTTTGATCCTATCATCACACAAAATAAAAGTATAATTTTAAGATTTACTATCATGCCTGAACAGTAAACAGGCAAACATTCTGAAACAATTCTTCTAAAACCTTTAATCATGTGCAGTTAAAGAGGTTCGCTCCTCTCTTTTTGGGTAACTATTTTATGTCACCTCTTATCTAAAAATTTTGCATCACGTATTAACTCTATTTGTATATTCATATTTTACAATGCCAAATAAACCATATTTAATAAAATTGTTAAAAGAAAATTATATATTTACAGAGTTTAGTAAAGGACTATATTTTGTGGCGGTAGGTTTTCAAGAAGAAAATGAACAATTTTCATAACTGAATAGTTTTAGAGTACGGTTATTTTAGCCTCCAAATTTTCAGCACAGACTAAACTTCCAGATAGTTTGTGTATCATGATATATTCATGTTGTTCTGAAAAATATTTTTGAACAATATTTTGATATTTCTATCGATATATTTTGGCATATTTAGCTTATATTTCATAGAAGTCAAGAAAAAACTAACTCCAATTTTTGCCTAAAATTAGCTTATTTCATGTCATATCTCAGTTTTTTGAGATGTGACCCCTACTTTTTTTTTTACTTTTTTATGAGATATTAAATGTATTTCTATTTGTATGCAAAGTTTTGGAAAGATGACATTACTATTATTTTTTTTATTTGCCTTATAATTTGAGTACTCCAAAATTTTGTAACAACCTTTACATTTGCTGTTGTATTCATTATGTACTGGCATTTGAAACCATCAGTAAAGCAAGTTTTTTTAAACTTTGACTTGGATATTACTTTTATAGTTACTACATTTGTTTAACTTCATACTGTATTGAAATCATAACTAAATAATAGTTCAAACTAAAAATATTTGTTTGATTTCTTCAAATAATCAATTTCCATGCCTATTTTAAGCAATAATTTCAGGAAAATTATCATTTCTGTTTGGGGCCCCATATTTCTAAAAAATGGCATGTGACATAGGTCACAAATAAAATAAATGAACATCTTAGGTCCCCATCTTTATATCCAAGATGTTTTCGGATAATTGACATTACAAGTATTTCAGGTGCCAACCTTCTTAAATAACAATCAAATACTTTATATGCAAATGATCACTCTGCCGAATTCATGAAATGTGTTTCTCTTCTTCTAGATGTGCTGTCAATTATACTTTCTTGGAATGATGAATAAATTCATATTCAGTTTAGAATATTAAGGAGACTGGGTGGTCAACAAATTACCCATCATTTTGATCTTAACTTTCAAAATAAAACTAGTATTTAATAAAGAAAATTTTATATATTTTGCTGCATTTTTATAAGAGCTATTCTTCTAAAGGATCTCTTTTTTTCATATAGATACAAACATTTTAATAATATTTTTGAGATAATTTTTTGGTTCATCCGCTCACATTTTTATTCTCACATTCACCCAAATTGGCAGTGGTTGCTTGGTTAATAATGGCAACAAAAGGAAAGAAAAAAAAATAATAATAGCAACAAAAAGAAGAAAGAAAAGGATAATAGTAATAAAAATAAAGAAGAAAAAAAAAGAAAAAGAAAAATTACAAGATTGTGTCAAAAATATGTTTCCATACATGCCAGTTGTTGGTAAATTTTTGCATTTCAAATTTTTGACATGAAATATATTTTTCAACTTTGTATTTGTTATATAAGTAAAATAACAGCCCTGATAGATTAGGCAGTATATCTTTTTTAAGACAACAAAATAAATATTGCTTTGTATACAAAATGATAAAGTTTACAACTTTATTACCTTTTGACGATGGGAGTTCACCCAATAAAATATTAACAACATTGAAACCAATTCGTAGAGAAGTTGATTGGTAAATATGCATGCTTAGGTTGCTCCAAATTGTGGATGTTTTTTCACACCTTACAAAAACATGTTGGATTGACTCAACTTCACGTTCACAAAAGGAACAGCAATCAGAAGATACAACATTGATTTTTTTTAAATAGTAATTTACAGGAAGAATTCTGTGAAGTAATCTGTATTGTAACCATTGAATAGATGAGTCATTGGTTGTCTTAAAGCATACGTTGAAAGCGTCATAAACACAAATTTCCACCCCTTATTGTACCAATTCTGAATTCCACTTTGGTATTGCAGTTGGAGTTACTTTATTTGCAATTAGCTGTTTGTAAATGGGTTTTGTACATTTGTTTTGTAAAAGAAAAGGTTTGTAATATTATGGAATATATGGAGTGAAAGTTCTCTTAAATAAACATTTATGTACTGGTTAAAAAAGATTTTCGATATGTTGATATAGCACTAACTACACTGTTGTATTGCATTAAACAAATATTCAAATCAAATTTTTGTTGAAAAGTAACATGCGACAAAAGATTTCCATTATCTCAAGGATATCAATATCCACAGAATAAACGGAAGAGCATATAAATTAGGAAGAACAAAATAATTATCATTCATTCCTAACTAAGTGTTGGTTAATTGAATGTTTTAACTTATATTTTCCAACTTTGATGTGTATATTATTCTAAATATTATTATTAACAGAAACAACAAATAGTCAGACAGGAACGATTGCAGGAAGTGTTGCTGGGACTTTAGTGTTGATCATGATTGTTCTTGTTATGGTGTTTCTAATACACAAACGTTACGTGTGCGATTTAAGTAAGATATATTTCAGTACTTAGTAACTTTTACATGTGTTAGATTTTGGCGATATTCTGTTATCTTTCATGTTAACTTTAAAAAGCTTAAACGTACTTTATATAGTTCTTAACTTAAATAATTTTGAATTTTTGGCTTGTAGTTCTGTTTATTTATCACAGGTCACAACTAATCATTGCAAAGTTTTTAAGACTTGTGTATCTAGGCCTCAATATGATTTGCTAGTAAAACTATTATTATATTTTTTTGCAATTGAATGATCGTTTGGCGGTGACCTCGACGATTTTTTGCTACATCTTGTATAGCGTATCTTAAACGAAAAAATATTACAAGGCTGATTTTGATTACATTGAATTTATTGATTTTAGCAATCCATAAAAGAAACAGGTATGTTGATATCCAGATAAGGTTCGATACATACATTGATTTATTTTATGTATACATTACAAAATGTTTTTGAAATTTACGTGCTAAAAATAGCAACTCTTTTTTATGGTATATGTATGTTTTCTCGATTCGCTTATGACTAAATATAAAGTGACAACTTGACCTAGACAGTTTGATGAAATGAAAATATTCAATTAAATATACCAATAAGAAATTATTAATGCGTCGAAAGAACACAACTGTGACTTAATATGTGCACATTGATATATATTTCCTTAATTTATAATTCTTTATCCAATTATTTCAGCAAGGAAGACAACAAAGAATCATCTTTCTATACAGCTATAACAGGTACTATTATGTTAAATACAAATGCTGAAAGTATTAATTCTAGTTTATTGTATATTGTACATGTTTTAGATGAGCCAAAGACATATTGAAACTAATATGTTAGATTTTAGTGAAATCATCACTTTGATATAATTTACACAAGAATAAATGCCATTTCAAGAAAAAAGTTTATGCCTTATTGTGAGCTGCTTGGTTCGATTGTATATCAAATCTTTAAATCGCTACAAAACGATGGTTTATTTTCATGAATGTTTATTAATACGCACTTTTGTAGTTTTTCCGATCATATGAGTGATAAATAATGAAGAAAATGATTAACAAAACCTGTTTCTATAACAAATTTAACTAAGAAAAACTAAGGTAACAAATGGTCTTGCCTCTTATGAGGGCTGGATGGTCGTGGCCATTTTTAGGCTTTATTTACCTCCCTTAAACAAAGGGCTCTATCTAAAGATATAGGAAAGTGTTCAAATTTCAAAGCCAAAGAATTTAGATTTTTTTCTAAATAATAGTTTATGGCAAACAATATCATATTTAAAAGTTTAAGGCCGATCTGTTGTCTAATTTGTTGATCATCCAGACTCCTTAAAAAGATTTGCCCAGATAGTAAGGCGGGTATGGGTATATTTTTAAATCAAATTGGCTCTCGCCCCCTATTGATATTGAAAAGTAGCGTTCAAAAATGTTTTTGTTAATCGAAAATAAACAAATCTGTGCAATTTTTGTGCAGTTTGTGGTGCCCATCAACAAATATTTACTTCGAGTATTTTTTTTTAATGAAAAGAGACCGATTCTAGGGGTGAAAATAGAGAAAATATTTTTATTTTCTATGATAATTCAGAAGAAAAATTACTGATACTGCAATAGTTAAATGGATTATTTTTTTTGTCACTGTGAAACTAAAGTGTTAATTTTTTGTACATGTTGGGGGGGGGGGGGGGAGAGGGAGTGAGAGGAGAGAGAGAGAGAGAGAGCAAGTAAACTTATGGCTTTTTATTACATTTCTATATCTACATACATTAAAACACTTAATATATCAATATACATGTAGCACTATATTGCTCGCATTTTATTTTTTGTTTTAAATAAACGCCAAAAATGTTAAACAAATTACTATAGAGTATATAGACTTATGATTTATGTTGTATGTCTCTGTCTGGTATGTGCATGTATATTTGTAATTATAATTGTAAATCAAAAACCTATTAGGTTAAACTGTCTTTACGAAAACTTAATTTTCTTTTCCTTAACGTACATATAATCATAATATTCCAGAACAACAGGAAAACAGGGAAAGGTAAGTTAAAACTATATACGTCATCAATTGGAATTCTGAAAGAATCCTGACCACAAAATTATACCAATAAATAGTTTCTGATCCACACATCTCATCTCGTAAAAACTTTACAGATTGAACTAGAACAAGTGCAGAGTGACGTTAACTCATCTTTTAACTATTAAACACGTATTTTTTTTTCAAACAGTTCGTCAGACGATCTACAATAGGGCGTCCCAACAAATCCGTATTCTTTTTAAACTATATTTTTTAAGCTTAAGAAGTACAAACAAATTAACAAGTTCGATCAGTTTTTAAGAATTAATCAAAGGTTCCAATAGCAAAAATTAAGAACTTTTAACCAACTACAAAGAAAAGGTAAATCCTTTGAAATCTGAACGGTGATTATATAAATTTCTTTTTATTTTGAGTGAATTGATATTTAGATAAAACTTAATGCGAGAAATGTTAGCAAAATTTTTAGAGGAAAATTATTCAACTCGGTGTCGTTAAGTGAGGTTACCGCTTTGGGAGCAGATCCACTTTCTAAACAATTTATCGATGAATGATCTGAATATGCATGCTGCTTCATATGCGAATGAGTAGGCAAACCTTTTAAAAGCAGGTCTACTTCTAAAGTACTATGATCTATCTTTTGATTAGATTTTTCTTTGTTTATACAACTTGGATTCTAAAATAAGGACGTAATATATATTGCCAGTATTTCAATAGCAATAAATGACAATATATAAATAAATAAGTTGATTAACTAGTTATAGACACGAAATATTGAGTTGGTATCTTTAGAGACTAGTAAAGACAATATCGTTCGTGTCGAAGACAATATACTTACTGTCAAATATATTCTTTGATTTATTTTTCGTTTGAGGTAGCTATAGATGGTTTTTCCTAAACGTAATTTTGCAGGAGATACCTCGTTGGCCATGTTGTAGGTCACGATAGTGAATTTCCTCTTTGTCCAACCAACCAACCAACGAACCAACAAATCAACCAACCAACCAACCAACAATTTAAAAAAAAATACAAACATGAATAATCCTCACAAAAACAGTGATATCTACGTGAACACTCCCAATAGAACAGGTTGAAATTGTTTGAATAATGAAGGATTCAGGCCTGTTGACCTAGAGCATGGCCGCCAACGGGAGATAACTCTTGCTACATTTCGTCTATGGAAACCATTTTTTCAGAAAAGAAGCTTATTATGCCCCTTTCACAATTGGCACACGAGCACTTTACAACACTTTGCGATCGGAATTTTTTGGCTTCGCACGAGCTATCGCATACGTTGCACGAGCTCTCGCATTCGTTGCATGCGTTTTTGTGGTCGCATCAAGTCTCCTCAAAATAGTGGACATGCACACTATTCAGACGCGACCAAAACCAATCCAAATTATTGCAATGCAACGCACGAACATTAATACGAACGTTTTGCAACGTTTTGTGTACTCGCAAGAGCTATGCACGATTTTTAAAGATCGTAAGATAAATTGCAGCTGTTTATGCGTGTGTTGTGCGACCATGAGACTGTTGCTCAACGTGTCTCATGTATTCTTGCAACGTTTTACTATCATTGCAAGATTTATCGGTTTCAGTTTCCATGCTTTGTCACTAGTATATACTGGATACAGGGTTATTTTCGCCCCGTGATATTTTCACTTCTTCTTACAGTTTTGTCTCGTCTTGAATTCGCTCCAACAATGTTGTGGTAAAAGAGAGATAATATAAGACATTGGAATTCGCCAAGTCTTAATCCGCTAACTGACAAAAAGAGGGAAATGAGCAAAAATAAAACGGAGGCGAATAGTTCCCTTATACAGTATACACTGTATAAACATATCTGTTTCAGGCCACAATTGACCTTGATTTTGGCTGTTGCTTGTGTCATCTGCTTGGGCGGCATCTTCTCTTGCATTCAACTTTTTCTACTGAAGAGCGTCGGAAACGGGCGGTATATATCCCCCCTCTCACTCGTACGAGCATTCGTATGATGAAATGCATGATCGGACGAGCGCTCATCTGGTCTTTTGTGCGATCCTATCGCATTATCTTACAACACTCGCTTTCATTGTACAACAGTCGCATATAGACGCAAGATATATCGCAAGATTCAATGCGTTTACATCGCACAACGGTCGCTCTGAATCGTGCGAGTTTCGTATGAGTACTTTTTCATATGCGATTATTTTAGCAACGGTTTAGAACCATATCTAATTTTTTCGGTCGCACGAATATTTTGTCGCTGCAGACAAGAAAGGGGCGATATTTTCTGATGTTTTTAAATTTAATTTTGGTAAACATTGTTTGCTTCTATTTCAGGAATATGTATGACGAGTTGACAAAAGACGAAAATCCAAGCGAATACGATGCTGTTCTAATGACAGGTATATTTGTTAATCTATCTATCTATCTATCTATCTATCTATCTATCTATCTATCTATCTATCTATCTATCTATCATAGATTTATGAATATCTAAAATTACAGAACAGATTTAAATTGATAATGTTTGATGTATTATAGAAAATTTAGGAAAAACTGCAAAAGTCTCGATCTAATAAATTTGAAATTTTAAGTCAAAGCTATTCTAAAGAACGGAAAACGATTTTAAAAGGTATACATTTAGGTAATATTGAAATATAAATCTATGCAGCATATCAAATTGATATTAATCTCAATTAAATCGAATGAACTGAAAGAACTGCACTGAAGTAGCAATACACATGTACTCCAATTGTAGTATCTTTTTAAATTCCTTTAAGTTGCTTTTTTCCTATTTTGATATTATATTAAGGCATGGATACATGCATTAACTCTCCAGTTTATATCAGACATTGTTAATTGGGTTGGGAAGTTTACGCTATCTTTTATGTATGTTACACTTTGAAACTAAACATACATGAAGTCTAGCACGGATTGTAATTCTAATTGTTACAAAAAACGACCTTAATTTACTAATATCGATTTTGGCAACAATGGAGGCTAGTAAGACTGTAGTTTAATTGTTTTAGGTTCAATTGACGAACGGTGTTTGGAACAAGACGCAGAAGAATACGCTAACACGTCATTTATAAATTGAATCTTTCTGTGTTCTTGTGGGTGGCTAGAAACGTTTACCAAAAGCATTTCATCAGGATAATTTGCGTCTGCGTTTTTTGTTGTCCATCCGGAGAAAGAATGGAGATTAGGAGGGGTTCACAAGCTTTTATAGTTATGGATACGCTCAGAAATTATTTCTTCTGTATACACTTGTTTATGAAATAAACATAGAAGAATGGTACATGTAGTAAGGACTTTAAATGTTACCAAAAGTGTTATTATATGGGTTGTAGAGAGACTTCAGATTATATATAAGTTGTCCAAATGAGGTTCAGGTTTTGTTTTTCGTTTTTTTTTTCTTTAGGGAAATGTATAATGAAATAGTCCTTTACGTTAAATTAAGAAATATTTGTACGTAATATGATTTGGAAGGGATCAATTCCTCTAGGAAATGAAAATTGAATCTCCACTTAATTAATACACTATTAATTATTCAGTTATTATCAAATAAAATTTTTAAAACTTCTGTTTTTAATTTAGTTAGATATTTATCTGAATTAGATTGAGTAGTTTGTATTCTATTAAACATAAAGTTCATTTGTAGTATCGATTGTTTGAATTGAAACTATATATATATATATATATATATATATATATATATATATA
>WFKH01007768.1:50764520-50796468 GCA_016163765.1 Magallana hongkongensis | reverse complement strand
ACGGGAAAGTAGCCATGCTGATGATAGGTGCGTGCGTGAGAGCATGTGTTTATGTGTTTCTGATAATTCATGAATAAATCTATATTTGTGAATGGATTAAATTCGTTATATTCTTTATGATCGATATGACGTCACAATAAGCAGCATGATGTCATATTTACTCAAGAAATCTGTCAATTTTAACTTTATCTCTGGTCCAAATTATGAAAACTACAGGCGTAAAATGTCACTAGAAGCTCTTTTAACAGAATATATCTTCGATTTCTCTGTATTACGTTATAACTGTATCGTTAACATTGATGACGTCACAAGCATGTTTAATAGAGAAGATCAATGTCAGGAGACAAATCATCGGAATGCAGTGTAAACAATGCCGAAATAAGACTTATTTAATACAGATACCCAAGATTTAGATGAGTGTCAGTTAGGATATAACCAGGATAATACAGGCATGGATATTTTGTTTTATCAGCGAGTGTTACATGTATAAGGTAAGCAGATAGACATTTATGTGGCTTGACCGGCCTTTTCTCTGTCAGTGTGTACAAAAAAGACAAAAGTGTAACACTACCCCGAATATTATGAAAGATGAATTTGGCAAATATCAAAAGCACATGACCTTAAATACTTGAAAAATGCTGCTAGAATCCTTTGATTTGTTGTTGTAAATGAAAAATACGTAGTATTTTCAATGAAATTGAAAAAAGTTGAGGAGGTTTCCGGTAAATAATGACAATATTTATTTTATGCGATTAACTATAGGGTTCTAGCAGCAATATTAATAAGCATGAACTTATTGCCGATCGAATTATTGTATCATACATACAAATAAACTTCGGGGTAGTGTTACAATTTTTGATTTTTTGTTAAGGTACAAAATGATCTATTTTTAACTGTCACGTGATACCATGGCACGGCAAGCTTTAAAGATCGACTTGATTCCGAAGTAAAAATATAATATCTTGTTGAATACATTCACTTGATATTAATATTCAGCACTGTTTTCATAAAAATAAACAATTTTTAAAATGACCATAATATCGGCGATCATTAAACTCTGAGTTGCCTTAACCTACCCGCGTACCGGTAACGCATGAAAAGTCTTTCTAAATACAGACACAGCTACGTAAACGACTATTTTTACATTGCCAGTGTGCCCTGTATGAATGAAAATACACAATAAGGATCACTTGAAAGAATTGACCTATAGGGGAGATCGATTTCCCGGAAAAAATTACTTTTAAAAATCAAAGTTCATTTGATATTTTGTATTGAACATATTTCTTAATTTTTTTTTCATTTAGAACCTAGCATATTGCGCTTGTAATTCTTAAATTAACCCTCAACGTTGGCTAAGAAATCATTTTTACAGTAAAACGGTCTATTTCTGCATGAATATTCGCTTAGAAATCTATCAGGGCAGGCCTGTCCCTAAAAAAAACTAAGATATTTTGATAGGTTTTGATCAAAGGAATAAATTAAAATAGGATTTTTTTAGGGGCACCCCTGCCCTGAGGTCGAAATTTGCATACAACCTACAAAAAAAATCTAAATGTTTTTTTGTACCTTGGCTCGATTCCACCTGTTGGCATGATTTTTCTTTTTTTAAATTATCGATTTGTATAAACACCTTTTTATTTTTTTTCATACAGGATTGTGCATTTTGTATTTTACTCCGAATTTCTTCCTTTAATGCACGTTTGCTCTTCAAATTGAAGACATTTATGAAAAAGTATGTGATATTTGTGCTGATCTGAAAGCAATCAACCGTAACTATACATTAGTGTAAGCACGCTTTGTTTGAGGACAAGAATCATTCAGTCTGTGTTACTCGAGACATGTGCTACGTAAAAAAATCATGCCGAGCAAAACTGTTGCGTTTCACTTTGCCTTTCCAGAACATCTATAGAAAATGGTACAATTGTGGGAGAAGTACTGCAAAGTAGATGCAGTTCGTTCTTTGCAAAGAACGTGTGTATTGGTGACATTTTATGCCAAAAATGCAGGAGGACGGTGTGTAGGGTAGAAAAAAATGGGAGTGGGTCAGTTCGAGTTTTCCGTTCCCTTGCCATCCCGACATCAGGTACGTCCCCTTATACAAAGGATGCAGCTGTTAATACCGAAAAGAGTTCAGTTGAATGTACAGTGAATGATGATAGTTTTCGAACGCCTCGTAAAAATCCTTCTACATCTACAAACATCACTCTTCCTGTTATTTCTGTTTGAAAAAACTAAGGCGACGTGCATTATTTGTCGCAAAGAGTCAAAGGGTTTGCGTAGCATTCCACGTTCAGCACGTGCAGACAGTTTCATACAGCAAGGTGTGCTAGTTCCAGATGGGGTCAAGTGGTGTGTTTCTCATTTAAGAGACAACCACTTGCGAGTGGGGCATGACATTGACACGTCTAAACTTAGAAAAGTTTCCTCAGAAGTCAATCAAAATGAAATCACAGATTTACTTAGTGATATGAGGGAAACGATATTGCAAGGTTTCTCTAAGATACTTGATTTTAGAAAGACTATAAACGTATGCAACGAAGATTATTACAATCTAACGGGTCTTTCGTATGATCAGTTTTAAGATTTGGTTAGTCGTCTTTCGTCTTTTCCCCCATCTACAGTTCTATCTACTCGAGAGGCCACTGGTCTTTTACTTACAAAATTACGTACAGGGTTGTCTCATTCTGTTCTTGCAACTTTGTTCGGTTTAACTGAAATACAAGTTTCTCAAATTGTTGCTTCAGCTAGGAAAGTTTTTCTTCATAAATTTTGAATTATCATGTTCAAAACTGAATGAGATATAAGGAAAATAAATACCCAATTTCAACGTCATTGTGGACACGGCATATGTGAGAATTTAATCATCGTAATTATTATCCTATACGGAATGAAGTAAAATAACACATTCCTTATTTTTTAAAGGATATTGTGTTAATGTTTTCAATGGAATAAAAGAAAACTGTTGCATTAAACGACCTTTGAAATTGCGTCACGCGAGACTTTCGATAGTTGCTATTATGTCCCTGGTTGTAAATAAACGCATATAAAGTACATGTATCGCATTATAGAAAGTAAACTGAAAATAAAATTTAAAGATAATAAAGTAAAAAAAAGCATCTATAACTCATACTGCTCGGACAACGACTGTGAAACTTTTTTTTCAATCACTATACATTATGAGAACTAGAACCTAAGAGTTTACTGTGTATGGCCTAAAATCAAGAAGTGGAACGGAAATCGATATGTTTTTTGTAAAGACAGAAACCAATACCGGCCCTTTAGGTCAATTCTTTTGTTATATACGTGATCCTTTACGCGCATTTTTTCATCGAACATTGCGACCGCCAATCGCTTTTTATTGATACAATTTAAAAGATGACTATAATATCTGCATTTTGATGTTACCATAAAACAATTAGATTTCTAATTGCCAACGTGTTTAAAAATTAATATAATCTTTGGAGCTAAGTGAATAAATCTGATTCTGGCTCTTCAAAACGTTTGAGTTTGCTCTTAACTGTTATCAGTTATAGTCTGTTATCGAATAGTCTTTTAAACGTCATTACCAGCCCCGTACATTGAAGTGGTGCAGTTTTATTTACATGTAAAAATGGCGACTCGAGATCTCGATTTTCCGAGGTCGGTAGCGTGTTTCGGAGAAAGTCTGAGGCAAGTAAAGAGGCGATATCAGTAGTAAATTGCATGAAGAATTTAATGGTACTAATTGTTTTCACAGAATTTCCGTATAAATAAGGTTAATTAGTCCAAAACTAGCGCATGTTTTTCTGCGCAATAAATATACAATTTTTACAATGGGCGGCACTGTAGCTCCCAGGTCGTCCATCCGAATTTTTTCAGACCGGTAGCTACAGACCTGCAGCTAGATTGTTATTTAATCATTGTGTTTTTCGATATTATCAAAATAAAAACTTAGTCTAGATAAACACGTGGAACAAACTTATCCGTACATATTTTCATCTACACGTTGCTTCTTCGCTGATTTATACTATTTGTATGAATTTTTACATTAAATACCTGTACATGCTTCTTTAATACGGCATATTTTCTATATGTATTCCTATAATTCCTATATATGCTGAACTTTGAACCCTTCCTTTTGTCCCCATATTGGTCTTGATGCTATTTATAATGTATGATTTCGACTTTATCAGAATGATTATGCAGGGTAATATATTACATTGGTTCAGCCTCAATTGAGCTAAGAAATAAAAATGTGTAACTATGATATGTATATTTTCTTTCATGTAAAAATGACACAAAATATAGATAAGGTATCTATATATTAACAACAAATATTCTTATTCACAAAAATCATTTCAAAAAGTGTTTAAAATAAAAGTTTTCCTCAACCATACATTCATAAAAACTCTAACTGCCATTTAAGAGGACTAATATTTTCTGTGAGGCTTCTTGTATATAAATGTCATAATGATGATTTGAACTTGATCTACATCAGTAACCTCATCAGGGTTATAAAATAAAACAGACTGCAGACAGATAAATGGATGGCAGACAGTGAAAGACAGACATAATGATTTGATATACTATGCAATCATAAAATTAAACATATAAACATAAGACTCAATTTTTTTTTTCTAAGAACTTAACCCCCCACCCCCACCCACCAATTTGCTAGTAAAAATGTGTGGTATTATTATCCTGTGAAAAATATCTAACCATGATTTCATTTGGACATTATGCGCAAAATAATTGGAAAAATCAATACATATATTTTAAAACTCAGTTACTCCACATGAACAGTATACAGTATATAGCCATTACAAACTTCATCACTGCACTTGGTCAGTATAAACAATTTTTAATTTCTATCACATGTAGTTCTTGTAGCATATGCATGTATCATAATATATACTTTTACAATAACAATTCTTAATTGTATGCATTATATGTCCAAATTATTCATGATTTTTGGAGTTGCAGAAATGTTTTTTTTAAATCCAAGTAATAAATGGTAGATTATCACTGGTTTGGTCCAGCTTCTCATTTCAGGATATGTTGTGTTGCTTATTAATTGTCTTAATATTATATCATACATGTTCAAATAAATATTTTCATCCGCAAATTAACCAAATAAAAGATTCAAGTCATCAATCGAGAAAGGCTTTATTAGGATAAATGTAAGAGAAAAACAAATCAGCACTTCTCTTCATCACTCATGGTTTCAGTTTTTTACATTAGTCTTATATTTTTCCGCATTGTGTCTCGTATTAGGAATGATCTGGTTAACATATACCAATGATGTTCTCATCTCTTGGAGGTTTGAAAAATTTGTATTAAAAAACCGGTAGTGGTATTATTACATATAACATGTAAGAAGGACTTATATAAAATCTTATGATTTTAAATAGCTACATGTAGAAAAATAAAATTCATATGGGCATATTATGGAAGTGTATGCATCATAGACAGGCAGAGCCTAAATTGATTATTCTATATAAAAAGTAGATATCAGATGAAACTTTTCAACATTTTATTCCAATCCTGAAAATTTACATTAATGTTACTTGACAATTTCAAATCTTATATGACTGTGTGTATTTACAAATCTTATGTTTTCCTAATTTGAAAATAATGAAAAGAAATAAACATTTCAAACAATAATGAACAAATCACATAAAATTTAAATATGATGTAAGCAATTCTATCAACCAATAAATCATTTGAAAGATATACTCATTTTTCTTTCAATTGTATTTTGATTTTTACAGTTCAATAAAGCTAGGTGATATCAATCAGCTGTTCAAATGGTTTCACAGTACAGAAAATCAACATTATCGATTATTGATAGTGAACAAAAGATTAATTCTTCATGTTATGAACTGTATGTGCTAAAAAAAATAATCAATACAAACATATAACCTATTTCCTTACAAATAAACTGTTTTCATTATGATATTCAAGCTAATGTGCATGAAAGTGTTACACAAATAAAAATCATTTTGTGAGTAAATGTGGGTAGATAAGCTTGTCATATGCTAGAGTTAACCCTGGGACCTATATAATCACAGTTGGGTATATACGCGCATGCTTAACCTTACCATTTATCATGGTTAATTTTCTCAGACAGCTGTCAGAGAAAATTCGAACTAAAAATGAGATTTATTTATTTTGATTACACACACTGACTGAATTTTCATTGGATTTCTTTGTGTTTGAACGAAGTAGGATTGTTGTTTAATTATTCTGCATATAGAGGCTAGGCATTGTTGTTTTTACGTGGATAATTTATGAGCATAATAATCTATAACGTTAACGTTATCACATCTCATGATCAAATCTAAAATATAAACACATTTACTATGCTTACTGCTTGCCAATGACAGCTTTAGATCACAGGGAACTGGTGTATGGTCTCGTCCTTTTTTCGCTCTCTTTTTATGACACCCGACGTTGGTTTTTGTTCGCAATATTCGTCATACACAAATGATATCCATCAGTTTTTATTATATTCTATCTATTCGAGATATATTACTATAGTCAGGTACTCTTTACACAATTGCGCTGAAAAATATAGTTCTATTCATGATCAGCAGATACAACATTATAATAAATGTTTAGAATATCGATGTATATGTAATACGTGGAAGAAAACAATATTAACGTAAAATTATTTTGAAAAAACACCCACCCCAAGAAATGTAAATGTGAAGTATTCATATTCCTACGCTAGCTGCCTCCTCTGTCTTTTTCACGAAACTATAGGTCATTCTTCGATTGACAATTTTTTCACTAATGAATATTGCTTATATTATTACAATAATTATATTACTTTCATGATTATTGTTCGTTAGTTATCACACAATCTCTTTTAATTATTTGTTGTGTATGAGTGTGTGTTATTTCTTTTCTTTTTTTTTTAAACGACGGAATGGTTACGCAACACCTGCACCATATTTCTGGTCGCACTTGTGTATACTCTGTTTAAGCACAAATGTGTGCACTGTTTGCTAATGACGGGTGGCAGTATTTAATACGGACATGGAGAACTATATACGTCAGTTTCTTAACAAGTTCAGTGATTTTAACTTAACAGATCGGCTGAGCACAGTAAAAAGTCAAGTAATTTGAAAGTCGAATATCTTGGATATGGGGTAACCCATATATATTCTTGTTTACATCGATATTTGGAAAATTACCGAAAATCGGCGCAAGTATGTCGTTAACTTTAAATTTGTAAACGATTAAAACAAGTAAAACCATTTGATATAAATGATTTTATGCAAGCTATAAATTTCCACGCATTGTATCACTGTTTTAAACCATAAATAAAACCAATAAAACGTCGCTTTGGAACTACGACATTCATCGCTATACGACAGTTCGCGTTGCGCAACCTGACTTGTTTTTGTCAGGTTCACATATACAAAATTACATAAAAATACTAACCATTCATAAACATAAACGAAAAGGTCAGTCATGAGTTGTATTCAACCAACTTGCGCAACCACTCGACCAAACTAGACACAATTAAAAGTGAGGAAATTTAACACACCGTTCCTAAAGAAGATGGGGGAATAATATAGCGCAAATGTCCATTTGGTTTAGTCGTATAATACAATTTTAAAATTATTTTTTTTTCAATTGAGTATATTTGATATGTTATAATACAAGTTTACAAAAGGAAAATTCTAACTATATTCAGTTTAGAATATTTTAACAAAAGATAAGAAAAAATAGATCCTAAAGTTTTGGTGGTATCGAACCCACAACCTAAAAACCTTAGTTCTATAATGTTACCTAATGTCTGGTGCTCTAACCACTGAGCCGTTTCAGTCACAACAAAGTGTGTTGTTTAAATGCTATATGAAACTATGGCCACGAATTTACGCACTTCTATTATTTTTCTAAAACGTTGAATTGTTGGGATACAAAATGACATTTTAAAAGTATAGTGGGTCATCCCTCCACGATTTTGTTGATTGAAATAGGTTTGTTTACCATTAAACCTTATTAAGACTATGACAAAAATATGGAGCTCAGACCCACTCTATAAAAGAAAAGGCATTGAGGTTCTAAAAATGCCACTATTTGGAGCATACGCTAGTGTAAATCAACCTATTCCAAATATTTAACATACTTAAGGGTTATAAGCCGATGTTTTGTTGAATATATTACATTCTTTTCAATAATTTAAAGAAAAATTATCAGATTTGTTGATAATTTAATTTTGCAGCATCTTATCTCTCATCATATAGGTATTTTACACGCCTTATTCACCCATCTTCTTTCGAAGGTATTAATGTTTTAGGACTTTTAAAACTATGAAATCTTAAGGAACTTAAAGTAGGTTATCACCATTAGCAAGAGACGATGTTTGAATATTTCCTTCGCTTAGATAGAATCCCATTTTTTGTCTTAAGCTAAAGTATTCGTCGATAGAAAACGTCATTTTGGAATACGATATTCTCATACAACTGATAGCCAACTAAACTTAATTCGTTAACTTTGCTAAAACACACCTCCACAGATCCGGATTACTGATTTAATCATTACAGATTTTATGCCAATAAAAAGTATTACATGTATACTTTTTCTTGTAATGATTTATTTTTCTATAATTTGAAATTATTGAGGAAAAAACTTTATCTTAACCTCGTAAACTTACGAGAGGATTTTCTATGTTAGGAATTAGCTCGAGTTATTCAGGAGGTCACACTATGCGCCTTGCTGATATTCACGTATTACAGGCATATTTTTTGTTGAGATTAACAAACAATTTGCAGCCGTTCTTTTGACGATTGCGTACATTTAATTTTTGTTTTTATAACTTTAATATTTTATGTTCTAAAGACTTGAAAATCACGATTTTTAAACATGTAAGAACGTAACCGCTAAGTTTTAATTTTTACTATACAATTATCTACATCCGCAAAAAATTATTGTTCTAAAAATACCGAATTTATTAATACAATAAATTACAATTAACAGGAAGTGTAGAATCGTAAAATAAATTCAATTATGTGTAGTATTGTCATTTCACTAATAACGGTTGCAATTAATATAATTTGTTTAGAGATTTTGTGTTTCACTTATCAATTACCAAAAAGGATTAATACGCATTTGGCTCATCTAGTTGTAATGATCGCATCAACAAGGTTTTATTAGATTGATTGAAGAGTTAAACATAGAGTTTTTATTTTGTTGAAGCTTAAAAAACTATCTTGAATTGAACATATATTTTATATTTTTTATCATGCATAGTTAGACATTTTAAGACGATAAAGAGAAAAAAAAATCAATTTTGTTTAAATGTGTAATTAAACTTTCCATCCTTTGAAACTTGACCAATGTCCATGCAAATAATTTGCTACAATCGTTCGAATATTAACTTTATCTCCTGCGTTTAGGACCAAAGGTACTGTGTTTGCGCAGTTTTCATACCAAGAACTACCTTCATTGTTGCAATTGCCTAATCCTTTCCGTTTTCCATTGAGCAGTATTTCTGCGTCGAATATTTTTCTCGGAGCAACAACGCTTGTCCAAGTAAACATATACAGCCCGGTAGAAGGCGCTGTGAAGAATCCGCTGTGAGGATTGTACGCGTTTCCGTAGTTGAAGAATAATTTGTCGTACACAACATTGACGGGCGTATTCCTGTGTAAGATCAGGTGTTTTGATATGTATGCATTAAAGGCAATGATTGATTTATCTGAAATAATAAATTAAAAAGTAACATGTTATAAGAATACAAATTCATACAAAGTATTTTATTTCGATTGTATTTATATAAAGATGAATTAATATCATAGCTCGTAAATTCATAAGATAAAATAAATAAAATATTCTAGGGATGGTAATTGCTAACCGGTAAATCGATTACTTGGTCAAGACGATGGTAACTATTGGTTAGTCGAAAAATCACAATATTCGTACTATATTTTACCGCAATATTTCTTTTTTAAAAATTGATTTTGTAATCTTTGAGACGTTGATATTATATATATATGAAACTAAATTAGAAAGCACCGGGACTGAGATCGTCTTGAAATAATATGTTTTACGGTGCGACCGTTGGGGCGAGCGCAGCATAAATTGAATTGTAAATACTCATGGGTACATGATAATAAATTAAAGCGTGGTTAACCAAATGGATGCATCAACGTGAATAAAAATAAAATATTTAACGCTCCAGTATACATGTATAAACAGTTATGTTTTACGGTATGGCGATCTGGAGGGCGAAACCATTAACAACGATCACAATTTCACTATCAGATTCATCAGAAACGTGCACAGTTGGATCCGCCTATCTATTTATTCATTACGCTAAAGGTCGCGAAGTTAATCTAGACATTGTGACATCTCGTTAGTAAAGCAGACATTACTCGACAGTTTCCGTCAAAGTAACAATGCTCCGAATAATTTACCAAGAAAATAATGTAAAACAAATAGCTGCAAACCATTTTTTAGAATTAGCAGAATGTTTTATTCATTATTTAAATGCATGGCATTCTTAAAATACATTTTACCTGTTCTCGTGAGATCATGACATTGGTAGCCATTTGCAATTTGCACAGAATTGTGGGTACGAATCTGACGACAGAATTTTCAGTATGTCAAAGGTAGCAGTAGTCCGAATTTTCTCTTCGCCCAGTCGTTGTCGTAAGAGCTCGCTGCGCTCGCTAATATGTAAAACGGTGTGACCGTTGGGCCGAGCGCAGATTTTAATGGTTTGAAACGCAGACAGTATGATCCGCCTGCCTACTAAATTCATAAGCCAAAGTTAAACTAAACGTAGCGTGCTCAGTCTACATTATGACGTCATGTCCTATACGTAAAACGCAAAAATTTGTCGTCGGAAATAGCCGAAGAAAAGTACGTGATTCTGATAAAAACATGATTTTATCATCATGTTAGTGTGTAGATGTTTTATTATCAAGGCAAACATTAGAATATTGTTTTTTATTTTTTACATGAAATTAAAGATTCCCATGAAGCTGTCACTGCAAGGCAAGGCGCAATGCGTGCGCTGATAGTTGAATTTGCCGGGTGCCTCATGCATATAGACACAACTGTGATCGGCCGAAGCCGATCACAATAAGACATACGTGAAACTAGTCTTATCTTCTGATTAAAGCACTGTTGAAACTTACCTGGTTTGCATAGTCAGTTATTTTCATTTAAATAACTTTTGATTGAAACAGTGGAAAGTTTTTATGGAGTTAATGTATGGAGGGTAATCGTGTTCAAAAATCCAGACATTAAACTTGTTAATCCGAATATGTAACCGTGTTGGTGTGTGAGTCTGAGTATGGATGTGTGTAATTCTGATCGTGTAACCTATAAAACTCGGGCATAAACACTCTAGAGTTGACTCTGCAGGCCTTCAATCTAATTCTTCCTACAGATGCAATTTAAAATGCTGTTTGTTATTTACATGTAACCTGCCACTATAATACACATTTTCCATTTGTAGTCTCTGCATTTCTATCTCCGTTTTCTGAAATAGCACGGTTGACATATTACAAATTGACAAATGTAAAGTCTACACGTTTGTCGAATTTTGACATGACTATATATGGAAACACGTCACCGATAGAAAAGGCTAGCTGCAGGAAAAGGCATGCCGTAATCGCCGGAATGGGGTCGGAATAAACAAAAAAATATATATCAGGTATTATCATATTATTTCTGGATAACAACATTTCTTAGGAAGTATGATTTCTCGGAAAAATAAATTATGAGCTGGGTGTACATTATGTTAAGAGAATGGATACAAAAAGATGCGAGTGAAGAATTCGATCGGCATCAGATATCTTCCTAGATCTGGAAAATTTTACATATCACGACTTTGTTCAAATATATAATTATACATATACACGCATTTTTATTATCTTAGAGTACATGTTACAAATTGTTAAACTACACAGGCACGTAGCATCGTTTTTGAAAGTGGGGGGGGGGAGCATAACGTACCTATAAATTCATATAAAATGAATTACACTGTTAATTTTCTCCCTTTCAATTCCATTTTTACATGCTCCCAAAAAAGTTCGGGGAGGGGGGAACTCCATGTTGATTTACCTTTATTATATGTAAATATTAGAAAATGTTTGCTGTGAGAAAAAAGTGGGGGGAGGCAGGCCCCTCCAGGAACCCTGAGGTGGAAATTGACAAAAATGTTTTGATTTCAAGCAATTACTATGGGATATAAGTATGGCATCCTGGATGTCGATTCAATACAGACTCACTTAGTGAAGTTAGTTCATCAAAATTTCCCGGAGAGCTATTATAATACAGCTTTACAGCCACTTGTGAACATGTACTATTTACCATAAAGCAGCTGCTTAATTTTGTAAAATTACTCTCAATACAGTATAAAGTATTTTAAAAGATTTTATTATTAAAACTCTACCAGTTCATATACGATCAATTTTGTCTGACCCATCCTTTCCTTAATTTGAGAAATCCAATTTTCGAAGAAAAAAATGATTATTAAAACATAAACATACTAGTATCCCCTTATTATTTCTTCAAAATCTTCCAATTTCTAACAAAATTTTGTGCTTTAATTAATAATTTTAAAACTTATTTTAATAACAGTTTCAGATTGTTTTAATATCTATCATGCACAACAAAATCATTTTGATATTTAAAAATATATATATAGCTACATACGTTTGTCCGCGAAAAATTGTCAAATTTCTTTGCAAGTCGTTTAATTGTAACAAAATTCTTAGAATTCAGAAGCAGTGGAGCTAGATTGGTCCTCACGGCGGTCTATAAACCTCATGCCGTTCGAAATATATTCACCCCCATCAGAAATTTCTCGATCCGTCTTATTTCTATAAAATAGTACGCATTCAGCTTATATTTTCCAGATTATTGTCAAATTATTTTAGAGATATAAGATATTAGGCATTTCTTTTTATAGTAAAAGTTAACCCTTTTTGTTTAATACCATTGAAATTATATTACAGAAACTAGCGCATTCATCACTCTGGCAACGATTTGTACATACATGCACATCTTCTTGTTCGGTACAGTTCCTCAATCACACCTCAATAATACTTCTAAAAATAATATTTTCGATCCAAAGAAAAAAGTGTCATTCATTAAAAGCTTATTTTAACAGTTTAACTGAATATTATGTTTATTTTGGTCCATTCCGGCGATTACGGCATGCCCATTCCCGCAGCAAGCATTTGCCATATAAGGTCATGTCAAAATTCGACAAACTTGTAGACTTTACATTTGTCAATTTGTATCATGTCAGATGCATGAAGATACAAATGCAGAAACTACGGTGCAAAGTTGAAGGTAAAATTACCTAACAAAAACAATCAAGCTGCAAAATGTGCATCATACGAAGAAACTGACTCAAATCTTTTAAAGTTGTTACGCCCGAGTTTTATGTGTAACACGATCATATTTACACACATTCATACTTAGGTTCACACACCAATACGATTGCATATTTAGATTTACAAGTTTACATGTCTGGATTTTTGAACACGATTACCCTCCATATCAATGGTCAATAAACATAGAAAAGCGCCAGTCATTTAATGAATAAGTTAACTTTGTCGAACAAAATGGCGGCCAATATGGCGGCGCCCATAAGCTGGAAGAAAATATTTCAGGCCTTAGTACCCCTGATTCAACCTTTATTTTTTTACTGATTTTCTTATATATGCGTGTTACCATTAAGCCTCGCTTCGCGGGGCGGGCTTCGCCCGCCTCTCGCTGCGCTCGGTATAAATTGTAATGACTGTTAAAACAATATGTTTCTGTCCAATCTGCTAGGTTTTTCTTTGATGATAAATTAACAAGCAAAAAATTCACTGTTAAGTACCATTACAAAAATTATTAATTTCTACTTTTAATGTTTTTATTTCATATTATCTTTATCATTGAACATGAAATAATTAAATAGCAAATGCTTTAGTCAATAATTGGCACATTTAATTATCTAGATCGATATAACATTTCAAACGGTAAACATTTTGCCGGGCTTTGTTGATCACATTGTATAGAGTAGTTTAAGTTTATGCCTATACGTAGAATTAAAAGTGACTAAGAAATAGTGACATGTGATCAGGTAAATTTTTAGAATTTTTCATGCCAAATTACATGTATCTTGATACTAGATTTTTAACATATAATATCATTAAAAATTTCATAAAAATAATGAATTAAACATTAAAAAAAAGTTAGTGCTTTGTGTGACTTTTTTTCGACAGTCAACAGTGCTTATTAGTAGAAGAAAACTATAAAATATGTCACTTATTTCTGTATTTTGATACAATTAATCCTAGTTAAGAGAATAAGTACTTACTACATGCTCTTGTCTCTTGAAACAATATTGCCGAAAAAAGAAGTAAAAAATGATGCCAAGTCATCTTTTATCTGTAAAGTATTTTAAATTAATTTCATAACATGACAATGCAAAAGAAAGATTCAATGATTTGGATCCGCTACTGAGAGAGAGAGAGAGAGAGAGAGAGAGAGAGAGAGAGAGAGAGAGAGCGAGAGAGAGAGAGAGAGAGACATCACCTTGTGGACATGTGTCTGTCAGTCTGAACGCTATCTCAATATTCCTGGCTTTTATAAAAAGTTTTGTACATTTTATAGACCATTGCATACTCATTAAGAGGGTTTATCTATGATTTATTACTAATTCGGTTTCAATAGATATCTGCATGAAATTTACACACTTTTTCGCTGCAACAGGTCGACAAAAGAACTTTTTCAGTCAACAGATATGCAATAGTCAAGTTAGTAAGTTTTTGCAAAGTTAACTAATTTTTTTTCAGCGTATAAATATATGGCACTTATAAATCTATTTGAACATTATAAATAAACGCTATTTAAATGAACTAAATTGGCATATGAATACACGTATAAATGTATTTACAGTTTCAATCATGACAAGTAGATCTCTTAAAAGTACAGGTACTGATATATCAAACTGTTACTATGCCCTAAAACAATATCAGTGGATGTTTTTATTTGAACAGAACTCTCGACAGCGAAGTCAAATATTAAATAATTTTATGTGTAAGCAAAATTACACCTGCTGCTACAATGCTAAAAACGTCATATAAAATTTACTGTCTGTCACCATGTAGCAAGAGCCAAGAAAATTTAACAAATACTTTCCAAATTTTGTTTCAACTCGTCTCTAGATGAGCCAAATAAGATGGAGTTCATCTGTTTACATTCAAGCAATGTTTCAACGATTTCAACAACCGATGAGTAAATTAAAATTTCTTTAAATTTTCAAATAACCCAAAACATTTTCTAAATGTGTCTGCTTAAACAAATTGTAACTTAGCTTTGCAAAAAGAACCTGAGCAAGATAAAAAAAATGATTTAAAGATATTTGAAAGCGTTAATATTTTCTAAACATTGCTCAAAGAAAAAAAATACTATTTAGGTCTTTCCACCTTTCAGATGAAAGACCTTGTATTCCTTATGTTTTTTTTTCTTTAGGTCTTTCCACCTTTCAGGTGAAAGACCTTTTGTATTCCTTATGTTGTTTCTTCTTCTTCTTCTTCTTCTTCTTCTTCTTCTAATTTTTCTCCTCTATTTTTTTTTTTGGGGGGGACAGCTTTTTTATTATTAGAGATGTTGAAACATTTTTTTCTTTACGTAAATGACCATTGAAAGTTATGGCACCAAACGACCCTTTGCATGATAACTCCCTGAACTTACAAAGTTATTGCCCTTTGTGAAGGAAATGCTTGTTATCGCTACTCCTCTAAAACCATAAGCGATAGAGACTTGGAACTTTTACCAATGTGTTGAGTTCACTTGGAGAATCCTCCAATCTGTATGTCCAATATATAACAATGTTTTAAGAACTTACTTTGCTTAAACGTCTTTATTGAATTTGGAAACAAACAAGCTTAACTGTTTTCATAAACGACAACAAATGGACTCCCGCATTAGTTATACAGCAACACAGTTCTCAAAGATCGTATGTTCTCCAAACAGTCCGGAAAACGATACCGACGGAACAGACGACACATCAGACCAACTTCCGCCACATTCCCGGAAAAACCTAAAGTTGATGATACTATTATTCCTCTTCCATCAGAGAAAACGGATGCACCCTGCCGGTCGAATACTGTGCAATCTCGGATTGAGAAACCATCCGAGGAAGTTGAACCAGCCAATCTATCGATATTCGTTCCTAGTACCACTTGTACCAGATCTGGAAGGAATGTAGTGTGTCCATCCAAATTAAGAGTTTGGTGATATTGTGAAATGATTTGTATACATATATGTCCAAACTTTCATTTTTATAATACAAGCAGTATTAAAATATTAGGATTTGGATTAGGATATTGCATGAGTTACAATTTGATATTTTTTTTATTTATAGTATGCTGAAACATATTCTGTAAAAACTGTGAACTAATATTCTAGTCATTTCAGATCACTGCCAATGTCTCATTGTCATTATTATCTAAAAAATGGGGATGTCATGTATATCGAATTATTCATGAACGACTTGTTTTATGTTTGTATGATCGGAAGTCAGTTTAATAAAGTACTTGTAATGGTGACATACGTGTTTTCTATAAACATGCAGCTTTATTTGAAAAATACCTATTACTTCCTGTTATTTGAATTCTTCGCTTGGAAATGACAGAAAGGCCTTTGATTTTGTCATCTGAATATAAAAAATACATTTGAAAACTTCACTGTTTTCTTTGTCGCCAATTTAATACTTTCCTTAAGTATTATAATTGCAAATAGTATAGATGCGCTAGAATTAAATATGAGAACTTATTACTTCTTGAATCTGCACGTTCCGTATAATATGAATATATGAACAGAAGTGAATATTAAAATGCATTTCTTATTTAAAGTAATTTGTACATGCTTCCATTTGAATAATTTTGTTAGTCAGGCAATCTTTTTGGAAAGCTATAATTACTTGTATGACAATTTTTTTCATTTTTAGGTAAGAAGAGCATGTAAGGATGGTCTTTATTATGAACAGTTTGATGTCGCTAGGAAACAGGTTTTCAGATACATGATTTGATTGGTTAATTTAGATATTAACTCTTGAATTTCGAATCTCGTATTTCGAATCTTGAATCTCGAATGAGCCTTCTGGGCTTTCGTATCTTTCATATACATAAACAGATTTGACAAAATACATTGACCAGCTGAATGATAAAAACGTACCTAATTGCGTTCGTGTACTTTAAAGACTTTCAAATGTGGGGTGGAGCTAAAAGTCTACGGGGATTGAATGTAAATAGCGTACCCCCACTATTAATAATGATGTGCAACTTCCATGTGATTGTTTTATCTCGGATTAAAAAGGAATTATATAAAGGTACATAAATTATATCAAAGATAAAGTACATGCAAAATGAATCTGAATCAAATATTTGAATTTAAGTTTTTACAGGGGCCCGTATTTCACATCATTCTTTGGATATGTTTTCTTTGAATTTAATTACAAAATGGGAAATCTATTAGAATTTGAACAATTCACGTTAATTTCAAAATATTTTATACAGTTTGCGCATGGGAGTAGACGCCTGAATTTGACATGTTGAATATCCATTACGGTTCCACTGACCTTGATTTCTGATGACTTGGAGAGACAGGTGCGTGTACTAGTGTCACCAGCTGGACACACCTAGCCATCTGTACGTCCGTAGTTGGCGGACACTATTTAGATTTTGGTTCCATTTCCACAACGTATGGAACTCCTTTGACCGTCAAAAAGATCGAATATTTGATCTGAAATAACAAAAGACCCTAAAATATAATATAATACTTGGCATATTTTTTTCACAAGAAGGTCATTTTTTGAACTACATGTATATATAAGCTTGATAGAAGAATTAATCTATTGAAGTGACGATACCAATACCAAAAGTCTCAAAAAGTGAAGGAATGCCAAAGTTTAAGGCAAATAAACAAACGTTTGAAATAACACAACTGTTTTGAGATAAAGAGATGTACAGACAGATAGAAAAAAAAGTAAAGTGTTCTCATGACTAAATGCTAAGCTACTGGAAACACAGAAATAGTGGTTAGTAAGATATTTAATTTCTGGTTACGACTTTAATGTATACCATAACTCACAAATATGTAACTTACACCTTTGTGACTCATCAACCATTATAAGGATTTGAAAATCAATGAAACGCATACAGGTGCGTAATTTTTAAGTGACAGGGACATATTAGTTTTAACGATTATGATATGAAATAATATCTTTTTTTTAAAAATGACGGCTAAATAAAATTTTAGGCAAGTATTGAACAAAATAAATTTTAAATAACGATAGCATTATCCCTCTCGTTTCTCTCTCTATCTCTCTTTCTCTCTCTTTCTCACACTCTCTCTCCAAAAATACTTTTTTCGGTTCAAAAACACTTGCTAGCATTGTAATTTATTAATGCGTTTGATACTACATCATGATACTGAATAAGCATAGTAATTGGATTTGTGACGAAACTGGTTTTATGTTAATAAATGAATGTTAATAATTTTTATTTATATGTCAAAACTGCCAGATCAGAAATAGACTGCGTTGTATGCATCACATTTGATAGCTAAGAATAGTACGAAGCTATTATAGAGGTATACAGTGGTCTATTGCCATTTATAAGACCTGAATAAGGCATTTTAGAATAGATTACTGTGTTCTCTCTGAGTTTGTGTTCTCTGGGATATAAGTCCTGCATAAGGCATTTCAAGTAGAGCACAGACATAGAGGCGCACCACAGGCAGAGGTGGAGGAAGCGCAAGATTGACGCAGTGATTTGATTATAATATTTGTGGGAGATACCCGTCAACCATAGTTAGTGGTTATCCAATCAATAGGAAATTGTTCTGGTCAACAAAAATCTGAGTTAACAGGTTAACGGACCTGGTGCAACGCTTGGGTGTAAGACATACACCAGTGTAAAACACACAGCTCGGCCGCGTTGCACGTTACATAATTGGTGGCAGCGTGCGGGATTTTGTTGACCATGGATTCTTAAAGAAGTTTGACAGCCACAATAGAGAGGATGGAGAGGACACTAAAAACAATGAAAGGCGGTGCACAGTCAACACCAACCGCCGAAGGTGGACAGCCAAAGGTGACAAGCAAAGAGTCTGGATATACGACACAGAGGACTGACAAACAACCGGCCGGTATATCAGCAGACGTGTCCATTGATAAGTACGGTGGTGCACGACCTAAATTCAAACATCCAGCAAAAGGCAAACCAAAAGGGTTTACACCTTTTGCCCTTGACGACATTGTGAGAGGCAGTCTTTTTGACTCGCCTTTACCAAAAAGATCAACAGACACTCGCCGATCAGGAACCAGTCAGGTTATTAAGCCAGCCACGTATGATGGTACATCTTCATGGCTCGACTACAAGGCGCACTTTGGGGCTTGTGCTGCTGTAAACGGTTGGACTGAAGAAAGTAAAGGGCTGTTTTTGGTTGTGTCGTTACGTGGACATGCACAGTCGGTATTAGGGGACCTACCAAGTGATAAAGGCCAACATTACAGCACACTTGTCAGATCATTAGAGGAAAGATTCTCCCCTCCAAATCAAACAGATCTCTATCGTGTACAGCTGAAGGAACGCAGACAGAGAGCGTCAGAGTCTATATCAGAGTTAGGACAGGCTATTAGAAGACTAACAAATTTGGCCTACGCATCAGCTCCTGGTGAAGTTCGTGAGACCTTGGCCAAAGATTCGGTCATTGACGCCCTAACAGATTTTGAAATGAGGATTCGCATTAAACAGTCACGTCCTCAAAATCTGAACGAGGCAATTCGCCTAGGTGTTGAGCTAGAGGCCTACAATCGGGCGGAAAGTCAGAATCAGATATCGAAAGGTCATCTACGAGTCTCAAATACAGAGCAAATCACTCCGTTCACAACAGCAGAAGCAAGTGAGACATCAATGGAGGCATGGATGAAGTCAATAGAGGCTAACATAAATGCCCTGACAAATGAAATTAAACAACTGAAGACAAGAGAGTCCTCTTGTAAAAGTTACGACAGAAAAACAGGTGACAGACAAGTTCGTTGTTATGGATGTAACAAGGAAGGTCACATTAAGCCTAACTGTCCAAACATAAAGAAGCGACCATGTGAAAACGAACATACCAATGCTAGGAAGGGATCAAGTCGACCTGTTAGAAGTAATAGTCAACCAGTTTGCAGACCAAACGGATCAGTTGTCGTAGGGTCGTCATTGGAAGAAGCTGGTTTGTACATCAAGGTTAAGGTGCACGGAATGCATGCCAAATTTTTGGTCGACACTGGAGCAACACTCACATTATTATCGCAGACACTGTAGGAGAAAATGCCACAGGACAAGACCAAGACTGCAGAATTCAAAGCAAAACATCATAGCTGCAAATGGTGGTGAATTGTTTGTCTTAGGCAAGACAGACCTGACGTTGACCATCGATGACATTGTGATCCACAACGATGCACTGGTAGCTCAGATAAACGCTGACGGAATACTAGGGTTGGACTTTATGTTAGCGAATTTCTGTTCAGTTGACGTGAGCCACAAGGTACTTCTGTTAAAGGATAAAAGAATACCACTGCTGGTAGAAGGTTATATTGGTTGCAATCGAATAACGTCAATCAAGACAGTAAGCATACCTCCAAGAGCTGAAATATTAACAGTTGGACAAGTTTTAAAGGATGACAATCGTATTCCAACGAGTACCTGTTTGATAGAACCTTTTGCATCAGGAACACCAAAAGAAGGTTTTGTCACCGCCAGAACTATCGTTTCACCACAAGAGACAGTTGCTGTTCGACTACTAAATGTGGGGGAAGGAACCAAGATCATTTATCCAGGAACAGTAATTGGACAGCTGAGTGAGGTCAAAGTGGTGGAATTATCTGAAGAAGACATGACGGGACAAAGCAAAATACGACCTGATCTCGTTGAAACGTTAAAGAAGACGTCTAACCATTTGACACGGAAGCAAAAGAGAGAGGCACATACACTCTTGTATGAGTACACTAATCTGTTTGCTAAGTCAGATAGTGACTTAGGCCGCACTGATATCGTCAGGCACAAGATTGATACGGGGACAAATCGACATATTAAGATTCCACCCAGAAGAGTGCCCGCCCACCTTACAAAAGAAATTGATAAACATTTGGATGACATGCTGGAAAGAGGAGTAATTGAGCCATCTAATAGCCAATGGTCAGCACCAGTTGTGCTAGTTAAAAAGAAGGACGGCTCATACCGCTTCTGCATTGATAATCGCAAATTGAATAGTAACATCATTCAGGATACATACCCTCTTCCCAGAATTGACGAGTCACTGGACCAACTAAGTGGTAGTTCCTGGTTCTCTACATTAGACCTCTGCTCGGGATATTGGCAAGTAGAGATGGATCAAGAAGACAAACCAAAGACCGCTTTTGCAACTCGTCGAGGACTCTTCCAATTCAATGTCATGCAGTTTGGTTTATGCTGTGCTCCAGCAACATTTGAACGCCTAATGGAAAGCGTATTGGCAGGCCTTCACTGGGACATATGTCTCGTCTATTTAGACGACATTATTGTGACAGGCAAGACATTTGAGGAAATGCTTTCAAACCTCAGGAAGGTATTTGACAGACTGAAAGGCGCTGGACTTCAGTTGAAGGCAAAGAAATGTTGTCTGTTTGCAAAGAAGGTCACATATCTTGGACATGTGGTATCAGCAGAAGGGGTAGCAACGGATCCAGCCAAGACAGCAGCAGTAGAACATTGGCCAGTCCCTACGAATGTCACTGAAGTACGCTCTTTTCTCGGGTTATGTATTACTATAGGAGGTTCATTAAGGATTTATCAAGCATTGCCAAATGTTTGCATACCTTGACAGAGAAAGGAACGGGCTGCAAATGGACATCTGATTGTCAATCAGCCTTTGATACCTTAAAACTTAGGCCAACCAATGCGCCAATACTTGGTCATCCAGATTTCAACCACCCATTTATTTTGAATACAGATGCAAGAAACGTATCAATAGGCGCAGTCTTGTCGCAAAACATTGATGGAACAGAAAAAGTCGTAGCATATGCAAGTCGGACTTTGACAAAGTGTGAACGAAGATATTGTGTAACCAGAAAAGAACTATTTGCGGTTGTACATTTTGTGAAGCATTTCCGAAACTCCCTATGTGGAAAAGAGTTTGTTGTGCGAACTGACCACAGCTCACTTAAATGGCTTTTCCAGTTCAAAAATCCTGAGGGACAGCTTGCTCGCTGGTTGGAAATCCTGAGTGCCTACAAATTTCAAATACAGCACAGACCAGGAGCTCAACACAAGAATGCGGATGCATTAAGTCGTATCCCATGTCGCCAGTGTGGTTTTCAGTCGGACTGGGACAAAGTCGAAATCATACCTCAAAGTGAGATAAGAACTATAAGCGAGAATAAAGTAAAAGCCATAGACAGAGACGATCCAAACTTTTCTCTTAGGGAAAAACAAAACGAGGACACTGACGTTTCTTTGATGAAGAACTGGGTAAAAGAAAGTACAAGACCCGACTTTAGCAAGATCAAAGGGCGTGGATATGTTCTCCAGTCATTATGGTCACAGTGGAATAGGCTGACCGTTCAAAACGACCTGCTCTATAGAAAATTTAAAGAGGATGACGGGAAGACCACCCGCCTACAAGCAATAGTGCCAATCAGCCAAAGACGAACTGTGTTAGAGTTTTGTCATGATGTCAATACAGCTGCCCATCTTGGTGTAAGCAAAACACTTGCTCGGATAAGGCAAAAGTTTTACTGGCCTGGATTACAAGCCGATGTACGCTTGTATATTGCTGGTTGTGAGAAATGCAGTAAAAGGAAAAGTCCACAAATAAAAAAGAAAGCACCTATGGAAATAGTGGAAAGTAGAGTACCAATGGACAGGGTTGCTACTGATATATTGGGTGAATTGCTAACTACTGAAAAGGGAAACAAATATATTTTGGTCGTCTCGGACTACTTTACGAAGTGGACCGAATGTTTCCCTATGCCCAATATGGAGGCCAAAACAGTGGCAAAATTAATTGTTGAGGAAGTGTTTGTCCGATATGGCATACCATTTACAGTACACTCTGACCAAGGACGCCAGTACGAAAGTACACTCTTTGAAGAGATGTGCAAGGTACTTCACATCAAGAAAACACGGATAACACCCTACCACCCTCAAAGTGATGGTATGGTGGAGCGTTTCAACAAGACGTTAGTAACAATGTTGAGCGCATATGTGAATGACCATCATTCAGATTGGGATGAACATCTGCCATATGTAATGATGGCTTACAGAACATCATTACACGAAACAACAGGTTTTACTCCCAACCAACTAATGCTTGGAAGGGAAGTGTCAACACCACTTGACTTAATGTATGGGATGCCAAGATCAGTCAAATACATACCAAGACACAAATGGGTTTGGCAATTGAAAGAAAACATGGAAACTGCTCACACTTTCGTACGAGAAAACATGAAGACAGCAATGGTGCGGCAGAAAAAGTACCATGACCAAAAGTTGTCTTGGCAGACCTTTGAACCAGATTCCCAGGTTTATGTGTTCTTTTCAATTCGAAAAGCAGGTCAGTCTCCGAAATTCACAAGCTATTGGCGTGGTCCTTATAAGGTACTGTCTAAGCTTACAGACCTGACATACAAAGTTGATCGCGGACCAAAAGGAAGGCCACAAGTGATACATGTTGACAGAATGCGTAAAGGTATCCTCAGACATTGAGAGGTGAAGCTTGTGATGAAGAAAGAAGTGCACCCGAGAATGGCCCAGAGTCTTTGGACATTGAAGACTCTAATTTTGAGCACAATGAACAAAGTGATCGATCAGATGATGAAGATGGTGTCATGCCTCAGAGAAGCAGACACAAACCTCAGTGGATGGAAGACTCTGTTCTGTACTAGTAAAAGCAATTGCTAAGTTGTCTGCCATAATTGTATATAGTCATTTACATATGCGGAACGCATATTTTCCTGAGAAGAGGGTAATATGACGAAATTGGTTTTATTTTTAGTTTTGCCAAAACGTAAGACCAACGTTTTCTTAAACACCACGGTGAATGTTAAAAATTTTTATTTATATGTCAGAACTGCCAGATCAGAAATAGACTGCGTTGTATGCATCACATTTGATTGCTAAGAATAGTATGAAGCTATTATAGAGGTATACAGTGGTCTGTTGCCATTTATAAGACCTGAATAAGGCATTTTGGAATAGATTACTGTGTTCTCTCTGAGTTTTTGTTCTCTTGGATATAAGTCCTGCATAAGGCATTTCAAGTAGAGCACAGACATAGAGGCGCACCACAGGCAGAGGTGGAGGAAGCGCAAGATTGACGCAGTGATTTGATTATTATTTGGAAGGCAGGACAACAGTGATTTATATTTGCGGGAGATACCCGTCGACCACAGTTAGTGGTTATCCAATCAATAGGTAACTGTTTTTATTATTCTTGTAGTCAACAAAAATCTGAGTTAACAGGTTAACGGACCTGGTGCAACGCTTGGGTGTAAGACATACACCAGTGTAAAACACACAGCTCGGCCGCGTTGCACGTTACAGATCCATGATTTATTGACTGTAATATTAAAAATTATCCATCAGTTCAGAGATAAAATTAGTAAGAACACGTATACATAAGACTGAAACGACAAGAACCATATCAATAAACTGTTTTTGTTTTAAAAAATATACAAGTTGCAAATATTTTAAACTTTTCTTAACAATGCAAAAGGTGCCCATGTAGGACTTTTCTTCGCCAGCTACAAACCCAAAACCGGTTGAGCCTTATATAGATTATTTGCATTTATATTCTCTTAAGTCAAGGTTAATATGCAGTACTGCTTGCTTTCTTACTATATACCTTCTACAAGTTCAGTCATTCTGGAATTAGAAATGTGCATTCATCATATTTCCTGAATTCAAATTCAAACACACATATTAACACTAATGAATTGCTGTCCACAAATATCCCACTATCTATACTATTTCTTATAACTGTTCTGATTCTTGTGCTTTCTGGAGATATTGAATTAAATCCAGGACCTATACACTATCAATCCGACTACTCTATAGAATCATCTCAAAACTATTCTGATACAACACTATCCTCAAAAGGTATATCATTTGTACATCTAAATGTACAGAGCCTCCTCCCCAAACTTGATATCTTGGAATCGGAGTTGAGCAATCATAGTATTCTGTCCTTCACTGAAACTTGGTTATCTCAGGAAGTCTGCGCCTATCAAACTTCCAATCACCTTTCTGTTATTGTAGATCCGATAAATCTTGGGGTGATATAGCAGTGTATGTCAAGTCTAATTCACATGCAAAGCGGCGTTCAAATCTTGAAGTGTTAATTGTCGAATGTGTTTAGATTAAACATTCTATCATGGGTAATAACATTCTATCAAGGGTAATAAATATCTATATGGTACCTTCTACCGGCCCCCAACTCACTAGCATCGGCGTGGAATGATATTGAGTACTCTATTGTACTTGCTTTTAATACTAATATTAAAAATATTATTATTACAGGTGATCTCAATGCAAATTTACTTAGTTCTAATACTCAGTCTACAAGACTTTTTGAAATATTGCGTACTTTTGAAATGACTCAAAACATAAATAACCAACTAATTTCACAGAACACTAATCTTCACTTCTAGAAGTTATAATTGTCAGTAACTCTTCCATCTTATCCAGAACGTCTGTAGGTGAATGCTTTTTTGGTCAGTACCTACGATATCACTGTCCAATTTATGGACTACTAAACCAAACAGTCTCTCCTTCTACTACTTTCCGACGCGATTTTTGGCTGTACGAAAATGGCAATTACGATAGATTAAGAGAAAATTTGCAAGCTATCGACTGGGACGAACTCCTCATGAGTAATTGTATTGATACTAGCATACATGATTTTAACAATATGATTATATACGAGGCTAAAAAATGCATACCCTTCAAACGTATAACTATACGACAAAAGGACCCGCCATGGATGATCAACTCACTCAAAAAACTAATTAGAAACACTACTGGCTCTAAAAAGTACTGAAAGTGCCATTTTTTGCTGATAATTTCTGATATTTACTGATATTGTACTGTTATTGCTGAGAATTGCTGATATTTACTGATAATTTTACTGTTGTTACTGATAGTTGCTGTTGGTTCTGATATTTACTGATATTTACTGATGCTTTTGCTGCGAGTTCTGATAATTACTGATATTTACTGAGATTTACTGTTGGTACTGAGAATTGCTGATAATTACTGAGAATATTCTTTAACAGCCAGGGAATTTTTAAGAGATTGATTTTAATTACTGTAACATGCAAATTGTTCAGATATTATTTAGAATTAACGAAAAACAAATACCGGGCATTTTCTGAAAAGAAAAATGAAAGACCTGACTCAAGTTTTATCAACAGTAACTTGAATCTAAACTACCTGACGATGATTCTACAGAAGTTTAAGCTTTAACACAAACAAAATTAGATTTGATTAATATTCTTCTTATTATCTGCTTATTTATTTTAATGTATATCTTTTTCTGTTTGTTCTTGTTCCAAGTTTTATTTTAGCTGATTAACACAATTCAGCACATAAATAAATGCATGTAGAAATTATAGAATTGCTATATTTCCCATCCCGGTGCGCGAATCTACTCGATACCATAGTGTTACATTGTATATCTAGAACAATCCACACTAAAAGATCTTTTTATGAAGATTTTGACCACTTTATGTAATTGATAGATATATCTAATGATTCTCAATTTTGAGCGATCAATTCTTTTATTAAACCGTGTTAAATAATTATAAACTTAAGATGTTTTTATCCCGGCCATAGTCACTAATTTTGTTTCCAAAATAAAATCAAACACTTTTGTTTCACGGTGTATTTCCCGGCCATTTACATCTGTTAATTCTGAGGCTGCAAGACATACACGCAGGTGGCCAGTTTTCACACCTTGCCGCGGTCACCCTGTCGTGTGTATAGTCTGAGCGCTGTCTGTTAGTTCTGAGGGTTTTCTTGATCCCAGACATACAGGAAAATCAGTTAAATTGTGTGTCCTTTTCACAAAATTATATAGCCGCTGGTCATATTACCGCATACTAGTGCATGATTAAAGTATTTGTACAAGAGAGAGAGAGAGAAAGAGAGAGAGAGGTGTTTAAATCAAATCTCTGTTGTGATGCTGTAATGGGACTTTATCGTGCTTATGCCTTTCTGCCTTGACGCCTCAAAATACCTTTTAGTAGATAATATATGAGAGAGAGAGAGAGAGAGAGAGAGAGAGGTTTACAATCAAATCTCTGTTGCAATCGGCGGTTGTGATGCTGTAATGGAACTTTATCTTGCTTATGCCTTTCTGCCTTGACGCCTCAAAATACCTTTTAGTAGATAACCTATGAGAGAGAGAGACTTATAAGCATTAAAAGGCCGTAACACTTTTTCACTATATTGAGTTGGTGTTCTTTGTAGTCTTAGAAAAGTTTGCACTCAAAATCTGTTTTTGAAATGGCGGTTGTGATGCTGTAATGGAACTTTATCGTGCTAATGCCATTATGCCATTCTGACTCGAAAACTCAAATTTTAGATCTAGATAATATATGCGAGCAAGAGAGAGAGAGAGAGCGGGGGTGGGCTGATTTAAAATAATGTAACTAGATCATGACAACATTACTTAGCCGTGCAACAGAAGATATATTACAAAGAGAAAGAGTGAAAGGTCGGTTAATTATTCTTCGTTACTTATTTTGATTTCAGCAAATGGTAGGAGAGAGAGAGAGAGAGAGAGAGAGAGAGAGAGAGAGAGAGAGAGAGAGAGAGAGAGAGTTTAATAAATATTATCCATCCAACTTAATTTGAATCAAACGCAAAAACTAAAATGATGAATATGAAAATCATTCTAATACGTTATTCATATTGTTGTCAATAAAATACTTTTCACTTTGATTAAATATTCTCAAGATCATGGATACCTCTATACGGATATAACGTAATGTCATACACAAGGTGTCAGACTGACAATTTACAAGGTTGAATTGCGACATTCAAACCTCTTGATCTGCTGAAAGTATGTATATTATACACAGATACTGCCCCGCTAATCTTTCTGTGAAGTAAAACCTCAAAGACATTTTGAAATCCTGATCGGGTATCTTCTCTATTTTGAAAGAAAATAATCATGTTAAAAAATTATTATTGGGTTCTTATTGTTGAAAAAAAAATTGTCCACCGCATTTAGAGATTAAAATTCTTGTGGAGTCTGTTTGTAGTTACCAATTTTTGACCGGCTTTCTAATATTAAGTCTAAAATGTGATCTGAGTGCTTCCGAAGTTCAAAAGAAGCTATATATAAAAAAAATAAAAAGAAGATATAATTTAATAAATTAATAAAACTCAAAATAAATTGTGTTAAATCTGAAATATGTGTTATATTATAATTAAAAGACAATGTTTTGGGCCTTAAAATATTTTCAGTAAATGACAGCAATTCTAAGTACCAACAGTAAATCTCAGTAAATATCAGTAATTATCAGAACTCACAGCAAAAGCATCAGTAAATATCAGTAAATATCAGAACCAACAGCAACTATCAGTAACAACAGTAAAATTATCAGTAAATATCAGCAATTCTCAGCAATAACTGTACAATATCAGTAAATATCAGAAATTATCAGCAAAAAATGGCACTTTCAGTACTTTTTAGAGCCAGTAGTGAAAGCGAAAAAGGCTACACACAAAAGCCAAACGTACAAAATCTGACACTGACTGGGCCAATTATAGATCTTTTAGAAATAAATGCGTCAATGCAATAAGAAAAGCAAGAAGTGAATACCAATTACAGCTCTCTTCTGATATAAACAACTGTATCAATCCAAGAAAATGGTGGAAAATCGTAGGCAAACTACTAAGACCTTCTCATGATCATGACGTACCTCCTCTAAAAGTCAACGGCCAGGTCTACGAGAACGACAAGCAGAAGTATCCCTTTTTAATGAATTCTTCTGCAAGCAAACAGAAATCGATGAATCCTCATCTCACCTTCTAAACTGCACAGCTTCTTCTTCTGCTTCAAACAACTTATTTTCAATTACCTTGAGCCAGGAAGAAGTGTACAACATCTTAAACAACCTTGATATAAGTAAAGCCAGTGGTCCTGATTTAATAAGTCCTAGACTTCTTAAAGAGACAGCTTCTGTTATTTCTTATCCTCTTTACAAGAGACATCTATTTTTCCTGAGTCATGGAAACTAGCTAATGTAAATCCTGTTCACAAAAAAGGCAATCGCAATGATATTATCAACTTTAGACCGATCTCTCTTCTACCTATAACCGGTAAAGTCCTAGAACGATGTGTATTTAATCATCTAATGGATCATCTGGATTCAAATAAATTTATTTGCAGTCAACAATCAGGCTTTATACCAGGAGATTCTACTGTCAATCAATTACTGGAAATTACTTTCAAAATAGGTCAAGCTCTCGACTCGGGCAAAGAAGTAATAACTGTCCTCTGTGACATCAGTAAAGCTTTCGACAGAGTATGGCATAGGGGCTTGATGTTCAAGGTAAGTCAGGCTGGTATCTCAGATTCATCGTTATATTGGTTTCAATGTTCTCTCAATGATAGGAAACAAAGAGTAATTCTAAAAAATTCTACTTCCAGTTGGAGTCCTATAAAAGCGGGCGTTCCACATGGTTCTATACCGGGCCCCTACTTTTTCTTGTCTACATTAATGATATTGTTCAAGATATTAAATCAAATATACGTCTTTTTGCAGATGATACTTCTTTATTTATAATTGTTGACAGTCCCGTCCTTTCTAGTAATAAGATCAATCATGACCTAGACAAAATTAGTATATGGGCCAACCAGTGGTTAGCTATTTCTTATTCTTCTAAAACCGAAAGCCTACTTATTTCTTCTAAAAGGAAAGCTCCTAATCATCCAACGATATACTTCAATGATCCTATCCAAGAAGTTAAATTTCAAAAGCAGAGAAGAACTGATAATCTGATAATATCAAATAATGGTCATTGGGACAAATGCATAGAAATGATTCTGGCAAAGGCATTATCAAGACTCCACATACTTAGGAAAAATAAATTTATTCTTGACCGTAGATCTTTGGAAAAACTTTACTTTTCTTACATTAGACCCCTCCTGGAATACGCTGATATCATTTGGGACACCATTTTCTTAGAAGTAGCCCGAAAACTAGAAAATATCAACATTGAAGAGGCAAGAATTATGTCAGGGGCTACCAGACTGGCATCAACTGGAAGACTTCTTTAAAAAGTAGGGTGTGACACACTTTCAACAAGGCGAAAAAAAACACAAAATTACTCAATACCATAAAATGGTATATGGCCTCACCCCTTCGTATCTCACTACTCTTCTTCCGCCAAAACACAATGAAATACATCAATACCCCAACCGTCACGGCCACTACTACTCTGATATCAAATGCCACACAAATCATTAAGGTCTTCCGTTTCCAACGGAAGACCTTGTACTGATTCTGATGGTAATTCTTCATTATTGTTATTCTTCTTCTAGACGTTTTTTAAACATTAATAACTTTTTTGTTTGTCGTCCGATTTCATTCAAATTTGCAGGGTGTATTGTAAATTAGATTTTGTTTTTAAGTCAGAAAAAGATGAGAAATCGTAACTTCCGGGTTCGAGTTATTCCCTTTTTAAAAAAAAATTAGGGGCATTCGTTTCCAGACAAAGGCTCCGAAATGGTCCGTAGCAAATAATCCAAAGTTAGAAACCTTTAAAATTGACACTTTGAATGTTGTCCTCTGATTTTTGTATTTTAGTTTTTTCCAATTGTACCACTTGAAGTATATAATTGAAATCTATGTTTTAAATATTGCTAATTTTTACTCATGTTTTTGCTTCGTAACTTTTTAGTTTGAAATATTTTCTAAATGCATATATAACAAAAGTTGTGCCTAAATTAAAGGGCTTTAATTTGAGACCAGAAAAAGGGGCTGGCCCCTTAAATAAGGGATCTAGGTGCCCGGAAAGTCTTTGCTGTATAACTAAAAAACGATACATGCTACGATAATGATGTCGCTGGAAAAGTTGTTCTTCATTATCTTATCAATCTAATTGTAATATAGTATTGTTTGGATATTGCCTAATATGAGAGTTAAAAGCTTCACATGAAGACATGCATACCCGCATTCATTTTGCTTATAGGGAATAGCTCCCTGTGCGTAATAATTTTTTAAAGTAGCATCAATACTTTTTTTGTCTTAATATATCCCCAACTTATCACAGACATGCCTTATTTGTTTTACGAGAGATCTAACTCTTCAATACTCTGCAGTCTAGGGGTTACATTAATACATAGAAAATAGGCATGAACTAATTTTCAAGATTTCAAATTGATTTTCTAAAGCCCTAATTGGTCAGAAGTTAAGGTAGTGTGAAAATGACCTCCTATCAATATCTGTAAGACCCTGACAAGTGTAAGGAGAAGGGGAATGGTTTTAATAAGACTGATTGACAATCCTTTCTTGACTTGAAGCTGTAACGGAAAACTTCCTCGTTGCTTGCAACGAGCTCGGCTCTAGTTTTTAGTGCTTTTTTATATCTCATCTTATAACTGTGTATCGTTTGATCCGACACTATAGATAACGAGTGTTGTTGGTTTTTTAGTGCTTCTTATATATATATATATACACACTGTATATATATATATATATATATATATAATCCTCCAATTTGCGAATCATGTCCAGAACTTTTATTTTACAAGCTTTCATACGCAGTTTTAAAGACAAACAAAAACAATAATTATGCAAAACTTAATTAGTTATGTTCGTTTCAAATCATTTCGATATTCTTTGTAAATGAAAAGGAAAGACATCAGAAAATTATCGTCAGGGGGTTTAATTCGGATC
>WFKH01007768.1:50745808-50760691 GCA_016163765.1 Magallana hongkongensis | reverse complement strand
GAGTAACCATTACAGTTCCACTTGACCTTGATTTCTGATGACTTGGAGAGACAGGTTCGTGAATTATTGGTACCCTCTGGACACACCTGGTCATCCGTCCGTCCGTAGTTGGCCGACAGTTTTAATTTTGGTTCCATTACCACAACATATGAAACCCCTCTGACTGTCGCAAAGACCAAATATTTAATATGAAAAAACCCTATAAATGACCCATAATATGTATGGGCATATTTTTCTAAAAAGGAGATCTTTATTGAACTATATATGAATATAAAATATAAGCTTATCTAACGCATTAGTCCATTGAAGACTCGATCTAATTAGTGACAATATGAATACCAATGATTTCAAACAGCGAAGAAATACCATTTTGTTCTGTCAAAGATAAAAAACAAATAAATTAAATATTATTTTTTTAAATAAATAAACTGTGAAACAGAGAGAGATAAAAAAAAGAGAAACCTGAATTAATATTCGTTGGTCTTATGTCTTCTCATGACCTAATGCTCAGCTTCTGGAAACACTTAAATAGTGGTTAGTGAGCTATTGTATTTCTGATAATATAATGGCGGTAATGTATATCATAACTCACAAATATGTAACTTACACATTAACCATATTCTAGTAGGTATACTGTTTCTTATAAAAAAAATACACAAGTTTCAAATCTTTTAAGCTTATTATTTGCAATTGAGTTCGCCGACGGAATCTTAATTTGGTTCCTTTTCACATATTTCACAAAATGATTAGCATACTTAAGTACGACATGTTTGGCCTTAAATAAAAATATAGCATTATAGCATTAAAAAATACCGAAAATAATATGTATAAATATTGTTCGATCTGAGAATATATTATATGTAAATGTTAGGTAACTGTTATATACTGTTTCACATTTTCATTTGTAAGATTTGCCATTAACCACTAAATACAATAATTCAAGAGCATGTCTACGAGAAAACCATGCAAATACGGAAACAAGCTGTGGTAGCAAGTCTCAAGACTGAAAATTTTTTTATCATAGCCTTTAAGGATACATATTTAGAGTCAGATATATGACGTTTGTTTTTGCACTTGATGTTTCTATTTATAGTAACAGCCAATATTGCATTCTGGTTAATATGCCTCTTAAATACGAAAAATTTAAGGAAAAAATTGTCAAATACAGCAATTAATCACAAAATGTATAAACAATATTTGAAGAAAAGATGACTATACTCTTAATGAGGAAGTTCCAACAATTAATTGTTGCATATTTTGTCTCAAATTTCTATATACACAATGATGATCCAAGGGCCCAAATGTTGGCAGGATGCCAAGAAATGATAATTTTTTCATTTTTGTCAATTTTTGGGAGAGAATTATTCAGAAAGTGGCGCTTCATTTTCTGAAATTTTGTGTTAATAAGAAACCCTCTTATGTTTTTTTTTTACTAATATATAAAATCCACCTTTGGACTCTCAAGGACTGAAAAGTAATAAATTAACAAAAACATCCCAATTTCAAATAAAATGAAAATTTTGTGGTTTTTTTAAATTTTATATTATAAGCGATTTTAATCCACTGAAGTCAATATATGTAAATAAAAGTGAAAAAAAAAAATCTTTTTATGCTTTTGATTAAAAAAATAGTTGTTATCACTGTTTCCCACAGAAATTTTATTCATTACATTTGCATTTCATTACTATATTGTTATAATTGTCTCCCATGTTGCGCTCTTCTTTAGAGAAGGTAAACTAGTCACAATGTTGACAAAGTTCAAGTTCAGGCAGAAAATTGAGAAATACTGTGAGTGTTTTTAATGTATATTATGTCTTTGACTGATTTTAGTTGTACAAAACGTGTCCCATCTTGTGAATGTTATTCCTTAGACAGAATATAACAGATATGAGTTTGAATGAGTATTGTACGTAGTCTAAACAGCTCAGAAATACCATCATCATCAGAAAATGTCACCTGCCCGCTGTTGTTTTATAAAAGGCCAACCCGTTAAATGGACCCGTAATGTTTAAATTTAGGGCCCATCTTTGCGCTAAAAAGGTTCACCTCGTAAAAAAAGAATAGTCTATAACAAACAAAGTCCAGGATAGGCTTTATATCATTATTGCTATCTTTTCAATTGAAAGTCTTTTGTTACAAAATAAAAGGTAATTTGTAACTCGTTTAAAGCAGCGGTATAGCAGATATGTCAACAAGCTATGGCGTAAATCGTTTAGACAAGAAAAAATAACGAGATTGAAAGAAAGAAAAACATTCAACAATAAGACACCTATAAATATCAACTAATCATATATTTTTGTTACATGAGTACAAGATATAATGTTTTTTTAATTGTTACATAACTTCTATATGTTCTTAGCATATTTGTTCTTGCGTTGTTTTAGATTTAATATCTTTACTCCTTGCTTCTTGTGTGCGGTTTCTGTAAGAGTATATTTCATTGACAATCTACAAACCACCCTGCAGACCTTTGTTAAGGCTAGACTCCTTTAAGCATTTGACCGTTTGAATTTATTAAGTAAACAATTAATTGTAAAAATGGTCCTTTTTGCACATCTTTTCAATATGATTCGCGTTTAAAATTCCAAATCATTTAATCAATTATTCATTAATAATACAATTATAACGCAACCTGTAAGCAGTATCATTGCTATTTTTGATCCACCCGAAGGAAAGATTTGCTATTAACCATAATTCAATTCTTCGGTTCTTCTTTTTACATATTTTTTTTTACGGATTAGACTTTTTTTAAGTTATAATATCCGTGGAATCTAGAAAAGACGGGAGAGGGTGTCCGGGTTTTTTAGTTCTTGAGATTGTAAGTACATCTAAAAAAATGAAGAGCTCTACTCTGTATCCCTCTATTAGCAGTCTATCTCTTCTTGTACCCTTTCTTCAAATTAAAATTAAGATGTTGTATAGGAAAAAGTATAAAAAAAAAATTAAAAAAATGAAAAGATCAATACATGTATCAATATGTTTATTCTACTCTTCCTATTTAACCAATACCAGTATTTCAACAAGGTGTGCATTTTGTTTATTCATTGAATTATAGTTTCCACTCCCACAGTTATAAGATTTTCAGATGAAAATCAGCTATCAAAGTTAAATACCGGTATACCCTTTCCCTGTTACATGTAAACTGTTATTTCAATGAGCGGAGATTTTCTCGGGCTATAAATTAGGTCCCACTCCAATATGAAAGTTATAACAACTATTTAGAAAACTGAAGTCAGTTTGTACATTCCATATTGTCGAGTAGTTTTTATTTCGACCTATTGTAGAATAATTCAGACTAAGTAATAGAGAGAGAGAGAGAGAAAGACAGAGAGAGAGAGAGAAAGAGAGAGAGAGAGAGTAAACATGATGTAAAAAAAACGGCCCCAAGTAAATTGGCAAGAAAATAAATTTTGGAATTCCTTTTTATTTTGCATGTATTTAATCTTTGATATATGTTTTCTTATAGAATTCCTTTCTTACCCAAGAAAATACAATCATACGGGAGATAAAAATCTTTACTTATGGTAGGGGTACACTGTTAACATTCAATCTCCGTAGACTTTTAGCTCCGCCCCACATTTGAAAGCCTTTAAAATACATGAGCACATTTGGGTACATTTTTCTCTTTCAGCTGGTCAAGTTTTTTTAATCAAATCCTATCTATATGTGAAAGGAAAAAAATGATCCTCACGGTGCTCATATGTAACTTCTAAAAAAAAAAAAGCAAAAGTCCAGTGGGTCTTCCCCATTATCAGCTGATGTTGTTTACCTGGTGTGAACTCATTTAACCTTTCATAATGTTACTCGTCTGTGCCACGCGTGTCACGTGACATAGACTCACTAAGCGTGTTCAAAGTGACTTTATATGAATTCTTGCGATAAATAAAGTCACGTGATATGTAAACGAGTCTTGTTCGATCTCATTAATTCCTTCATATACATATTGTCTATTTTAACATGGTCCACCCAGTCCATTTTATTGTATTTTAAAAATTTATAAATTTTATAAATTCTATAAAAGGGACCGTTTTCATATGTTAAGGGATATCATCTTTTCTAAATCTACACACATTAAAACACTTAGTATATTAATATAAATGTAGATACATACCACTATATTGTTCGCATTTGTTTTTTTTTGCTTTAAAGAAAAGGCAAAAAATGTTTAAAATATTCCTAGAGTATATAGATTTTGATTTATGTTTTATATACGTGTATGGTATGTGAATATTTTTCTGTATTTATAACTGTAAATCAAAATACTACGGGGTTAAACTGTGTTTTAAATAAACTTTATTATCTCTTCCGTAAATGTACATAAACTCATTATATTACAGAACAACAAGAAAACAGGGAAAGGTAAGTTAAAATTGTACACATCATAAATTGGAATTTTGAAAGAATCCTGACCACAAAAGTTTAAGTAAGTAAATAGTTTCTGATCAGCATCTTATCTCTTAAAATTTGACAAATTTAGATAGAAAAAGTGCAGATTGACGCCAACGTCATATGTTAACTATTGAACACGTATGTTTTTTTTTTGTAAAACAGTTCGTCAAACGATCTACAATCGGGCATGCAAACAAATCCTTATTGTTTAAATTTTAAAACCAAGCTTATCAAGCTTAATTTGTTAGGCTTTGTGCGGAAATAAGCGGGTAAATAATCCTAAACTTGGGAATATATGATAACCATTGAATCTTGTTTTTTTTTCGACCAGCATGCAAAGTGAACTACTTTTCAACAAATAAAAACAACTAAAGGCCACAACAATTCAAAGTTTGATATGCCAGTTTTTAACTAGCTCGAGCTAGTCTCTACGAAGACGGAAAGCTATTGTGATAACTGTCCTTGGTGCCGGAGTCACCTATAGTGTCGATTCCAAGTCAATGTGTCTACATTGCCAGAGTAAATTTAATTATTTATTAAACGTTTCAAAGTTTTGATACTGCAGTTTTAGTGTATTTTGAAAGATGAATGACTGAAGTCAACTGTTTTAAGCAATAGTTTAGCGTTTAAGGAATAGATCTCGTTTCCATTTTCATTATTGAGTGCATAATAATAGCCACGCTTCTAATTTTCTATCCGACTCATAATTTCTGTATTTGGGAACAGTTTTTTAACAGTTTGGAGTAGGTACTATTAGTCCTAAATTAAGCAATTCTACTTGCATGGTGTATGTAACGGATTTGAAGATGCCAAAGGGCAAACAAATTGTGAAAATTAACAATTTGACGCGTTTCCAAGAATTAACCAAAACTTCCAATAGCAAAAACTAAGAACTTTTGAGCCAACTACAAAGGAAAGCTAAAATTCTTTGAAATCTGGATAGTGAATGTATGAATTACTTTTTTTATTTTTTATTTATTGATATTCAAATAAAACTTAATGCAAAAAATGTCATCAAAATTTTTAGAGAAAAATTATACTACTCGGTGTCGTTAACTGAGGTAACCGTTTTTTGAGCAGATCCACTTTCTAAACAAATCATTATGAAAGATCTGCATATGCATACTGCTTCACTTACGAACGATAAGGCGGACCTTTTAAGAGCAGGTCCACTGATAGAATACTACGAATTTTGTAGGAAGATACCGTCCTTCGTTGGCCATGTTGTAGGTCACGACAGTGAATTTTCCTCTTTGAGGAAGCAACTTCAAACGAGATATACAGAAACATACAGGGAAGAATTCAAACAATATTACAATTTTTAAAAGAAAGCTACAAAAATGAATAATGCTCACAAAATAATGCTATCAACGTAACCATTCCCAACAAAAAAGGTTGAAATTAGTTGAAATAATGAAGGAATTTTAGGCCTGTTGACCTACAACGGGGCCCACAACGAGAGATAACTCTTGCCAAATTGTGTCTTTGGAAACCATACATTCAGAACAGAAGCTTTTTTCATGTAATTTTGGTAAAAATGGCTAGTTATATTTCAGGAATATATATGACGAATTGGAAAAAAACGAAAATCCAAGTCAGTAGGAGGCTGTTCTAATGACAGGTATATTTGCTATTCGTATTCTGTCTTCTCAATTTATAACTATTAATGGTGGTACACATATGTTCTCTATTTAAATGTAAATGTTGAAGTTGTTGATTTTTTTTGTTAATATGTTTTAGAAAAACAAGGACACAATGAGTATCTATCTATCTATCTATCTATCTATCTATCTATCTATCTATCTATCTATCTATCTATCTATCTATCTATCTATCTATCTTAGATTTATGAATATCTAAAATTACAGGACATATTTAAATTGATAATGTTTGATGTATTATAGAAAAGTGTATGAAAAATTGCAAAAGTATCGATCTGATGATTTTGAAAGTCAAAGCAATTCCAATGAATGGAAGACGATGTTGGAAAGTATATTAGAATATATGTCTTTGCAGCATTTCTTAACCAATGTACATCATCAAATGGATATTAACCGCAATCAAATCAAATGAACTGGAAGAACTTCATTTAAGTAGCTATGTACTGCAATTATATTATCTCTCTCAAATTCCCAAAAGTTGTTAAATACATGCAATAAATACCCAGTTGTTATGAGACAGTATAAGTTTAAGTTTTAAAAGAGCGACCTTTAATACATTATTTTGATTTTCACAACAATGGAAGCTAGTAAAACTTTTTAATTGTTTATAGGTTCGATTGACGAGCGATGTTTGAAACAAGCCGCTGAAGAATATGCTAACACGTCATTTCAAGATTTTATTTTTTTTTCCTTGGGAGTGTCTACAATAGTTAGCCGTCAACATTTTATCTACATGGATTGAGATGTCACCTGGGGGTTGAGAGGTTCACAACCTTAAATAGTTACATCTAGGGATACGATCTCAGATATTATCTCTTATTTAGAAAACTTGTTTATGAAGTTTATATAGAGGCAATGTAGTATGGATGATTTTAAATGTTACTTAAAGTGTTAATACGAGGGTTTAGAGACACCACAAATTATAAATGAGTTGTCATAAGGATGTTCAATTTTTTTTACGGAAATGTGTAGAAATACGATGTTTTTTTTTTAATTATGCTGAGAAAAAAATTGTAGGCGATATGCAAGGGATCATTCCTCTTGAAAATGAAAAATGAGTCCTCTTTTGATACACTGTTACTAGTATTTTTGCACTCATTATCAAATAAAGTTTTAAACATCTATTTTTATTTCATTTTTATATGAATATACAGCTCAATTGGATTAGGTCATTTGTACTCCATTTAAATATTGTGAATATTTGTAAAATGAATTGCTTTAAAATATGCGAAATGAAATAAAACATTACAGAAAAATTATTTTTTAAATCAAATTTCATTTTTCAGACCATTTCAAAGAATTATTGCACACTACAAAGTAAAATCTATGACACTATTTTCTTAGCTGATGCATTAAAAATAATCCTTTTTGGTAAAAATCAGTGTAATGGTAAATATAAGACATTCTTAAAACATGATGTAACCTGTTGCTTTTCAAGAATCGAATTCAGAATTTTGGTTGTGGATAAATTAATTTTTTTTCCTAATTATATTTTTAATATATTATTATATAATGATGACAATTAATGTTAGGATCTACTAATGTTTAGATTATGTTTCAGCCCAAATTTCAAATGCTATTAATGTTTGGAATTCTCTATTAATTGAAAAACAAGAGGCCCATGGGCCACATCGCTCACCTGGGCAACAACAGGCATGACAAAATCAGCTTAATTGAGTCATAATACAAAATATCTGGACAATGTGATATAATACATGTCGACCTTGTATAAATAAAAAAAATTATTTTCTCCCTGGATATTCTTATATTTATAATAAAGTCCCTTTTCTAACTGGATGATTTTATAGTCATATCACATGTTTAGCATTGCAATTCTCAAAAAAATTCTCAACAATTGTTTTATATGGGATATTAACCTACATCAAACTCTAAACCCGTGTGAGACCCAAGAATCGTCCATGTGCCAGAGTCAAAACTATTTTAATGAATCAGCAATATGTCAAAATGCTTGCATATAAGTTTACTAAAGCCATATGTGATAACATTTCAGTTTTTGTGAACAATTAAAATGTTTTCCTTTGTAGAATTGGATCCCCAATGTGGCCCCACCCGACTCCTCAAGATTTTGATTTTAACGAATTTGAATCTACACTATCTGAAGTTGAATGGTTTTTAATAAGATTTTTAAAGATTTTTCTCTATATATTCCTATATATTTAAAAATTTGCCCCCCCCCCCCCGTTGTGACCCCATCCTACCCCCGGGGATCACGATTTGAACACATTTGAATTTACCCTACCTGAGGATGCTTCAACACAGGTTTCAGCTTTCCTGGCTGATTGGTTTCTGAGAAGAAGATTTTTAAAGACTTTTCTCAATATTTTCCTATGTAAAAATTCAACCCCCATTGTGGCCCCACCCTACCCCCGTGGGTCATGATTTTCACAACTTTAAATCTACACTACCTGAGGATGCTTCCACATAAGTTTCAGCTTTCCTGGCTGATTTGTTTCTGGGAAGAAGATTTTTAAAGATTTACTCTATATATTCCTATGTAAAAATTCGACCCCCCATTGTGGCCCCACCCTACCCTCGGGGTCATGATTTTTACAACTTTGAAAATACACTATCTGAGAATGCTTCCACATAAGTTTCAGCTTTTCTGGCTGATTGGTTTCTGAGAAGAAGATTTTTGAAAATTTCATGAAAATTTTCAATAATTTCTAACTTCTCCCCTTGCAAAAGGGCGTGGTCCCTAAATTTCACAACTTTGAACCCCCCTTTCCTATGGGTGCTTTGTGCCAAGTTTGGTTGAAATTGGCCCAGTGGTTCTGGAGAAGATGTTGAAAATGTGAAAAGTTTACAGACGGACAGACAGACGGACGGACGGACGGACGGACGGACAGACGGACGACAGACAAAATGTGATCAGAAAAGCTACTTGAGCTTTCAGCTCAGGTGAGCTAAAAAGCAACCACTCACAATCAAATCGGCAAAAGCATAATGTAGCTAATGCCGCAAATAATGAAAAGTTCCAAATTTTTAAACTTTGTGTTAACGAGTAGCAAATGAAATTCACACTTAGTTAAAGCCTAAATCTTTTCTTAATCACGATGTTTACAGAAAAGATATTGAAAACTCGCCTAACTGTTCGAATAGTAAACGAGAAGATATTTATCATTTTTCTTTATGTGTAAAAATATTCAAATGCAAAAAACTTTGTTTTATTAGTTATTTGGCTAAATAAATGATTCGTCTTATATTGACACGTTTCACATTTAAGTACTGATAATCTAACATTCGACATTAACAATTATACATTTTTTGGTAAATATTTAAGATAACTTCCTGAAAATTTAACTTATTAATCTAAATTTAACTATATTAAATGTTTTCTATATGTATCTTAAATGACAGAATTAAGTGAAAATTTGTATAAACATTGAACGAAAATAAAAAACGTAACACAAAAGTAATATTTGAATTATTATTTTGTTTATGACTGCACATAAACAAGTCGGTGGTTGGGGTATCCGGCGCAGACATAAACTAGTCAAATATCAAACTTAACTTCTACTTACAAAGAGTCGGTAGACTTACCGTTAATAATAAAAGAAATCAAATTTTATGTGCTTATTTTTCTTTTTATTGTGACTTATATACCACAAATGGTTTGTTTTTCAAGCCGTAGCCACAAAATACGTTCAATGTGTCTCAATCTAAATATAGAAATTGATTAATAATCTGAAGAAATGGATATATTCAAATATTCAAATTGTGAAATTTGTACGCAGATTTAAACTTACCATCCTTTGAAACTTGACCAGATAGGAAGCAGATTATTTCCGATCGTTGTCCGAATAATTACAGTATCTTCAGTTTCCAGAACTAAAGGTACAGTATTCGCACAGTTTTCATACCCTGAATGCAGTTCGTTGTCGCAATTTCCTAAACCTTTTCTGTGCCCATTAACCAAAATTTCTACATTAAATAATTAAATAGCTTTTTTGGAGCAACTGTGCTTGTCCAAGTAAAGATATATAATCCGGCAGATGGTGCTGTAAACGCTCCACTATGAGGATTGTACGCATTTCCGTAATTATAGAACAAACCGTCGTAAACAATATTGACGGGGGTATCCCTATGCAAGGACAAAGTTCTTGTTATGTAAGCGTTGAAGGCAATAAATGAATTTCCTACAAAAAGATATTATGCAAATTCAGTTTGATACAAATCTACAAAAAACTTCTAATCATCTGTAGTTCGCAAACAAAATATAAATATTATTTTTAGTTCCATTACCACAGCGTATAAAACCTTTTTGATTTGCACAAACGGCAAACGTTTGCTCTGAAAACGTACTTAGGTATTTGTTAGAATATGAATGTTAAACAAGCTTTAAAATAGATCTTGGTACGAAAACATCAACTTACCAGACGCCTGACTTGTAATAAGCATTAACAGCACAGCTAGAACTGAAACTTGTAAAAGATACAAAGAAAGCATTTCTATGCGATTGATAAAAAAGAATTGAGAAACTTTTAACAGTGTCACTGTTGATATTCATATTTTTACAAACATGAACGAACAGTATTTGATTTCTTATAATAACTTCAGTCTACAAAAAATTTTGTAATCAACACAAATTTGTTCAACAACTTTCAAGTGGGCTTCACAAAAATCAATTACGTGAAAATAATGCTGCTCAACCTGTTACTTCTAGACTAATAAATTACCATTTAAAATAAGCAAATATTTATAGTTTCAAGGTATTTAAAATAAGAACATGCATACATCACAATGTACCTCAACCATTTTAGGCGGTTAGTGGTTGGATAAGGATTGCCTTAATGCAACCCCGGCATGGTATCACAAATCATTTGTGATTGTGAAGAAAGAATATTATAGAAAGAAGCAATACTAGTACATATAGTATCATTTGATATAAATAAAATGTTTCATCTTTTAATTAATTATCATGTATATCTTACCTACAAACTAAATACACAAAATTATACAAGATCCGACCAAAAGTCATTTTCAATACAAAACGACCTATCAATAAACTGATACCCTATATTTAGAGATCAACAATATCTGTCAAAATATATAGGACAAATTAAGTAATAGCAAAAGATGGCACCTCAAAAATAAAAACGCAACGAATTGTGGATTGCCTTTTTTTTGGCTGTTTGAATATCAAAGGGTAATATTCCATCATTTTTAATTTACAAAATTATTCAATTACAGGGTGAAAATTGAAGTTTAAAGATTGGAGAAACTACATAATTTGGCACCTGACATCTACAAGGCGTGATCGAATTCTACCTACCTTACGTTAGGAAAAATCAAAAGCAATAGATTTATAGAATAATTATAAACAAGCACAGCATTCCATAAATCCATGCATATATTAAAATAGTTTTACTTTCTATAGAGATCAAACTATGGCATGAATTCTAAATCCATCTAATAAATATTCAACAAACAGGGAATGTAGGACTATTTGTGAAAATATTGACTTGAATGTTCAACGATTCAAAAATACATGCATCAGATGCGCTGTTTTTTTCAATTCTTTATACTAAGCAGGACAGAAAAATAATATTTGTTTTAAATTATTTGCATCAATTTGAATAAAACATTACAATTGAAACTGTTTAGTTTAAATTAAAACGAACCATTCATGAAAAATTAAAAAATCATTAATTTCAACTCTTTAAATAAATATACTTGATAAAACTCTTCGACAATAAAAGTATTTACCTTAGGATGAATTGAAATTCAGCATAATTTTACGCAAATTTATTAAATTGTAACTCGATAAATATGTAATTTTATAGACTTGTCACCCACATTTTGTCAGATTAAAGGTATCATTTAATAACCACAATAAACGACATTTTACAACATTAAATCGCATATATATATATATATATATATATATATATATATATATATATATATATTAATTTTGTTAATATTTCGGGGTTTTTAAGCACTTAATACAACTAATTTTATTTGCTGTGCACAATATTTCGAGGAGAATGATAATTCAGCACGCAAGGTTGGATTTGATTTTACGTATTTCTTTATGTACCCATTTATTTTGATCAGCTTCGGCCCATCACAGTTGTGTCAATATGAGGCATCCGGCATTTTTTACTATTTGCGCACGAATTGCGCGTCGCACTACTTTGTTTACTATGTAGTGACAGCTTCGTGTAGATCTTTATGAATTATATGTAAATTACAAAAAAACCCCATTATTTTAATGCATTTGCCTTGAGATTAAAACATTTACACAGTCATATGGTTATTCAAATAAATAACTGTTTTCTTTAAAGGGGCATGGTCACGATTTTGGTCAAGATCTATTTTTCTGTTTTTATCAATTACATTGCTTTAGGAATGCATTTCCAATGACCAAATGAAATAGGAGAGTCAGAAGTGAAGTTATAAGCAAGATACAGGGCTCCCAATTCTCTGTCATGTAAACAAGGCTCGTGCCCTGTTTTTGTTTACATTAGTTCAATATACCGGTAAAAGTTCTTTTTCAAGCTGATTTTTCCACCTTCTTATTCATTTTAAGCATAAATAAACAGGTCCTAACGTTTACCATATTCATTTTCGGTCTAAAAGTGGAGTTTTTACTTCAACGTTCAAAATGTAAATAAAAGCTTTGTTTACATAGCAAAGAATTGTAAGCTCTGTTACTCGCTTATAACTCAACGAATGACGCTCAAATTTTGGTTGCCTCTTAAAAATGCCTTATTGAAGCATTGCAAACATTAAAATTGGAAAAATAATTTTTGACCAACATCGTGACCATGCCCCTTTAACTGCGTAAGCATTTTAATCGAAAGTACACTTTGCCTACTAAGAGTAAAGTTTATTCATTCCTTGCTTAATTCGTAAATTAACAAAACAGTGCGATATATCCAATTTATAAAGTTTATTGCATGTAATGCTTTGCATTACCTTAACATGAAACTGACCAATGATATCACATGCCGATCATTCCTTGAGAAAGAATCCTTGTCTACAAAAATGTTTGTCATTTGGCGATGTACTTGATTTAGCGGAATTTGTATTCCGCCAAATCACTGAACTGAATACACAGCCAATTGTAATACGGTTACAATATTGCTCTGCAGAAAGCTAGATAATCAACTACACAGTTGATTTCACAACAATATATTTTGTTCGTACTTAATAAGAATTATCGCCCTGCGTTGTAAACCAATATAAGTACTGATATTAAAAATGAACATGTCAGTGGTCAAGAATGATCTAACACCTGTTGATTCAATAATTAAATTTAACATAGTTTAATGTGGACAGATTATACTCCTAGGTTTCATTGTTGGATCAACTTGGCATAACTGTATATCATATCTTACAATAATAATACAATACAATAAATAAGAATTGCTTATTCATTGAAAGTAAAAAAAACCCCAACAAATCTCAATCAATGAGGACGAAGCTAACATGTAACATATTCAAAAATTGAAAATGTACCTAACTATTTTAACCATGGTTAACGCCAAACAAATGAAAACAAATGTATTTTACCCCAAGAGCATAAATGTTTATTTCAATTTTTAATCCCCATCTATATAGATAAAATAATGAAGACTCGTCGTTTTTTTTCTTCATTTGTAAAAAAATATTCAGATGCGAAAAAATAATGTTTAATACATGTATGTTGTTTCGCTTACATAATTCATCCTATGTTGATACACGTTTTACATTTCGGTAAAACTAATTCGTACAAATTGTTATTTCTGTTCAAAAGTTTATTATATTTTCATCATCATTTTTTAAAAATTTTATTTCTTTATATAAGCATCGTGAAAGAATTTTAATTATTAATTGTTGAAACTGTGACATCTAACTTTATTATGAGACCTCAGAAGGGGTTCAAAGTTTGATATAGGAATCATAAATGTATTGGAAAATCTCGAGAAATACAATATTATGATATGAAATATTATAACAATGCAAGCATTCTGATTGTGTTGATTGTGTTGTGTTGCAAGGAAGGGTGAAAAGTTAAAATTCATTAGTGTTACGGTTTTTATATAGTTTATAATGGTGGTCAATGCGCTGCATTTGCAATGGTATCTTTTAGTGATAAGAACTCTTATAAATTGGTTTGTTACATTTCCTGTATTTACGGAAACAAAAAACTCGCACGATGAATCATTTAATATGTTTTACGCTGCTACCGTTGTGGCGAGAGCAGCAAGAATTACACATACCTTGCATCATTGTCAACTTTGTGATATTTTGACAGTTATCAACTAACATCAACAGGGTTTTTTTTGGCAGAGAGAGAGAGAGAGAGAGAGAGAGAGAGAGAGTGAGTGAGAGAGAGAAACAATTATATAATATTTCCAAGTTTAAGAAATTCTTACAAAATACATAGACTTTCTTTCCCCTAAAACCGTTCTTTACTTTAGGAGAAAATTGATCAGTCTGTAAAATGTAATTTGTGTTTAATTAATTTGGTCAAAAGTGTAAAGTGTAAATACAGTATTATTTTTCTTTTGTATTTTGTTGTTATCTGACTTTTATTTTTTTTTCCTGGTTCATATATTTTTTTTTAAAAATGTTTATTTTTGCATACGTTGTATCCGTGCCCCCGGTCCCTGTTTGTAGGTGTGTAATTTTCCATTTTCCAACTTCATGGTTTGACAAAATGCAATATTTGCATAGATTTTTTTCTCTTTATTCTTGATTATTTACTTCAAAATGACCTTATTTTTATTTCCTCCCTACTTATACTTACTGTTCATGCACGTAAAATTAGCTTAAAATTAGATCGATATGACAGTAAAGTATTGCTCTTGCTTGTGTGTGTGTG
>WFKH01007768.1:50657953-50745408 GCA_016163765.1 Magallana hongkongensis | reverse complement strand
TTTTTTTGTTTTTACGTATACGGATGTATTGAGGCTAGACGTAATATGGAAACCCCACGGAAAAGAAAAACCATATCTTCGGACACTAAATACGAACTAGTTATGGCTATTGATAAAAGAACAAAGCCTTAATTCGAAATAGCTATGGATTTTGAGATTATCGCGAGTACACTTACGGTGATACAAGCAGCGTTCAGCAGTATTTTAAGCGTTTGAGTCTGGTGATTTTCCTGTAAAACGTAAAAGAATGCGATCTGAGATTATGATGAGGTTTAAGATAGTAATTTAACAAAATGAAACTTACAAAACTTACGGATATAATTTTAATCAAACTTTGAAGGACTAATATTTCATGTAATCTGATCACTGTTATAGATAAATGATGACCACATAATTTGTTCGGGTTTGGTTTTATATGATTACATCTGGATTGAACTTTCAAAAATGGCGGCTTCACGTCAGTCAATTTCGCTTATATTGAAATACGGATATATTGAAATAATTTGCATGGTCCCCTGAATTTCAATATATCCGGAGTACGCTGTATATATATATAATTTCTCTATCAAAATATAAAAAAAAACAACACAAATCATCTAAGGCAGTTTTCGCAGTTTATACTAAAATAGCTATAGTACACGCATTATCATGATTACAGATGTTTGATCCACCTCTAAATATATCGCGGGAAATCTAGCGGTAGATCACTGTGACGTCACACGTTCAAGTCATATTCATTGTTTTACGTATCTCGACTCAATACGAAGGAATGAAATCTCTTGGGTCTCACCAAAGCTTGTGCGCTACTCAAACGTGCCTTCAAACCTCAAGGCACCGCTAATTACGAGTTAAATGTTGGCCATTTTTGGCATAGCACCACGGGAGAAAACATAAGAGAGCATTATGGGATCTAGACAAAAAAAATTTCTTGATGAATCTGTAGGTTTAGCTCGTTCTTTTTCCCGCGCTTACTGGTTCTTATAGCTCGCTTTGCTTGATTGGCCGCAGAAATAGCCGATCTATTTATGGTTCTGTTAAAAAGAGCACACAGAAATGACACGTAAATTGTCTGGCTTTTAAAAGAAAACTTTTTACAACTTATTTATGAATTTACATTTAAATTTTATATGATATTAATATGAAACTTTTAAATATTTTTTTTTCTATTTTCCTTTTACAGTTAAAGCTGACATGAATCTATAAAAGCATTTGGTCGCCATATTAGTTTAGATCGCTACTCAACTACCACTTGGGTATATAAATCGGCCAATAAAGTTATGGTCGATTGCTTTCCGAACGAAGCATTCAGATTGGACGGACTTCTAAACGATAAAAGTACACAGTGTAGTAATATGTTTGTAAAAAAGGAATAAAAGAAACTACAATATAAAAATAAAGATGTTTATTCTTAGATAGAATTTACAATGTATCCGCATTATCTTGCACAGACAGTGCTATGCTGCCTTACTTCGCATGCAAATCGAACACGTGTGTCCTTCATACAGAGTGCATAACATCTGCATCTGATTGTAGAACACGGCCGCACTACATCCAACACAGTAGATAAGTGATAGTAAACCCAAGAATGTATAAACAGTTTCTACAAAAACACTCCGTTTGCTGAAGTCCATGTTGTTACTGTACGATCTGCGACAGTAGGTGGTTTGCGCATGTGCGATGGTATAACAGTATGACACAGGAAAACGTTCTACAACGATCGAGGATTTTTGAAATATGTGTGCCTGGATTTCAGTCTGTTTTGTTTCGTCTTTCATTGGATATATATTCCTTACCAGTGCAGTGGGCGTCATATTATTTTTGTTCAAATCGCGTTTCTACAAATCTTTTCGTCCAATGTAACATGGTTAGGTGAATGAAATACCTGAATGCGGCGAAGCATGAATAGTGCTTTCGGCCTTATATAGGGGGTGTGTAGAGATGAGTGTAACAATAGTAATCGACAACAAATATAGCAGTAGTCAGATATAAAAGGGAAATAATGCGTATTTATGAATTTGAGTCAGCTTTAAGAAGTGAACATTTGGTTCTACGAAGATAAGAGATTCTGTAAAATTCAGACATAGTTTTAAGATGCAATTTTTGGGAAACATAGTCGATAAAAATAACTCAATTAGAAATAAATAATAAATTTGAGAATCGTGGCTTATCTCCTTTTGCTGATGACGACAATAGGTCTACGCTATATACATATGTAAGGAAAGTAACAGATTAATCTTTATTTGGAAAAATAGTGTCATTACTTTTTATTTGGCAATTTTGTTTTGTTACTTGAAGCAAATAAGTTTTTGTTAATAAAGGTTTTATCTTCAAATAAATAAACTAATCTCTTGCCAAAATTCAGCTAGAAGTTTTATTTTTTCATAAAGTTCTTCACAACAGGCGGCCGATTTGATTATGTTGTAGTTTATAATCGAATACTAATTGTCTGAAACTGCACGAACTATTCATTCCAAGTGTAGGACGCTTTGATATTTTATACAAGTGAATATACATATAATAATGGACTGAAACCACTTTGTTATTTTGTCTGAGTTTTTTATGGTATGCAATGGTTCGAATTTGTTTTAGAAGTTATACTATGCTCCTTGCTCATATTCACGTATTACATACATATTTCTGGTTCAGAATGACAAACGATTTGCAGCAATAATATAAAATCGTACATACAATCAAATGGCATGTACTTGTGGTATTGTTACTTCAATAATAAAGGTGCAATAACTATAACTTCCTTTAGAGAGGGAGTTTTTGTTACCAAATAGAGTTAAGCAATTATTTCTTCTAGTTGTGGGGACAAAAACCAAGATCACATCAACGAGCTATCATATTAAGAGCAATTCAAAAGTAAAACGAAGAGTACATATTGTTTTATTGAAATTTCAAAGAAGAAAATATCAGGTCTTTTAAACGAATAAAAATAATCTGATAAATAGGGTATGAATTAAAAATGTATTTTTATATTCCTTGTCATGTAAAATTAGAAATTTTAACAAGATAAAGAGAAAAAACAACATTATATGTTTAAAGTTATTATTAAACTTTCCATCCTTTAAAACTTGACCAAGCTCCACCATGCAGATAATTTGCAACAACCGTTCGAATGTTCACTTTATCTCCTGCGTTTAAGACCAAAGGAAACGTGTTCGCGCAATTTTCATACCCAGAACTACTTTCATTGTTGCAATTTCCCAATCCTTTCCGTATTCCATTGACCAGTATTTCGGCGTCAAATATTTTTCTAGGCGCAACAACGCTTGCCCAAGTGAAAATATAAAGCCCGGCAGATGGCGCTGTGAAGAATCCGTTGTGAGGATTGTAGGCGTTTCCATAGTTAAAGTATAATTGATCGTACACAACATTGACTGGCGTATTCCTATTGAAGGCCAGATGTTGTGATGTGTATGCATTGAAGGCAACAATTGGTTTATCTAAAAGAAAACATTAAGATAATAATGTAATCTGGCGTAACAGTACAAATTACGTCCAAAACAGTGTATCCCGTATTTTATAAAAATAATTGTTAAAATGGAGAATATTTATGTGATTATATAAGAACCATGAAAAAAATTACCTTTTTTATCATTGTCAATGCTTTTGACACAGCGGTAACTAATTTTCAAATATTTGGAAATATTTGGACAAGGGTCTCCGAAGTGTCTGTCGGTGGCATGTAGATGGCAAGTAGCGTAACCGTTGCATATCCACTTGACCTTGATTTTTGACGACTTTGATCGACAGGTGAGTGTGTCAGTTTTACCACCTGGACACACCTGGTCATCTGTACGTCCGTAGTTGGCGGACACTATTTTGATTTTCAATCCATTCTCACAGCGTATAAAACCCCTTTGTTCGGCACAGACAGCAAAAGTTTGATCTAAGAACATGATAAATAAGAAGATTGGATCCGGAAAAAAATACCACATTGAAATAATATGTTCTAAACACATTTACTTACCAGTTGCATTTGTCTCTTCAAAAAATATTGCCGAAAAAAAAAGTACCACTCTGAGAAAATGATACGTAGACATCTTTCATCTGTAAAAAAAATGTATTATTTTTTGTGGTGAAAAAAGAAGAAAGAGAGAGAGAGAGAGAGAGAGAGATAGGACGCACCCTGTATCTTAGAGTCTGATGGATACATTGATATTTCTGGTTTTTATAAAAGTAATGGTCATATTACTGCCCACTTTTAATCAATAAAAGCGTTGTGTTACAAAACAATACTGCGTTATTTGGTTTCACTAGGAATATAGTATGCAATTTACAAATTTTCTTGCTGTAACAGATTGACTGAAAAAACCTAACTAGCAAAACTACATTTTACATAGATGACACTGAGTAAACAGTATCGATGGAACCTAATTTTTCATAATATAAACCACTGTCACTGGGGTTAACTACACACCTGAAGTGAGAACAGTGAAATAGAAATTGAATAAATAACTTTTTATACTAATTTATGTTTAGTGGTTTTTTGTTTGTTTTTTTTTTTTTTACAAAAGGTTTGCTAAATCAGCGTATTGTGCATGAGTAAATATGTTGTATGCATGAAAAATGTCATTTTCTATCATGCCTTTAAAAAATTTATGGAAGACATAATTAAGCTCCAAAAGATACAAAATTTAGACAGAAGTGCTAAAAGTGGTGATTTTATTTTTAGTTAATCTTCAGAAATCGCCAGAATAAGCCAAAATAATATCCCAGCTACCAAAAAAAAAAAAAAACAGGAAAAAGAAAAAAAAAAGCAAACAAAACAGCCATACAGTATATGGCGCTCCTATGATTTTACTTGAATATCATATGCATATGCCATTTAAAAATATAAATATTTGAACATTATACAATTTAAACAACGGAAAATAAAGAAATGAAATATAGAAGTAAAGAAATTTATCAGCAGGCGTTTATATATTTATACAACTCTTTCCATCTCTGTGAATAACCTGAAATTTGAGTTCACATCTGCCGAGTGTAACAGGTATCTTAAAACCGTTACACTACGCCCCGATATCTATTGTCAATGTTTTGATAATTTTTTATCTAATTCATGCGCAATATGTATTGATCGGATGATGCATCATATACATCTGAAACACGTAAAGATGTACTAACAAACTTCAGAAAAAGACAGTTAATCAAACATTTTTTTTTGAAAGGGAGCAGGCTGCCTCACATTCCCGGTTGTTACTTGCATGTATATATTGTCTAAACAATTTGTAGCATTATATAAACAGTTATTAGTTTGACAATATTTCATTATCGGTAATTGTAAGGATAACCTACATGTTAGCTTTTATAGGATTAAAGAGAGATCATGGGTATATGCCCTAATCCACCCCATCCACCAATTGCAACCAATCCATCCCCCCCCCAAAAAAAAATAAAAAACTGAAAAAAATCCAATTAATTATAAATAAATAAGGCAAAATCTCACCCAGAAGCTAATGACTACAGCTGTAGCCATCTTTAATCAATTAATTTCACTCACACCGAGAAGATAATGGTAATTGAGGTACGTATACGAGATATGAATTTGTAGACGACTTGTCAGTTGTACAGTATGAATTATAGAATTTAAAAAAAAAATCCACCATATTAAAATCAAAGAGAACAGAGTACAATACTCAAATTTTTTTCAGCTTTAATGTTGACATTAATTCTCACTTAAAACATTTGATGTATAAGGAATATAGAATCTAACTTCAGTACAATATGCTTTCTGTATGCTATTTGGCTAAAATCCCAAAAGATGCAACCCAATTCTTAAAGTGAAAGTAACAGGTAGATGATAATTTGACATCTGAATTTTTAAAAAAAAATCGATTCCATTCAGTCTCTATACAAATCATTTGAGATGAAATTAATCTGTTTAAATTCAAGTTATGTTTGATCATTTTTAAGCAAATGTCTTCAACAAGATATCATCAAATTCTGATTTCTCATTATTATTCAGCCATATATTCTAAAACTGCATAAATTTTGTTAAAATTGTTCCAATGACTATTAAATTACCACGGCATTTGCAAGAGTCGCACATACATACTATTTTTATATGTATGACAATATACGTTTACGATCGCGTCTCTGGAGCCTTTGCATCAGATTAATGCCAAGTTTCATTTCCACAGGCCTAACTCATTATAACAAATTAATAACGACTCTCGATGCACAGTGAACAATATTACAAGCCATTGCGTGTATTTTACCTTCTTTTTCAATTCAGCTGTTTTAGATTACAACTTTCATTTCATGTTTAATCTATCAAATTCAGCTTCGTAACTCAGCATCAGCTGAAGGCGCATACATTTTGAATGTTCTTGCTGTTATTGTAGTGTATTCCTACACTCCGTTTCAATCATATTATTTACAATTTTGATGAATAACACTTGATATTTTATGCTTTGAAAATATTTAACTAAATGATTAGAAAGGATTTTTTTTAAAAATTCATGGAAACGAAGTATCATGAAACGTCGATCAAAAGAAATTTGTTGAACTTTTTTCTTAATACACATGATTAAATTCAGTTTACTACAGAGTCAAAGGCTATCTCAATATTTTATCAAGTATCTTTTTTTAATAAAATTTCATTTTTTGGGAATGGGTTGGTTGCAACTGGTTGTTAAGGTGGGTAGGAGCAAGTATCTATAATCTCTCTTAAATCCTATCACTTAGTAAAATGTCTGAAACAAATACAATAAATAACTGATTTTATCATTTCACAAGTTGTTCTGACAAAATATACGTAACAACGAAGGAGGGGAGACGGCCTGTCTCCTCTCCCAAATTGTTCTGTTAACTGTCGGTAGAGTGAGAATACGATGCGGAATAAAAACATTTACGTTGAATCATATAGAAAAAAGTCCTTAAAGATATTTTTATAAAATCAGTTGGCTTTAAAAATGGACATTTCAGTGAAAATACCCCCAGGTATTGTTGATTCATGTTTTCCATATAATGACGCACAAGGGTGTGGTTGGAATACTTAGGAATATCAGAAGTATAATAATATCACACATGTACATTAAGGGAATAATAGTAACTCCTCTTCTCAAAAATCATATGGCCAGTATAGTCGAAACTTCATGAAAACACCCCATAAATTGTGCAAAACTTTAAAACAGCTACTCAAAAATCATTCAACCAGTAAACTTGAAACTTGCGTGGGAGAATCCTCAGGTTGTTTGTATTCACGTTTTCCGGTCAATTTTTCCTTTGATACGTCGATCAGTAGAAAATTTATTAATTTTATTTCTTATCATTTAATTAAACATTTTCAAATCATAAAATGTGACTTGTCATTGATCAAAAATGTAAATAATGTAACTGAAGCGGCGGGTATGAATACAAAACAACAATATTAAAAATGGATGCGCTTTCAGCTGATGCTGAGCTATTGAGCTAAATTCAATGGATTAAACACAAATAGAAAGTTGAAATCTGAACCGGCTGAATTGAAAACGATAGAAAATACATGTGATGGCTTGTGATATTATTCACTGTGCAGCAAGATTCGTTAAAACTGGTTTTAATGTGATTTGGATCGCTGGAATATGCAACTGGGCATAACCATTATGCAAGAAGACGCGATCGTGGACGAAAAGAGTTGATGCGTCGACAAAGATTAGTATGTTTGTGCGACTTTTGTAAATGTTGTGGTAACTAGATAGCCAGTGAGGTACTTAAATGACCAGTATATCTGCCGCTTGGAATACGCTGAAGGAGTTGATGCACTACTCATAGCTTTGCTTTACGATGCTTATTCTTACGTGTGTTAATTCTTATGACCGAACATGTACGTGTGTTAGTTTAAAACTCATTGTTAGCAAATTTGAACAGCAAGGTTACGTGAAAGTGTATAGGCCTATATGTCCATTATAATTATTCCTGGAATTGGAACAGCCAGCCTCGCCGTAAATGTTGATCGTTGATCTCAAGCAGACGAAATTGTGAGAAGACGCTCAATTTTCTATTAAGTGAATTAAATAATGTCGATTGTTTATTTTTCAAAGTTAAACTTTTAATTTGTTATATTCATAAAGTTGTATTTTGTTTGCTTACAATTAAACAGACACAACTTTACATTTTGTTGACAGTGTTTATTTTGGAAATTCCCATTCTATAAATAGTGTTATATCAGAACAGTAGAGAAAAGTAGACCCGGCAAAATTTTATTGATGCAGATTCAAAGGAATTTTTCAACCAATCAGAAGCGCTAATATCTCGTCAAACGAATAAATATTAAATGATTGTTCAGAGTAAGTAAAATTTACTAAATAATTGTAATTGTACATCAGTACGTTCAATAAAAGAAATAGCCTATACGTCTTATATGGGAATTTGAGTCCGACATCATCATGATAATTTTGTGCAGTCCTTGATTTTTGTTAGGTTGCAAAAAGTTTTTACCAATCGATAAACTGGTTATAACTGGATTATGTAGATGCCAGCCCTGTCAGTTTTTAAAGAGCTACGAAACCCAGTTATCTTAAGAAATAGAAGAAAAATTACTCGGTAGATGTAAATATATAATGATTATTACTTTGTTATATCAAATGGTCATTATATATGTAAAAGCATAATTTATGAATAAATGTTAAAGTACCAAGACAAAGTAATGGAAGTGAAAGAAGTTACCAAAAGGAATATAGGCAAAATGATAATACGCTATGGTTGTCATGAAGGAGTGAAAGAAAAACCGGGTCTTCACCGTCTTCTTCATGCCTGCATCGACTTTCTCCAAACAGAGCCAGAAGAGATTTGGATGAATGCATCCATAACCATTTACGATGAGGATGACAACATGTATAAAATCACAAGAGGAAAAATAAAACACCAGTTTATATGCCGAATGAGAAACGGGGAGCCGTTTATGAAGGAGAAAAATCCGAATTCAGATACAAAAAACATAAAAAAAAAAAAAAACACACGAGCCAACAGCTGAAACAGCACACGACCCATCCTAATAGAGGCATGAAAAAATTGTACAATTTTGTAGCGTTACCCGATTTTATTTGCAAACATTTTTGTTATATATTATACTATATTTCTTCACTGTTTTTTTTTCAGGAACACTGTAATATCTGTACCAAACTCAAGCTTACTTTTAAAGTTATATACGGAGTCAACAATTTCTCTTCGTTTCTTGTTATCACTTTTTCTTCATCTTCCTTGAATATAAGACCCAAAAGTTTGACATCAATGTGTTGACCTCACATGTAACAGTGTCAATGCTTCTTATGTTTATAAAAGATAATATGCATGCACTTTGATCGTGATTTTGAGATATATATTATTTTTATTGTTTTTGTATACAACGTATCATGCATTTAGATAGTTAATTTTTTTTTAACCAATATATGTCATATGTTGTGTATACTCTTAGATAATTTTAGATTGTTGGTTTCAATATGAAGTACATTTAATTTTCTTAAATAAAAAAAGAGGGTTTTAAACGGTTTGTTTTATATTTTGAAGTGTTAGACTTTTCAATTTAATTCAATTTAATTGTAAAATTTGCTATATTTAACATCTCTTTAATTAAGTGTGATTTCAAGCTTCATGGTCCGACTTTATGGATATGCCAGTATCAAATAATTTTTCATACAAACCAACTATCTAAGAAAGTTATAGACTTTCGCCTATTATCACCAGCAAAATCTGTCTCCTTTCAATGTTAGAATTATTCGACGTTAATTAAAATAATTTCTTTTATTATTAGAATACAAAAAACCCAAATGCATCATGGGCATGTTTATAAACGGGATCCGTTTGGTTTCTTTCCTTTAGGTTTATTCAATCCGCATATTTTTGCATAGATTGTAAACAATAAAAATATACACAGGTTTATTTTTGATTTGCAAAAAACATTATGACTGTATTTATAGCGATATCAAAGTCGTAATACAGTCATACCCGCCTCGACGTCCGGTGCGAATTTTAATATGAGGCGAAATAACGCAGAATTTTTTTTAGTCAAATTTGTTTTGTAAACACAATCTGTACATCATTTTCTCATTAAAATATGACTTAATTGACCGAGAAAACTACAGCAGTGTCTATTTTATACATTCTTAGCATAGCCATCGTTTAGAATACACAAAATTTGATATAAAATCAGACCAAGCAGCTTTAAATGTGGCGAGGATTGAATAGTCGATGTTACATGAATGCTATATTTCATTCAAACTACATATAACTAAAGTCTTTTTTACACCTGCGAATGTTATTGTCATTTGAATTTAGATCACCTGGTTTTAATTGACCCTTTCTGTGCTGTAGTAAAAAACGCGGGAAAAAGTACCTCGTGTTTATAGTCTATTTCCTAAAATGTGGGTACTTGTAATCGAATATAATATTTAGACGTTTTTAATTATAAACTTTATCTTCATTCATTGATGGGACAAAAATGAGTTCTTAGGATAAGCATGTGACAATAGAAATTATTTTTTTCTATGCTTGGAGGCGACCCATCCCCCCACCCCCACTCCTACCGCGATTAGCACAATATTATTGATTCATTTATTTCCGGGGTTATTTATAAACATTCTGAAAAAAAACAAAAACAAAACAACAACAACAAAAAAGAAACCACAGAGCACATTTAATGTTCTGTGCGAGAAAAAAAAATCCAGGAACACAAAAACAGTTTTATATATTTAATCATTATTGTTACTTGATTAAAAAAAATAAACCAATTTCAAAATAATGAATGATTTCAGGTTCACGTTTGTTAACTTTACAGTTCTTCATCGAGAATAATAGTTTAACATATTCTAGCTTGTCTCGAATATTTATCACAGTACCATGATAACAGGTATATTTTTTTCCGGAAAGTTTTGGGTTACATGTAAGCATATAAAACCTCGCTATTAACTTCACCTAGTACATCCTTTTCAATCTAGAGTATTTATGGTAAGGCTGCTTTGAATTTGTGTCAATCAATTTCTTTGATATCTTTCAAAAATTTTTAACTTGGTATAACAAAGAATAGCGTTTTAAAGTAAGAGAACATTAGCAAGGAACGTTTTAAAGCTACATTATTAAACGATGGAAAACTTTTAAAGCATGTATTATTGGGTTTGAAAATCGAATTCCGGTATCATCGATCACTTGTTAAAAAAAATATGAATTACATTTTCCCATTTTAATTAATGCTCAAACCATGCCAAAGTCTAAATCACGACCACGTATGAGTGACAACCCGGGTACAGGAGGAGGGAGGCCGCGATCTGCTCGAAAAAAGAAGGCGTCACCCGCGGCAGAATCGGCTCCTAGCAAAATTCCCGCAAATGCTAGTCCAACAGATCCTGTCTCCACAGACGCCATCACCGGCAGTAACCCTAACACATGGACAGCCGCCAGGTAATGTCTCACCAGACCCTCTATCACTCTTACCCGTCACTCATAATCTTAACCAACAAACCCCTTCTTTGGCTATTACCACTCAATTTCTTTGGGGTATCATCTGGACTGATCGATTCAAGAAAGAATTATCAAAGGGGAGTATATCAACCTGTTAAATCTAACGGTCAAGGACCCCACTAAGCAAAAACCAACAATGTTGACAATAGATACACAGAGGCAAATCATTGCTCAACCTAAAATCTCAAACAAACCTGCTACAATAGAGGGCTGGACTGATGCATTTCTTATTTTCCTCAGCATTTATACTAACGCACACTCATAAAAAAACAGTTGTTGTGAGTTTTGGTGTTTTTAAATGACCCCAAATCCGTACAAAGTTGCCACTACACAACATAAATGCTTTGAATTCAACAACAAGGTATTTGTAACAAAAAATACAGTGTGCTTATGCCCATCGTTGCTTAAAATACAACAACTTGCATCTAGCGATCATGTGTACTCCAACTTACAATTTTACACATAATAAAAATGCTACATACAACACCACATCAGGCAGGTCAAATTTTCAGTTTAATCCTAGTGAAAACTTTCACCCATTTCAAAACCAATACTAACCAAGCCAGTAACAGCCAAACTTGCAAAGCCAAACCCCTGCTCCCAATGCATACCAATACCAAAGACCTATGGGCCGTGGGAAATTCCCCTTTTAGTATTGAAAACATTCGCAAGTCTTTGTCCAACCCCACTCACAAGGAGGAGGCAAATTATATGCTAGAGGGTTTAACACATGGTTTTAAACTTCAATGCACAGGTCCTCATCAACCTTTGTTTAGTAAAGATTTAGTAACAGGTGACGAACATGGGGATGCATTTGCAAGAAAAGTTGGACAAGAAGGTTTGCGAAGGTAGAATTGGTGGTCCTTTTTAAGCGCTAAGCGTACGCAGTACGCAAAGCGCTTATTGGCATTTCTTTTCGGGGATGTCACTTCCGAATAAGTGCCACCTATAATCATCTAAAATAATCTGATGACTCGATGTCTAATAATAGAATGCAGAGAGGTACTCGGCTGCGGTATCGGTGTTAAGGCAAAATCATTCTAATTATTTGCAGCAGCACACAAATTATCACAATAATTGTTTTCTTAAACATCAAAGATTTAAAAAAAAAAATTTGTCAGTGCATTAAAAGGTCAAAGAGCATACGTAGTTTTGTAAACAGCATGTTAATTACAATGGGGTTTCATACATAAGTACATGGGCTGTGATGTCGGTAAAATAATTCCTAGAATAGAACTGACAATACAATATGGATAGCATAGTGTTTTATGTATTTCAAAAGTAGTACAAGTACTATTGGGAAATATAAACAGAATTCCAGACTTTCAAATTTTTAGAATATAAAATTGATCAACAGTAAAGCATTTCACAAGGAAATAAACTGCAACTTAGTGTCGGAAGAAAAAAGATTTGTTTCAAGTGTATGGTATAGGCATAAAAACTTTTCTGTTATTTGTTTACATTGCACATGTTGAAAGACTATAGTGTTATGATTTAACGCAAATTCTGAAGCTACTCTTTTGCATATGACAATGACAAATTCTGTTGCATGCAATTTTAAACTAGTCAGCATTAGAACTTTTGTATGTTATTGCAGTAGTAGTAATAGTACAGGTAATGCTTTTTCGTAAAAATATTCTTCACATTCCCTTCGCTGGTCAATGTGTAGATGTACTTTTATCTCATAACAAACCCCTTATAGTCATTTATTTCTCATTTTGGAAGGGATATTTGGTTTTCTCTCTAATAAAATTAGAAATTTCTCTATATTTTCCACTAAATATTACCGGTACATAGGTATTCAACAGTTTCCCATCTATTTACTATATAAAGATAAATGAGTACTCTAATGATCATCTATATTTTGACACTTTTAGAAAAAATGGCATGATGATCCATACAAATGTGTTATAAATGGGAACTGACTTTTCAGTTGTAATTATACTAAATTTGCTTGTCCTTTTATTGTTATTTAATTCACGTATTCACTATCCTGTGGTTGCATATTAACAAATGGCTATTGTGTTTTGTAAGAATTTTTTTTTTCAAAACAGTGGAAAATTGTGAATGTTTTCAAATTACAATAAGTAGTACAAAATGGCACTAGAGAGTGTAATCTGTACGTACAGATTGTGCTTGCATTTATTTTATACTTTAAATTAAGTCATGTAAATGTTTCTTTTTGCATAGTTCTTTGTAAATCAAGGCTTCATTTATGTTATAACATTAAAAAATTAACCATTTTTTTTCATCAAAATTTTGAAATGTACATTCTCAAATCATATAATGTTGTTATAAGTCTTATATACTTTACCATTTTCTTCTTTCAAAATTCATTAGGGTGTTCTCATTATCCCCTATTAAAGGGAAATTCTGTTTATTTCTATTCAAACATTTATTTCACTTAAAGAAAAATCCCTACATATTATAAAGTACATTTCTATAGTTCAGAATATATGTTTTTATTGGCACTTTTCTACAGGTATTGCATCAAAACTTGTTCAGACTTACAGCTTTAATTTTTTTTCCTTCTGAAATAAAAACATAAAATTGCTTACAGTAAGTGTTCCCAAAAATTATTCAATTATATCTAATTTTAATATATGAATTCAAAAATTTTATATAGGAGAAAGCTACACCGACACCAATATTTCGAAACTCAGTTCGAAACACCATTTAAATCTGTTAAAATCATCTTTTCAACCAACTTCTCCAATTAACGCTTTCGTTGAGTGGCTATGATACACAGATCCTAGAGTTCAAATCTCACTTTATTCTGCGTTCATGATTGTAGTGGCTTGATAGCAACTAGGTTGATTAACGATTATCTAGCTAGCCGCTAGGTACATGTAGACATGCCTAGCCTAAATTTTTGACTAAGCATCAAATTCAAGATGGCTGCCATAGTTACCAAGTTGCAACAAACACAAATTTATATTATTTATTGATATTTCGTTCGTTTGATAAGTTATTATGAATTTTAACACATATATTTCTGCATGAAATTACCAAATCATGTCGGTGAAGTTATTTATCTGTTGATAATTTAAACTTCAAATCAATGAACTAGAGGCAAGGCTAGCTTATCACGCAATAAACCTAGATATCTATAACCTAGCGGTTATGCACGCATCTCGGTTATTGAACGCAGTCCTGGATATTGTTTGTAGTTCAATTTATATAAAAATGAAAAATACTGGCTATATATATGACGTATGTAAACTTTTAAATTCATTCATCATAATACATGTACAGTGTATAATGCAATTAATTTTTTGCTCATGGGACAGCTTAGCGCTTCTCAGTACTTTCAGTACTTTGATTTAGTTTCCGCATTACATAGCCTACATATTTCTCTAATAGGGGTGGTTTCTTAGGCAGATGGTCGTCGGCGCATGATAACAGACATATCTTATATATACATATTTTGATACTGTAATTTAAACAACAAGTAATTTAGGACAGGGCACAAAATTAACAAGGGTTGATATAAAAATGACTTTCGTTAACTTCGTGTTAACCATGGGGATTATGAACTCTTGGGTATATGTATGTTCTTTGGGGTGGGGGGGGGGGACTACTACATAGAAAAATGTCTTCCATTTAAGTGCTCTATTCCATGTAAAATATTTGATACATTTGCAGTATTCTTGGAATTGAGTATTAAGCAAAGGACTGGTTTAGATACAGGGCACCACTATCTAGATGATTTTATATTTGCTAGTGGAGCAAACACTCAACATTGTAGCCACATTATGACCGCCTTTAAAACCATGTGTAGAGAATTTGGGGTACCTCTTAATAATAAAAAAACACAATGACCCACATCATATTTAGCTTTTCTTAGCTTGAAAATGCAAATACAATTCCCATCACACATAGTTTCTGAGCTTTCCAAAGTATTAAACTATTAGGTGATTAAAGAAAAATTTTTATTTAAGAACCTTGAACGCTTGGTAGGATAACTAAATTTTGGGGGGAAGGCTATGTCTAGGAGTAGAACTTTTATCTGAAGTTTCTATAGCGTCCATGATTTGGGGGTGAGACTACATAGCCAAAAAAAAATCATTTTGCACATTGATAACATATCACTTGTTCACATTTGAAATAATCAATTTTCAGAATACCAAGGAGTTATGTCTCTTATCCGTTTAATCATGCTTATAACATTAAAAACAACAGTCAATTTATAACACAACACGTCACAGATAAAACAAATATCATTTCTGATGCAATTTCTCGCAAACAATGGGATGTGTTCAGGAAAGAAGCACTCTTTGAGGACATCAAACCCCAGCCTATTCTACCCCAGTTCCAGACAATGTTATACACAATGAAATAACCACATTGCAAGCCTCATCTGTAGCAGCAATACAAAACAAGGGTACAAAGTTGGTTTACAAGCATTGTTTTTTTGGTTTTAGAAATGTTCAATGTCTACATCATACCCGGCCTCCACCAAATACACATATTAACAAATTCATAGCATACCTTTCCTTGAAGGGGTACACACACTCTACTGCAAGAGCAGATTTAGCAGCAATTAGCTTTCAGTGCAATCTGTATAATCTGTACAAAACATTTTATGGTGCACACATTACTTCAGGGTATGAAGCGTTCAAACCAACACAGCGACACTCGCTTACTGATCACTATAGATATACTCAACTCAATCATACCCAAATTATAAATTATTTGCAGTAACTTGTATGAGGAAAAAAAATTGAGAGCAGCTTTTTCACTCGCATTCCATGCATTGCTTCGGGTCGGTGAAACACACTATTATAAGGTAAAACAATTCAAAAGCTCATCCAATATGGATTTTAGTTTACAAGAAAATATGTAATTTTAAATATTCAATGCTTGAAGATTGATCAATTAGGATTAGGTAAAACATTTGCTCTTCCAGCATCCCTAAACAAATCATGTCCATATTCAGCTATTCGTTAAGGATTACTTGCAAGTAAGGGCAAAAACTGCTGGACCTTTTTTGCCACTTTTCTGGTCAACCTCTTACCCGATATCAGTTTTTCAGCCATTTTGATCATAAGCTTAATCAAAGTTGGGATTGATAGCATAGGATATAAAACACACTCATTTAGATTTGGAGCAGCCACAACTCTTGCCTAACAAGGTGTTCACAATGACATTATTCAGGCCGCTGGGCGTTGGCGCTTTAATGTATAAGATAATGCCCAGATATAACTGGCGTTTTTCATCTGATGTAAAGGCCATGGAGTAAATTATAACTCGTTTCGATCGAGCAGCTCATATCCCAGGTTTTTTTTTTATAAAACACTTGCAGTTCAACTGCAAGCCATCTGACCTTTATCATTCAGATGGGATACACCTCTCTCCATCGGGGAATAATATTTTCCTCCTTTAAAAGGGTATTAAAATGACCATAGGTGGTAAGGGCGATGGATATTACCCTATACCAAAGACATTCAGCCTCGGGTCAGCGGTGATCATTGGTGTTGGGGTACTGACGCCATCACCTTGGTCTCTGGGCACTCCCCTGGTGGCGGTTTTAGCACCATAAATAAACATTTATGATCCTTTAAAGTGGCGTTCTCGTCGCACCCCAACACCAATGGATGAGTGCGTATTGATCAAGTTCCTATCATTGTATATATCATGGCTACATGGCCTTTTACATTAGCCAATGAACTTTTCATTGAAGTTTGGAACATTGCATATTTGTATTGGTTATTGGTATTGTATAATATATATTGGTATTACATATTTCATATTGGTAATTGTGACGTTAGTGTATTTGTGACCTAGCATAACCCAATGTACAATTCACCCATACACAGGTCGTCATACTTTTTTGTACTGCATAATGTATTGGGCTTTTGCGGGGGCAGCCCAGTGGTAACCCCCATGATATCAACCAGTAGCGCAAAACATAAGCATTAACATATAAAATCATCTATCTATAGTTATGTTGTTCTTGGTGTCTTTGATAATATTGCATATTCAAGCTTGACTCGAATATCACATTTACCACAGTACCAAGTTAAATTGTATATGCTTTTTCCAGAAAGTTTCGGGTTGAACATATAAAACCTTACTACTAACTTCACCTAACTAATCCTTGTCAATCTTGAGTATTCATGGTAAGGCTGCATTGAATTAGTATCAATCAATTTCTTGAATATTTTTTTAACCCATCCAACCTCGTCATTAGTCCAAAGGGACTATTCTTTTTCTATCATAACTGTTTATAAGTTAGCTTAAGATTACAATTCATAGTTTATCCCCAATAACATCTACCATTTTAAACATCATTCAGATTTTTACTACTTTTAAGACCCATCCCTTGAATAAATAAATGGCTATTGATATTTTCTTGTCATAACAAACATGTTCATATTTTCTGTGTGTCTTGGTCTGTAAATTATTGGGCAGCTTTGTATGTGTATCCTAAGTGCCCATCAGAGCAATAGTCACGTTGATTTTATGATGATGTGTTGCAGTTCTCCCAATGGCGTTATAGTCGCCCCCCAACATTAGTGGATGAGTGCGTATTGATCAAGTTGCTATCATTGTATATATCATGGCTACATGGCCTTATACATTAACTAATGGACTTTTTATTGAATTTTGGAAAATTGCATATTTGTATTGGTTATTGGTATTGTATAATGTGTATTGGTGTTACATGTTTCATATTGGTAATTGTGACGTTTGTGCATTTGTGACCTAACATAACTCAATGCACAATTCACTCATACACAGGTCGTCATACTTTGTTTGTACTGTAAAATGAATTGGACTTTGGCGGGACAGCCCAGGGGCAACCACCATATCATCACCGCGGCCATAGCGCCAAACATAAACAATAAATATAATATCATCTATCTATAAGTTTGTTGTTCTTGGTGTCTTTAAAAATATTTGCATCCTGGTTATGTTTACATATCATAAACTTGTGAGCTCTATATCTCTCTTATATATTGAAAACTACGCTAAAATTTTGGCTGACCATTGAAAATACTTACTTAAGCAAAGCAATGTAAAAATAAAACAAAATTGAAATGTTAAAGTTGAAAAAAAAGAATCGTTGCCAGCAATAGCCTCCTTACGTGGGTGAAGTCTATATATTTGCTTTCTTTCATCATAAAATGAACAGTTAAACTGTTGTTGATTTTTATAATTATTTATTAAATTACCTAAAGAAAGGTAAAACACTTTAAAAGACAGAGCTGAAAAATCCAGATTGCAGATTTTTTCAACCATTTCCAATAATAGCTCGCAAAATGGTTTGTACTTTCTTAGGAAACCTTTCCAAAGGCAGGGCTGAAAGAATCCAGATTATTGATTTCCTCAACCAATTCAAACAATACATTGCAAATTGTCTTATACTTTCCCAGGCAAAGATTTGAAATGCAGTACTTGAAATTCCAGAAATTGCTGATTCCTTCATCTTATTTATACCTTTACTTGTAAATACTTTTGCGCTTTCCCATTTATCAAGGAAACATTTTTTCCATGTTTCCTTTGTCCACATTGTTTTCAATTCGCCGTCATCGGTAATTGTTATGCGTACATTGTTATCTTGCCTTTTAGTACAGATGACTATAGGTGTTTCAATAACATCTTGAATGTTTATTTTCATTTGAACGTTGTTGGCACAGGTTTTTACCGTGTCAAGGATTTCATGTTGAAGTGTATTAAAAGCTTTTTCCTGATTTGCGAAGCCGTTAAATAAAGGTTTTATCTTGTTAAATGCATCATTTAGATAATTGACGGTTACGTTATCAGTTTTCTGAAATAGAAAAATTGAAAATTATCAATCATTCTTTTTTTATATAAAGAACATTGGGTTTCTTCAATATTGTTCTGATATTTAAACAAAATAAAGAAAATATTGTTTGTTTATGCTTACAAATTCCTCTGGTATCTGAAAAAAAACCCAAAAAACATTAAATTTTTCAAACAAAAGTCTAATTTAAGAGATGTAAAAATTTCTTGAAAAATTATGATAAAAAATACTCGGAATAAAGATATGCCAAGGCTTTAGAGAAAAATATATACCCATGTTATTCTTTTCCACTTTCGTATCACGATACCATCGTTCCTTATAGTCATCTGTAAATGGTTCTCTTTAAAACCGGAACTTATAATAATTGGTTTATCAAGAACATCATTAACGTATATTACTAATTTCACTTTTTCAGCACAGAATTTCAGGTCCTTTTCAATTTCAACTTGAATACCGTAAAAGGCATTTTTCTGTTTGTCAAATCCTTTAAAAAAAGGCTTGTTTTTAAGAAATGCATCATTCAGAGCGTTTCTGTCAACTTTCTCAGTTATCTGAAATAAAATTGTTATATTTCACATCAATCATGTTGATTTACAACAGTTAGGTAAATGAAATAGAAAACTGGTTTTAATAGTTAAAGAAATAAGAGTTGTTCACACTTACCATTTCCTGTGGCATCTGTTAATGAATTTAAATAAAAAAAAGATTGATATAAAAATGATAAATTGGTAAGTGAACAATATTATAATAGTATCTACATGCCAAATATAGGAAATGCTTTACGCTGTCTTAAGAGATACAGGACGTTTATTGATCACATAACAGTTTTTAAAGAAAATACAATAATAGGTACATGCAATAACCTTTTGAACGTTAAGTTGTTAAAATCGTTTATAAAATCTATAGTTCATTTTGAATTATGTCCAAAAAAAAAATTCAGTTTTTTTTTAGAAGAGGGTATTGTAATGTAAAATTTTCTAGTTAAAAGTAAATAAGTCGAGGGAAATTCAACAATTTTACTTTTAGAAATGTAAATGTACAAAATTATCAGTTGTTAATATAATCATAGATATATTCAGATTATTATTCTGTTCGTATTAATAAAGAGATTCAAATAATGAATAATGTTTTGATGTTTCAAAACAGAAATTGTCACAAACAGTCCTCATGCTAGAAATAGGAATAGGTGTGATTCCTATTGTAGTGTCTTTGTTGAATGCAAAGAAAATTGTCATGAATTTTTTTATATGTTTTAAAGATCTAAGCAAGGATGACCGCACTTACGGACATTTAAAAATTGCGACAAATTAAATTTTAAAAAAAAATGGCAGATCTTTTAATTGTAGGAATTGCATGTGTCTTAACTGCAACTTTATAAAATTACATTAAAAGTTTATATTTACAACGTTCGAAGTTGTTTTAATAGGTAGGGGTCATTAAATTTTCTTGAATATCCATTTGATGAATATGGAGACCTCTTTTTGTTTACAGACTTAATACATAGCGAGCGCATGTTTGAGTATTGTTTTCAATAAATGGTAGTTGTTTATATATATATATATATATATATATATATATATATATATATATATATATATATATATATATATATATATTTAAGTTAAAAAGAGATCGATAGACACATATGCGATCAGGTTAAAAAGAGAAAAACTGTTTCATCTCGTGTCGCATTCTCTGTTGTAAACGGTATATTTTGAACAGGTAGTTACTTGTTGGATATATTAATTTACCACGTGATTTCTAACCCCAGGTAACTTTGTTTATACTACAATTTAGTCACGTGACGTGTAAGGTAGCATGCATTCTGCTGGGCGATATTGATCGTCCATACCTATTTCAATCCATTCCCATCGAGTGATGATTTCTTTTTTTCTCTTAGATATCTTTCAGAGAAATCTCATATTTATCTCAAACGCGCCTTATTTTCATTTTAGTTGTAAATTTTTGAGTGTGTTTGGGTGCTTATTAGGATCACGTAGTTTTAAATAGGCTATACTCTCAGCGTGGTTAGTGAAAGTCTGAAGATAATTATTATACGTGTAAATAATACATAACTAAAATTAACAGGAAATCAGTCATATGATGGAATAGTCTATTACAACAGAGCTACTACTCTAGATCGCCAACTTTTAAAGAGGGTAAAATATGCTACATACAGGAAATACTTGTCAATGTTGTTGTATAGTAATGTCTCAGATTGCAACTGTCTAAAGTGTCATAAACATTATTCTTCGGAGAATTATTGAACAGAATCTTACAGTTGAAACAAAAATTAGAAAAAGGATAACAGGATCAATATATTGTTATAGTATACACTTTTTAAGCAAAGTAAAAGACGCATTATTACGAAAAAAGTGTTGTTAATATATCATGGATTCACGGTTTACAGACTCTATCCCTGGCCTGGCCTCAATATTTTCCGAAATCGGTTCTGTGCGTTACTGACCTTATTTGTTTGTTAATTCTTTTCGAACGCGTAAATTCTTAACATCAGCCACTTGTTTACAATCATGAATGGCTACTTATACCGGTCGATATAATATGTTATATATTTTGTTTTAAAAGATTTGAAAATTGGCGATACGGAGAGAGAGAGAGAGAGAGAGAGAGAGAGAGAGAGAGAGAGAGAGAGAGAGAGGAAGGGAGAGATTACAGTACCGCTATCTGTATAGAAGCCTAAAATCCAGATAATTGCAGAACAGTAGGGGTAAAACAAGTCCGACGAATATTTTTTATTGCGACGCAGTTCAAAACCATTATGGCATTATATTTTTACTGGACATTGACCAAATTCTATAACAAATGACTTAAATGAGAAACTCTAAAATTTGAAGTGTTGCTTTCATCAACATTTTCGTAAAGTTATCATACCGCTATGTTAAAATGAAAATTAAAATGATTTTTAAATCTCTTTCTGTTCTTAAATTTATCAGATAAAATTTGCAAATAAATTTCATCAAATTTATTAATTATTTTAAAAAATTAAAATTATCCCAAAAAATTTATCATAATGCCCGAGAGGCGGGGGGGGGGGGGGAGTTAATTCTTATCAATATATTACTCCCTTGCAAGGCAAGAATGTGGTCACAAAAAAAATATTAAGTGCAGGGGACATCTTAATGTTTGTGTGTTAAAAAAAGCAACAAAAAATAAATATATAAATAAAATAAAAAAATTTCTTGGCAAATAATTTTTAACTGCAACGTCCTGTTCTCCCTTAAACTATACGGGAAACATTTACCGACGTTCTTCTCTTCCATTCCTTTGTTACGGTACCGTCGTTGTTGATGGTGATATGCATTTGTTTCTCTTTTGAGCCAGAGCTGATAACTAAAGGGTTATCAAGAATATTATTTACATATATAACTATGTGTACGTTGTCAGCACAGAATTCCAAATCTCCATCAATTTCATCTCGAACTTTGTAAAAGGCGTTTAAGTGCTGATCAAAGCCCTTGAATAAAGGTTTAAGCTTCAGCAAGGCGTCATTCAGAGCGTTGCTGTCCACTATCTCGGTGTTCTAAATTAGAATAGTTTTATCAAACGTATATCAATTTGATTTAAGACAACTTAATAGAATTGTGGCTTTCCATTTATTAAGAAAATAATTGATTGTTAATCCTTACAATTTTCTCCGGTATCTGAAAATATACAGGAAACATTTATATTATACAATACCATGACATATTATACTAGAATCCAAAAATACAGAAAACCAAGATTTTGTCCAAAATTACCCATGTGATCTTTTTCCACTCTCTTCTCACAGAACCGTCGTTCCTGATAGTTATACATAATTCATTGTCTTCAAAACCAGAGCTGATAACCATAGGTTCATCAAGAACATCATTCACATATATAAATACCAGTACGTTGTCAGCACATAATTTCAAATCTTCATCAATTTCATCTCGAATACGGTAAAATGTTTTTTTCTGTTCTAATTGGTTTCTGAATAAAGGCTTTATGGCTAGATAAGCTTCATTCAAAGCATAGCAGCAAACCTTCTCAACTTTCTGAAACAAAATGTATAAATCATGCTCCGACTAAATAATCACAGGCACCTGACGTTATATATTTTTCCGATAATAAAAAATATATACCCTCTACCTAATAATACACAAGGTACCTATGATTTATTTAAAAATGTCACATCAGGTAGAATTTTTGCCTATAACTCATTAGTAAAATTAATTTGCGATGATCACCGTCTTCCGATCGGTCCTTCGACACCTACAGTGAAGTGACAATACCATCAAAAATTTGATTTTACTGTACCACCCTACCTCACAGCTAATTTGTACTTTTAGGGAAGATATAATATCAAGTAATACTTTATACCCGGTCTTAGAAATTTCTAGGGTCAAAATTGTAAAAAATTTGCAAATTATTTATCAATTTTAAATATTTTTATAAGATTTCTGATTTTGTAGGTTGTAATATCCTATATGTAATAGGAAATATTTCCGTATAATGTCTGTCTGCATGTTTATATGATTAATCGATTTCCTTTAAATAGTTATATTTTTGAAGGTTGAAATGTGATTTCATATGTATATTTTATGATAATCACACACAAATAAGAAATGTTTAAGGAATAAGGAATCATTCTTTTAGTATTATGAGGTGATAATTTCGGTCGGGGCGTGGTCAAATCCAATAAAGCCCGCAGGGCTTTATGATAGATTTGACCACGCTCCGACCGAAATTATCACCTCATAATATTAAAGGACTGATTCCTTATTACTAATATTTATATTATTTCCAATTTGTACACTTTAAAACAACATTATTTACAACCACTATTTTTTCGTGTAGCACATGCTATGTATTACTGCGCGGCGCAGCCAATACCGTCTCTCGGTTTTGCAATAAGACACGCCCATTTTGTGTCACTCATGTTTTATGAAGTTATTGGCTTTTAGGGTTCAAAATTGATTCGTAACGTTATCACAGACAAAGACAGTTGAAAATGTAAATATATACAATTAACATTAAAATTCTGAAGTAAAAGAACAAATAAGTTAGATAACTTTACATGTATGTATACAGTAAAACTCGGTATAGCGAAGTCCTAGGGACAAATTGATTTACTTCGTTATATCCGTAATTCGTTATATCCATATAACGAATTCGTAATAACAACTATAGCAAATTCACTATATACATGCTTTCTTTCACCAGACTATATTTTTTGCTAATTGACGCTTAAGATAAAAATACATTACTTTAATACCTTTAATAATTGGATTGCAAATTGAAAAAATTACATGAAAATAAATTCATTCAAACTATAATGTTAAATGGTAGTGCGAACTTTTTAATTTGTAAAGAAATTCATTATAAAGGTGTTAAATTTCGTTTTTATTCACCTCTACGGGACTCAAAATCAGTTCGCTATATCCGTAAATTCGTTACATCCAAATTCGTTATAACCGTAAAATTTTGCAAAAATTTGATAAGAACTTTACCGGGGACTTAAAAAAACTTCGCTATATCCGATAATTTGCTATGTCCGTGTTCGTACTAAACGAGTTGTACTGTAGTAAGTTTTGATTGTCACTTTAACTAAATCAAGATTTTTAAAAAAGTGATCCAGGTACATAAGAATAGTTTATACCTGGAAAAAAGATACCATGAAATCATATTTTCCATATGTTTGTCTTGAGGCTTCGTATGATCTTGCTGGAATTACATGTAGTATGACTTCAAATGTCAGAATAATAAGAATTTTCGTGTTTCTTGACGTTTAACCGATGGGACAAATAGACACGCCTTAAACAATATATTGCAGGATATTTCATGCAAAAAAAGTAATGAATGTATGAAATTTGAATATGCATTGTATTATTTAGAGCCTGTGTTCAATGATTTTGAGGTATGCTAGAAATTCAATAATGTACGCAACATTGAAATGTACCAGCTAACTTTTAAATGCATTTTTTTCCATTATTACCAAATTAAAAATCATGAGTGACATTTGTATGCACGTGTAAATCTGTATTAAATAAAAATTTATAAGTAAAGTTAAAATTTTCAATCAAGTATGTTATTTTAAAACATTATCCTATCGGCATATTGTCCTGCATAATGGGTCTCAAACTGTAATTAAATCGCACGTCTGTTACATGATTTTTCTAATTCTAACAAAAACTAAGTTGTATCTACTGGTACATGTGTATATCTCAGAATAGGCAAGACTTTATTTATCGTCTTTTTTCTATCATGCAGACATTTCGTGCCTATTTTTGACAATTTTATGCTATGTCATGGTAAGCAATGTTTGATATGCTGAGATTTTAATGCAATGCTAAACGATTTGTATGCTATGCTATAAAAAATTAAAATGAAATGTTATTGTACATGTATGCTATGGTATGTTATGCTATGCTACGCTATGGAATTTGAACAAAAGCGCCTCCGCATACACAAGAGTTTCAAACATTTCGAAGTAAAATAAAATTAACCAAAGTATAACACCAATCTGCAAAGTAAACCTTTGTTCTTTTAAATAAACCATTTAAAACCGACTTGAAATTATATGCAACATGTATGCTATGGTACGCTATGACGAATGAGAATCTAATGATTTGCTATGAGATTCCAGTGCATTGGTATGATGTTTCAATGTTATTGTATGATATTTAAATTATATGCTATGCTATGATGTATGTTGTAAAATATATGCTTGGACTGACCGTATAATCGCAATGCAAAATTAATTCAAATAGTTTAAAGTCATATGTACGACAACATCGACGCATTTAAACTAGTTACAAGTTTTGCTTTAGGTACAAAACATGAAGTCATAATATTCAAAGAATGACGCCATAATGCTCAAAGAGAAGAATATTATGTACTGATTGTGTATGGAATATGCATGAGCTCCACATGACTGCTGTTAGCCAATTCTTTACAAATTAGCAGGAGGTAAGACTTAGATCAATACGAGAAAAATGTCTTCTTGCTTTCGAATCACGTTGCAATGCATACTTTAAATCTTACACGTGACGTGAAAACTATACATGCCAATATGCAGTATTTGTTAGTATTTTTGTTAGTCAATTTATTCATAAATGCACTAAAACTTTAGTGTTTAACATTGCTTTTACAGGGATTCAAACAAATTTGCATCAAAAATACCAAAAAAATACCTTTCTTACTCTCTGTTCACTGTTCGAAGACATCTTGAGTGATTTATGTGGTTAAACCCTGAATAACAATTTTCAGAATAATATTTAATATAATAAATACTACTTGCATAAATAATCAGCATATTCATTGCAAATAGTAATTATTGACTTGATAGAAGCCAAAATCAATCCAAACATTTAGTGTCTAACTGATTGAAACAGCTTAAAATTTCTAAACCAGCAAGGAAAAAAGTTTGATGTTATCCAGACTCAAAATGGAAAAAAAAAAGAAAAAATTTAATCAGATGAACATATTAAACACCAAAACTAAAGAAATTTGGAATATATATCATTGATTTATTAGATGACAAAGCAAGAAATGAATGTTCAAAAGATGAGCTAATGAATGGGTTAAAATTATTCTTTATGAGACAGAATCAGTTGATATTTAACACACTACCAAGCATATGCAATTTATATCATTATGAATCTACATTTTTCACAACTATATTTGTTACATTAAGGGGAAGGGTGTCAGATTAGAACACAAAGTATGATGTAGGACATGTTGTGGAAAATGTTTTGTTTTTACCACTTAACAATACTTTTAAAATTTTACTTCAATATTCAAAGACTGACCAGGTTAGTATTGGGCAGCTATTAAATTGAATTGTACAGTCATAAGGCCATTTGTCCTGTGTTTTTTCATCAGAATAATTATATTAACAGTTGAAGACTATGTATCAGATATCCAACGATAAGCATTTATAGCCCAAGACCTGCTTTATTCACTGCAGACAAGACTATGCATAATTTTCAACTAGGGCCATGATTTATAACAAACGTTGCAAAGTACCTCATCTGATCTGACTGTGTTTGTGTTGCCTATGGCTGGAAAAGAAGAGGTATGGCTGCGCTATGACTATTTGGGTCACAATTATACTTGAAGGCTAGCCCTTTTTTGTTATTTAGTTACCTAGTCCTCTTTGTGCTCAGTCGGGTTGACTTGAGAAAATGTGTATCTCCTTTCTAAGGCAATCCTTTGCAAAATACCATGAACTTTTTCACAGGATGAAGCTCGGACAGGCAACTGAAAGGTAGATTACCAAAAGTGACTTAATAGCATAGCTAAGCATTCAGTCACCTTTCTAGACCTATAAGATTACATTCATGCAGATGACTGAATTGTAATGTGAAATATGGAAAGTATTATTTTGTTTTGCAATTTTATTCAAGAGCATTGATTTCACTCTTACAATAAGAGGTTAAAATTGCCATTACGTGTGTGCATACGGGCTCAGATCTTGTCCTTTTCAGTCTGCGATAAAACATTAATGTTTAAAAAAATTTTAAGGGGGCTAAAGTTTTTACCACGTGTCTTTTATTTGTCTATGAAGATAGCAAGTTCTTTCAGATATTGTATATATTACTCTTCATATTGATTGCTTATTTGAAGATCAGGCTGATGTCATAGACGCATGTCAATAAAAACACGTGTGATATGATGTCAGTAAACTATAATTGAATTTTATATAATAAGTAATTATTGTTAAATTAATTAAAAACCTACTTTTATTTTCGATAAACCTTCCTGAAATAGCAAAAATTAAAGTAAGGTTGTAGACACGCTTTGGCGGTTCCAAGTCAGTGGGAGTTTGCATCAAAATATACTTGCAATGAAATAATATTGAATGATAACGCAAAGAGTGAATACATTTACTTGGAACTTACAGTACCATCAGACTTAACCTAACAGAAAGTAGACCCCGACTAAACCCTGAGTTTACTTTCGGGGTCTACTCAGTGTTTACTTTGGGTTTACTAGAGCATTCCCAGAGTTAACCCTAAGTAAACACAAAGTAAACCCAGAGTGGACACAGAGAGTAAACCCCGATCAGACGTAGACCCCTGAAAGCAGACGCTACATGTGTATTTGGGATATACAAAGGGTGGGAATTACAGGCAGTAAGATGCTAAGATAAAAGACGGGTCTGCTTCTCATTTCAGTGCGTAAAGTGGGGCCCAAAAGCAAATCCTGATTAAACCCAAAGTAAACCCCGAGTGGACCCAAAGTAAACCCGAATGGACACAAATTTTCAAAAAGCAGACCCAGAGTAAACCCCGAAAGTAAACCTGGGTTTTAGTTTGGGTCTGCTCTGGTGTTAGGTGGGGCTGGTTGGTACTGTACTTAGAGTATACATAGAAGTTAGGATTTGCCAAATGTTGAATAAATAAAATAAGGTAGGTTCCTTTAATTCGCGATTTTAGTTTTAGAGCGCTTGCGAAGCATGGCATTTGGTTAGAGAATGCGATAGAACTTTCAAGAACGGGGTCACCAAGTAATTAACATCATGGCGAAGAGTGTAGGACGAGTTCATCTTGCATTGCAGGCAGATGCCTTGGATCAGACATCTTTGATTAATACAAAAAAAAAAGAAATAAAAAAAATGGAACAATTTGATGCGATTTTAGTTTTAATGGAAAAATCTTTCTGTAACGGGATACCCAGGAGCGCGGGTTGACTAATTACCATGATGGCAGAAAGTGTAGGGCGAGTTAACCATCAAGCAGATACTTTGGATCCGACAACTTTGGTTTAAAATATGCAAATGAATATGCACAGTTACGCTAGCGTTGTTTTTTAATTTCATACATTTTTATACCACGACAGATTGATAGTAAACCTTATACATTAATTTGTATATATTGAACAGTTTGTGTTCTACGTCTATATGAATAAATGTTGTATACATAAAACGGGGAAGTTGAATGGGGGTGGTGGTGGACCCCCCCCCCCCCCAATTGTTTGTTCAAAACAGTCTTTCATCTGAAACTTGGGACAGTAATAAAAATAATCGTGAAATTTTACATACAGAACAAAATTTCAAATTATGTCACATTCATTGGTTTGATATAAAAAAAAGTTTGTTCCCAGTCAGCTGAAGCAAAAAAAAAAAAAAAAAAAAAAAAAAAAGAGAAAGAAAAAGAAAATAAGGCCATATGCATCTATCATAGATTTCAGTTTTGATATTTTATCCCTACCCGCTCTTCTAAATATCCATGCAGTTGGTTTTTTTTTATTTCAATTTTAAAGAATAGGTTAAGAAAGCAATCAAGTAAAATGTTGGACACAGAAGATACAAAAATAAATAAAAAATATGGTTCAACATATTAGGCATTGTATCATATCATAACACAAGGTGTTAATTCCTGCGCTTTCGAGTGATATCATCTAGTCATCTTAAAAATCTCTAAACCTTTTAGCCTAGACTACATTTACAGTTTCAAAAAACTGTGTGTTTTACACTAATGTCATTGATGTTGAATGTGGCCTGTATACGTGTGTTATCATTCAATATAGAATCAATTTGCAAGCACCATTTAAATACAACCTCTATTCAAATAGCTATTTCAATAGTAGCTGGGAATGCATTTCATTACAAGAATCACTTTGCAAGCACCATTTAAATACAACCACTATTAAAATAATTATTTCATTAGTAGTTGGGAATTGAAGGAATAATGAATAGTTGGCAATAATTAGATTTGATGATAAATATCACGTTTTTTACTTGTTTTTTTTCTTTATGTTTCGATTGGGTTATAATGATTTTTGTGAATAAATGTGACAATTACAATTCATTTATCCTTCAAAATAAATTAAGCGTATTCATTGATCAAATATTGCAAAATTTGACAATTCTAAAACTATGAAAATATTTTGATAATAATATAATTTTATTCACGTAAAATATAGTCAGGTGTCCCTTATGTACCATCTTAATTAAGATTAATCCGGTAACGAAAGTGTTTCACACAGACAGAATGATACACGGACAGAAAGTCAGACGGGCGGACAGACCCAATAAAATCACCTCTTTTAGTGAAAGTGGGGGACAATATTTGTTTTGTTTCAAAAGTGGTTACAAAATGATATTTAAAACAAAATTTCTTACCAGCTACTATTGAAATAATTGAAATAATTATTTCAATAGGGGTGGTATTTCAATAGTGGTTGCAACACAGTTTATCTAATTGGATATGGTTAAACATATAATCATCAAGGTATTATTAACTTTGTAATAAACATGAGATGCATTTAGTAATGTAACATTGTCTGGTGCACAAAAATAAATGGACAAAAAGTAGCTAAAAATGGACAAAAAGTAGCTTTAAAATTGATTGAAAAACTTTCACTCATAAAAAAAAACAATTCACATTGTAAACAATCGCACTAAGGAGATCCCTCAATTAATGATGCAAAATATTCAAATTCATTCAGATAAGTATTTTGCCAAGTTTGGCATATTATTGTGCACTAGATATATTGATAAAACCTTTCTTTTTTTTTTTTATTTATGACGAAGTATGGACCAAGTGTTAAACATGCATTTCCTGTATATCGAATGAGAAATTATTAATAGAGGGCGAAACCCACTCACGGGCCCTTCGGGCACGTGAGAGCGAAGCTCTCCCTATAGACAACAGGGGTATATATGTCCAAATATAGAATTACACTCTTTACCTATGAACTTGAAAAACTTTTCCAACTTCAACGGCATCCATGTTGAATTTGAATCTCGTACTAACTCACGTTTTGTGATAATTTGTCAATATTATTTAATGAGTAATAAATACATTCAAACATGCCTTGTGTGTTCTTGAAAAATTAATTCCCAATTATAAGAAAACAAATGTTCGTCTCCTACAACTTTCACCAGTTGCATTAGATCCGATCAAATGAATTTCAAGACATCTGATTGGACAAAAAAACATTGAAGCAGTCTTATTTCATTGTCATTAAAGGGGCATGGTCACGATTTTGGTCTAAATTATTCTTCCGTTTTTAATGTTTACAATGCTTCAGTAAGACATTTCAAATAATCATCCGAAATTTGAGTGTCAGTCGTCGTGTTTTAAGCGAGATACAGAGCTTACAATTCCCTGGTATGTAAAAACACATGTTTTTGTTTACATTTTGAATGTTGAAGTGAAAGTACCAGTTTTTGACCTAAAATGAATGTGATAAACGCTATGAACTGTTTATTTATGCTTCAAACGAATTAGAAGATAAAAAAAATCAGCTTGAAAGGATTTTTACTGGTTTATTGAACCAATGTAAACAAAAACAGGGCACGAGCCTTGTTTACATGACAAAGAATTGTGAGTTCTGTATCTTGCATATAACTCTACGACTGAAATTCAAGTTTTGGTTGATTATTAGAAATGCATTTCTAAAGCATTGTAAACAATAAAAATAGAAAAATTAAATTTGACGAAAATCGTGACCATGCCCCATTAAAATAAAACCATGCATTTTAAATTGAATTTGCTTTCTGTTAACTTTTTGAAAACACTAAACTCTAAAGACGTTTTTTCAATTTTAAAAATCGTTTTTTAGGTTTCATGTCAAATCGCCGTCTAACCTACTCGTACCCAGGTCAATTCGTATCCAATTCAAGTTATTCCTCAAACACCAAAAAAAGTCAAGTTACGACCAAAAACTAATTCAATAAAAACAAAAGATATTTAAAACTTAATTTCGTAGACACTATAGTATTTGATAGACACATTGTTAAACAGTTCCCCTTTCTAATTTACCCTCCTCCCCCCCCCCCCCCATGCGTGAACCATTTCTACATGATTATACAATAAATTATGTTTAAATCACTCTCAATCTGCCATGGAAATATAAACAAATAAGGAGATTATTTTCATTAATATGAATTGTAAATATTTCTTTATTATGCACAATACATGTAGGAAGAAATGATCTGCATTCACAATCATCAATATGCATAAATAGCACACTAAATGTAAGACATTTGTCAGACAAACTCAAGAATAAATTATATTTGTACAATATACAAGAAGGACATAATTTGTACCTTATTATGTGAATTAGGGTATCTCATTTCTCTAGTTTTAATGCACAAATCAATTATTGAATGTTTATTAAATTAATTAAGTGTTTGTATGACAAATTTTAGAGAAAGGAACCAAAATTCATCTCAATTTCTGTTCAAATAAGTGAAATATTCTCGCTATAAATTGATTTTTTTTATCTAAAAAAAATATATATTACTCTTTAATTTATGTTTTATTTAAAAGCAATGCATAAATTTAAAATAAGGGAGTAACTAGTTAACATACTTTGTGCTGAGAAACTATCTGGAGATCTGCCATGTAAATACTACATGCATCTGGTATTATCCAATATATGTATAAATTACAACAAAATAATAAACATGTAAATTGATAGAATCAAAATAACTAAAAATGCAGCAAAAATCTGTCACAAGATTTTTTGCTTCATTATTAGTTATTCACTGATACCTCCACCTTCGCTAGCAAGGGTTTCTGATCCACAGGAGCGGCGCGGATCAGAAACCCTTGCCTAGCAAAGATGATTTACCTCAGGGTTTAAACCATATTTATTTACGTACCAGAATGAAAATTTGTTTACATGTTTCTGTTTTTGAATTTTCCGCCCCCCCCCTCTCTCTTCTCTCTCTCTCTCTCTCTCTCTCTCTCTCTCTCTCTCTCTCTCTCTAACTTGTTCGGCTAAAGAAAGCGGTTTTAAATAAGAATCTATGGAAATTCGTATTGCAAATGTTATGAAATAAGATCTGAATGATAACATTTTAAAATTGTGTGAGATGTTCCAAAAGATCTCCGAACGGAAAAAAGATTAATCCCCGTAAAAAAAAAATTTCCGTTCCTGTGAAAGTATCTGAGTAAAAAAAAACCAGATGACGTTTTTATGAATGATTTCAATTGTATTTAATTCTTTTAGCTGTGTATTTTTTTTATTTAAAAAACCGTCAAAATGTGATGGAAACAGCGACTCGAGACAGACTATAGTCTATAGTATATCAAAGCTATATATAGTATATCAGGGCTTGAAAAAAATTGACAATGCTCTTGGGCCAGCAATAAGATAAGAGTCTAAACAAAACAAACAATATGTGAGATGACAGATCAGTGATGATGGAAGGACATCTACTGATCTAGTCCCATTTATATTGGCTTCGCCCTCCAAACGGTTACACTGTAAAACATATTATTGATATTGATTTTTCTCGTACATGTATAAAACAATTCCCATATCATCTTGCTAACCAGTTATATGAAATTAAGCAATGGTACGTCAGATGTAACATGTATTTATAAAAAAATATATATCATATTTCTTGATCCAAAGTGGTGTAATGTATAGCGTACAAAAACAAAAGTATACCTGGCAGCCATTTGCATTGCAAAATACTAGATTTCGATTAATTTTTTTTACCGAATTTCAAACTCTAATCTGACTAAATTAAACCAAGCTAAATGTATATCAAAATCTTAATATTTTTCAAACAGCTCATTTTTCTAGCAGTTTTCTTACCAGTGTTCAAACTATACCGACAAAAGACAAACATACATGGTAGCCATTTGCATTCTGTTGCACAACAAAATGTCAACAATAGAAAGGGCAGACAAATGATGTTTTCTACGGTGCACCATCGATGTGAGTTTTCAATAAGAGTTATTGATCAATTAAAGAATTTTTCTTTAGTTAAACAACTTTGTTTTGCATATATTGTATCGATAAAGGTAAATAAAATAGAAAACATTTTCTGTTTTGAATGTCATGGTTAATTGATTTATACACCGCAATTAAGAAATGCAGAGTTTATCATAATTGCTAAATGATTAGTACATGTGCATTTAAGAAAACCAGTTATTCCTGTCAAATATCACTTTGTTATGAAAATAAAATAAATATTTTAAAAGGTTTATTTAATACAAAAATGTAATATATTACATTTTTAATTGGTGGTTATTTTAAATAATATTATTGATGGGTTAAGCAATTACTAGTCGTTAATTGAACCTCGTTTTACCAAAACTCGTGTTTGCTTACATTATATGATCTAGTTTTTATTCATATTAAACAAATGCATAAATATGAATATTTTGCGATATTCCGCGTACATATGAATACCAATGGTGAATGTGATCTTATTTACAGTGTAAATACGTTTGTGTATCAATATAAAAAGGAATATCACAACTCTGTATTTATGAATACTTGGGTTGAAAGTTCGTCATGGATTTAATTTCGCTCATTAATACTGCCAACACAATTAAATCCCAGTCGAATATTTCTGCATTCCCGGTTTGTTTACATGATATGATCTAGTTTATATCCGTATCATTAATGTAGAGGTAACCAATCAGATAATTTGATTTTATCATATTACATTTATTTATCTGTATAGTTTTGACAAAACGCTATGGCATTTTTGACCAATGACCAAATGAATCTTTTTGTACCAACCGTCCACTCCTGTTAAATTATAAATTTGATTTTGTGAACTCATTATTTAGTTGTAATTTGGATGTTGTAAATACCCACCTTTACTGGACAGGCTGTTTTAATACTGTATATTTTATGCATACAGTACCGATCAGACCCAACCTAACACCAGAATAAACCCCTACTAAACCCCGGGTTTACTTTTTGGGTTTACTTGGGGTTTACTCTGGGTTTACGTTTTGAAAATTTGGGTCCACCCGGGGTTTACTTTGGGTTTACTCGGGGCTCACTTGGAAATTGCTTTTGAGGTCAACTGTACTCACTGAAGTGTGAAGCAGACCCGTTTTTTATCTTACCATCTTACTGCATGTTATTCCAGCCCCTTGTATATTCCGAATACACAGTTAGTGTCTGCTTTCAGGGGTATATTTCTGACCGGGTTTACTCTCTGTGTCCACTCTGGGTTTACTTTGGGTTTACTCTGGGTTTACTTTTACTTTTACTTATTTGAAAATGTTTTATTAAATGATAAGAAATTAATTTAATAATTTTTCTTTTGATCGACGTATCAAAGGAAAAATTGACGGGAAAACTTTTTATCAATGCGTACAGAAAAGGATTCAGGCAATTTAGATTCTATGTCATCTAAGCGGAAAATTACTTCTAAAAAAAAATCTCACGTTTTTTTTTTGCAGTAGTAAAAGATATATGAATTGTTCCCCGTTGTCAATGGAAAATTTCAATTGATGAATTTCTATTGAAAATTTTGTAAGTATATAATACCTGTACATTATGCAGTAATCTTCAGAACAGTTTTGAATTAAGTATTCTGGCCTCCGCGAGGATACAAAATACAAAAGTTTGAAGTTGCCGTGCGTTTCTGCAAAGCTATTTTAAATAATAACACATTTAGATTAAAAACCCGAAGAATTAAGAATGACATGATTAAGTGGTTTTTATTTTTAATGCATCCTTTAATAAAATCCCATTACAGGTAGAAGATTAAAATAAAAATATGAGTTGCGAAGCAAGGGAGGGGTTCTCATATGTGGATAAGTGTAAAATCCGGGACATATATCCTGCGATGTCCAATAGTCCAGTGCCGTCACTAGATATAGGCAAATGAGGCAAATGCCTCATGCCAAATTTGACCCCTTTCCCCCCCAAAAAAGAAAACAACACAACAACAACCCCCCCCCCCAAAAAAAAACCCCCCCGAACCCCCCCCCCCCCCAAATAACCAAACAAAAAACCGAGATGTCAACAGAGAACAGATTTTAAGGTGGTATGATGCATTTGGCCATCGTAAAATTGCACCATTTTTCATGGAAAAATCCTAATTCCTGGTAAAATAAACGAAATTTTGTCCCAATGTATCATTTTTCCACATCTACCCTTGCCGAAGTCGATATCCTACCTATACCAGATCCTAAACACTGCTTAATTATACCTTACATCTATTTTTGATTTGAATTGTTTTTTGATTTTTTTTTCTTTTTATGATGCTTGAATAAAGGCACACGGCGATGACTCCTTAGTCTATGACCATAATTTAAACGATAATGTAGTCTCATTGACACCTACTTTGTATCTTCTTTTCACACAATAGATGATATAAGACTTATTGTGAATCAGTTTTATTTAGTTCTAGTTTATATGGATTCTGAAATATTGCCTGATTCAGTAGAAAAAGATAAAAATTAATTCATAATAAAGGAAAACAATACTAGTAAACGAAGAAAAACTTGCTAGAATCGAATATTAAGCACAATTTAGGTCAGAGCTTCCGGGAGCCTTAGGCGCCTCCCAGCCTAAATTTCTCCTCATAGAAAATATGGCCAAGTTACGACCATGTAGCCGATCGCGATATCTATTGCGTGTCTTCTTGTTTATTTTATAGACATAAAGATTCATGACATTCATAAAGTAACCTATTTTAGGACCATACTCTAAACTTGGTGTAATGAAACTGTTACAACGTATTTAGTTCATTTTGGTACACTTGACATCATCCAAAAACATAAGATATCATTGTACAAATAATTACAAATCTAATCCTGGTAACTCTGTGATGATCAAATGACAAAATGAATGATATTAATGTCATAAGTCCAGAAACTCATTGCTGCTAAATTTCACTTATCTCTCTGGGCTTCCACTATACATTTCGACTAACTTGTGTAAACAATTGTTGAATAAATCATATAGCAGCAATAGAGAAGAATTCGCACAGATTTCCAATCACATTTTGAAGAACTTATAGTTGTGCCAGTCACTTTAGGTTTAGATTTGTTTTGATTGTCAAAAAGATATGTATACTTTTTTGGTTATCTTTTCTATATCATGCTTTAATTCGACTATGTTGAGAGAGGGATTATAAGGAGATTCTCTATATAGCAAGCAAGAGTACCGCTAATAGTTGTTTTACTCCATGCCAATCAATTGTTTTCCCGTCCTACATCAGCCAAAAAATAATATTATTCGGTGTTTTTCATTAGAAGTGGCTTTTTAGCCATGATGAGCTGAAATTTCTGCTCACATTTTGCATGTCTATCGTCTCTCTACTTGTTTTCAGTATATCGTCAGTAAACTTTTAACGTATTTGAATTCCTTAATTACTTAAACTATTTTAACACGTATATTTTGTTTGTCAGATTGCTGTGACTCTAAAAAATTAACATATGATTCATTTAACTTTTGACTTCATATTTTTTTAAGACAGCGAAACAGTTATTACTTTTCAATAACGGGTATATATATTTGTACCAAAAAGTGCAATAAAGTATAAAAGGGGAGGATCAACATTAAATTCAATTATTTGTGGTGTTGTCACTCCATTAATAAGTGTTGCATTAACTTGTCCACTGCGCTAAGCGAGAAGGTTTTAGTGCTTTTTAAACTATTACGAACTAGAACTAAACATTTGGCTAACCAAGTTGTAATGATGATACCAAGCGTTCATCAAAAAGGCATTATCTGATTGATGAACAAAAAAAAAAAAACAAAAAAAAACAAAAAAACAAGACAAACCAAAAACCCAATAAACCAAAACAAAGAATGCATATTTTTTTTATTGACATTCAAAAATAAGAAAAACTCTAAGTATTTTTGAACGATCAGAACATTATCATAATCAAACAACTATCAAAATTAATAAATGAAAAAAATCAGCCCACCAACCAATAAAAAATAGTTGAACATTTTTCGAAAGTTTAATTAAATTTTCCGTTCTTTAAAACGTGACCACTTTTCAAACAGAAAATTTGCCTCATTCGTTCGAATATTCACTTTATCTCCAGCGTTTAATACCAAAGGCACTGTGTTTGCGCAGTTTTCTGGATTACCTACATTGTAGTAATTGCCCAATCCTTTCCGTCCTTTCGTCGTAGTACAAAATACGCCCCAATATTCATATGAAAATAAACTGTTATCTGAGAACAATTCATACTTTAAATAGAAATATCTTTGTTTATATAGGGACAATGATATGAAATTACTATTTTATCTCATTTATTATGTTTTTGGCACAGTGGTAACTAATTTCCAAACATTTGGAAATATTTGCACAAGAGTTTCCGAAGTGTCTGTTGGTGCCATGTAGATGACAAGTTGCGTAACCGTTGCAATTCCTCTTCACTTTGATTTCTGATGATTTTGATCGACAGGTGAGTGTGTCAATCTTACCACCTGGACACACCTTGTCATCTGTACGTCCGTACGTCCGTATTTTGCGGACACTATTTTGATTTTCGATCCATTCTCACAGCGTATCAAACCCCTTTGTTCGGCACAGAGAGCAAAGGTTTGATCTAAGAATATGGGCAAAAAAGAAGATTGGAAATATACCACATTGAGATATTTTAAGTAATATGTTCTGAAGACATTAAATTTTACTTACCAGTAGCATTTGTTTCAAGAAAAACTACATGTATTGCCGAAAAAAGAAGTAACACTCTCAGAAAATGATGCGTATTCATCTCTTAAGTAGACCAGTGTCTTTCAGTCTGAATGATATTCTGATATTCCTGATTTTTATAAAATGATTAATACATACTACAGCCCACTTTTCAATAAGAGTCTTGTGTTTCAAATTAATACTGATATATTTGGTTTCAATAGGAATATTGCATGCAATTAACACATTTTCTAGCTGTAACAGATTGACTTAAAAACTATCAAGCAAAATTATCTTCAACAAAAATGACACTGTGTGTGAAGTATCAATGAAACTTATTTTTTTCAGTATATATTAAATATATGGCGCTTCTATGATTCTAATTGAATATCATATGTATACATGTATACCATTTCATTAAAAATATTAAAATAATGTATAAATGCCCAGTGTACATATTTAATAATGGCAAGTATAGTAAATCATACTTTGCTTTAAACAAATATCATTAGACGTTTTTATATATAAGTATTTTCTGTATTTATACAGATCTTTCTATCTATGATAATTGCATGCAATTTGAGTTTACACCTGCCGAGTTTGACATGTAACTTTAAACCGCTACACCCCCATAGCTGTTTCGTTATTATATATCTTTCATGCGTAAGATGAATTGATGGATAGTGCATCCCATACATCTAAAACGTGTAGCGCCTCGTACTTAAATATTTATATATAAATATTTGTATTTCATGCACGAAGTATCATTTTCAAACTTTGTGGAGATAGGGCAAAGATACCCTGGGTTAACAAAACATTTAGCAAAACTCTTTTTTTCTAATTTATCAGAGAGGGGTGGGGCAAATTTGAGTTAAGATTTAATTGTAAGAAGAAAAAAGGTTTAACCAAAAAGTTTGTGAGAAGGAACAGGCTGCCTCCCATCGCCCGTTGTTATGTACCTGTATATCGTATCTCAACAATTTGTGACATTATATAATAAGTTGTTAATTTGAAAAAAATTAATGATTAGTAATTGTGGGGATAAATTACAAGTTAGTTTCTATGATTAAAGAGAGACAAATGCCCTAACCTATCCATCAATTGTGACCAACCTACTCACAAAAAAAGAAAAAGAAGAAAAATTAAATAAAGAGAAAGATAAGACAAAATGTGATTTACAAAATTCAATAAATTACAATAAAGTTCATTTCTCTCACAACGTAAACATAATGGTAATTAATGTATGTATACGTATACGAGATTTGAATTTGAAGACAAATTGACAGATGTACAGCATGAATAATAGAACACAAGCCAAAAAAGACATACATATTGAAATAAAAGAGGACAGACCTCAAACTATGAAGCTAACATATATATTTTAAACGAAATTGGAATTTGTAGACGAATTGTCAGATGTACTATCTACAGTATGAATCATAGAGTACATGTACATGTGAAAAAGTACATGCATATATTAAAATCAAAGAGAACAGACTGAATCATTTTAAAGTATAAACAGCTTTTGGGTTGACATTAGTTTTCAGAACTTGGTCTATGAGAATATAGAATCTATCTATATAGATTCTTCATATGCAACAAACAAGCATATCATTCCAGTACAAAATGCTTTTCGTTTGCTATGTTTCGAATCCCAAAAGATGCAACACAATACTTGTAGTGGAGCGCATAACCACCTACCAGACTTAACAGGTACACCCATAATTGACATTTGAAATTTTTAAAAAAAATTCCATTCAATCTCTACACTAGCTATTTAAGATGAAATTCATCTGTTTAAGTTCAAGCTTTGTTTCGTCATTTTTAAGTGAATGCATTCAGTAAGATATAATTATATTGTGATATTCCTTTATTTTACAGCCACATATTAAAACTGGCATTACACTATCACAGGGATCTGCCTTACAATCGACTGATAATGACATTTTCTTTTTTTTTTTTAAAAAAGTCTAGACTGCCTTAGCGACTCCCTGTATTAAGCGACTCTTTGTATTATGCGACCACATTTAGACCCGCCCAAAGTCGTTTTCTGTATGAAAACCCTGCATTAAGCGACCCCTGCCTTACGTGACAAGCGACCGTCATATTTGGTCTCAAAATGCTGTTTTAAGTGACTTCTAGCAAATAAGAAAATGGCGTCCCAAGCTGATAAACAAAGCATTGTTTTGTTTTGATTTCTAATAAGAGTACTTATCACCTAACGGTTATTATCATTTACCCCATACGTGAAGCAAACCTAAACAATCCCCCCCCCGGTAGCTGCTAAAAAAATTATCTAGCGTTGTAATTGGAACCTGAGCGAGAAAAAAGTTGACGCCAGGTATTTGAAACTTATGATATTTCTATTACATTATTCCTAGAGAAAAACATCTTTCTTAGTAAATACTAATATTTCAGTTATATCAACTTTAACATTTACATATGTAGTTTTCATTACTCACAATATTAATAACTTATTTTCAGTAAGAATAACAATATTACTAGTATACAGAATAATACAATGTTTAAAATATCAAAATATTTCAGTATCTGAAGTTTTGTCAACATCAATTAAATAAAATTGTTTACATAAGAATAAATTAGTAAAATAACATTTAAAATCATCTTTAAAAAATCAATCGTCTAGAAAATATTTAACTTGTGTGGAAGCACCATAAGGTAGTGTAGAATTAAGTTTGTTGAAATCATGATTCCAGAGGGAAGGATGGCATAACAATATGTTAAATTTTTACATTGGAATATAAAGAAAAAAAATCTAATTTTGTTTTGTATAAAACCATTCGGCAATAAAAGTTGAAACTTCAGTGCAAATACAAGCAGGTAGTGTAGATTCAATTTTGTCATATCATGATATGCAGAGGTGTAGTTGGGTTACTTTGGAAAACCAAAAATATGAAAGTACGGGGTTTTTTTTTATAGGTGTGAGGTAGGACCACAATGGGAGATCAACGATTACATAGACATAAATTGGGAGATTTCTTTAAAGGTTTATTCTTAAAAATCCTTTAACTAATAAAATTGAAACTTGTGTGGAAGAACCCTCAGGTTATTTATATTCAAGTTTGTTAAACCATGAACCTCAGGGTTACATGTAAGTTAGGGGCATCAATGGGGTATCAATTTTTTTATATTGGAGAATATACACACATGTAGAGAAAATATTACTTCTCTAAATAACAATGACTCTGTTTTTTAGATTTTATCTTTTATGCAGGCATTGTAATAAAGTGTTAATTCTTTATTGTTGAAAATGCGACGCAATACCCTATTATGAGGCCTCAGAAGAGGTTCAAAGTTTGATATAGGAATGCATGTATGCATTAGAAAATGATATGCGATATAACTTTGGAAGCATTCTGATTCTGTTTTTATTCTAAAGTGTTTAAACTGTGACCTTTGTATCAAAATGTTCGTTACAAGGAAGGGTTAGAAGTTTAAATTCATCAGAGTTACGGGTTTTTTTTTAAAAAAATACCTTTCAATGGTGGTCAATGTCCTGCATTCGAATGGTATCTTTTTGTGGTGAGAACACAAAATTTCTTTCGTACCTTTCCTGTATATACAGAAACAAAAAACTCACCGCATGAAAAATCACTTGTTATCGGCCGTAGGAGAAGCCGATCTATTTGTGGTTCTGATAGAAAGTGCACATGGAAATGAGACGTAAATTTTATTGTTTTGAGAGAATACTTTTCACATAAATTATTTATAAAAGACAAAAATAGTACTTTAAATTTATTTTTAATTCTTATATGATATTAATTAGTTAGTTATAAGGAGTGAACATTTAGCTCTACAAGCTATTCGCTATAAATAAAAGATTCTTTAAAATCAATAAAATAAGACAATCGATATTTTGAGCATACTGAGTAATATACAGGAATGAATTCACGAAAGCTGATTTAAGAATGACATAGTTTTAAGATGGTATTTTAGGACAGCACCGTCGATCAAAATAACTCAATGAGAAAAGAAAAATAAATTTGAAAATCGTGGCTTAATTATCTCCCTTTGCTCATGACAACAGTAAGACCATGATATATAAGGGAAATAACATATTAATCTTTTTTTGGAAAACAAAGTGTCATTTCCTTTTGCATTGCAATTTTGTTTTGTTACTTGAAGAAAATAAGTTTTTATACATTAAAGTTTTACTTTAAATAAAGTAATCTCTTACTGAAACTCAGCTAAGTTTTTTCATTTCCTTCATAAAGTTTTTCACAATAAGCGGTCGATTTGACTATATTGTAGTTATTAAACGAACAATAATTGTCTTGAAATTAATAACGAGTTATTCATTCTAAGTTTAGGGCGCTTTAATATTTAATGCACATGAAATGAATACAACGTAAAAATAGTTATGAGCTGACATACCTTTATCAATTTATCTGAGTTTTTTTATGTTATGCAATAGTTCGAATTTTTTTCAAAGTCATCATATGCGTCTTGCTCATATCCACGTATTACATGCATAGTTTTTGTTCAGAATGACAAACCATTTGCAGCCGTTCTTCGTTTGTGTAAATTAATTTCTTGATTTTATATGTTTCATATTTTTTGCTATAAATACTTGAAAATCAGGATGTTTTACCGTTCAAAAACATTAGAAAAGAAATTTGAACATATAATTTGTCTTAGTTTTGACTATAGAATTTCCAACGACTGCGCAAAGATTATTGCTTTTTAATACCAGGTTTTTTAGTAAAAAACTACAATTGCAAGTAAGAAGTAGTGTAAAATCGTACATTCAATTCAATTACATGTAAATGTATTTTTGGTATTGTCACTTGAATAATAACGCTTGATATAACTAAAATTTCCTTTAGAGAGGGAGGTTGTTTTTTTTACCAAGTAGAGTTAAGCAATTGGTGGGGTGAGAACAAAAACCAAGATCACATCAACAAGCGATCATATTAGGAACGATTGAAAAGTAAAACGAAGAGTACATAATATTGTTTTATTGACATTTCCAAAAAGAAATGATCCGGCCTTTCAACAAAAATAAATAAGCTGATAAATAGGGTATGAATTAAACATGAATTTTATATTCCTTATCATGCAAAATTAGAAATTTTAACAAGATAAAGAAAAAAACCCCAAATATGCTTAATAATGTAATTAAACTTTTCATCCTTTAAAAGTTGACCAATCTCTATGCAGATAATTTGCATAAATCATTCGAATATTCACTCTTATCTCCTGCGTTTAAAACCAAAGGAAGTGTGTTTGCGCAGTTTTCCTACCCAGAATTACTTTTATTGTTGCAATTGCCCAATCCTTTCCGTTTTCCATTAACTAATATTTCTGCGTCAAGTATTTTTGTAGGTGCAACAACGCTTGACCGAATGAAAATATAAAGCCCGGCAGATGGCGCTGTGAAGAATCCGCTGTGAGGATTGTACGCATGTCCGTAGTTGAGGAATAATTTGTTGTACACAACATTGACAGGCGTATTCCTATGTAAGATCAGATTATCTGATATGTACGCATGGAAGGCAACAATTGATTTATCTAAAAGAAAACAATATAATGGGGTAATACAAAATACGTTCCAAATATTGTACCTTGTATTCAAATGAAAATATATTAGTATCACATAACAGTTCATACGGTGAAAAAAACCGTTATTTGTGGACACTGTTTTGAGTTTCGATCCATTCTCACAGCGTATAAAACCCCAATGTTTAGCATAGAGAGCAACGTTTGATCTAAGAATATGAACGCAGATTAGAGAAATACCACATTGAAATAGTTTTAGTAAGATGTTCTGAAGATATTTACTTACCAGATGCATTTGTCGCTTTGATGCAGAGAGAGAGAGAGAGAGAGAGAGAGAGAGAGAGAGAGGCCTCACTCTCAGTGAACGTGTATCTTTCAGGCTGATTGATACCTTGATATTCCTGCTTTTTATGAAAAATTAGGTAATACCACAGCCCAATTTGTATTTAATAAGAGTGTCGTTTTGCAAATTATTATTGATTTATTTGGTTTCAATTTGAATGCAATTTTCACATTTTGTTGCCGTAACGGGTTGCTGTAACAGGTTGACTGAAAATAACAAGCAAAACTACCTTCAGCATAGATGACACTGTCGGTGACAGTTATCAGTGGAACCTAGTACTCAGTATATACACTCTAATAGCTTTCAGATTGTTGTTGGTTGTCGGTGGAAATGACGATACATTTATATCATTAAAAACAATGTAAAATAACTTTTTATACAGAACGCCAAATCTTTTTAACAAAATCGAGAAAGAAATGAAAAGTACATTAAAAGTGATTACAACCTGTCGGAAGAACAATTCAGACACCAACATTCCAACCGCTGTTATTTTCCTCATTGCCTCCAAAATGCATAATTATTTTAGTTGTAAACATTTTATCATCAGATTGACAAAACAGAGGCAAATTTATGGATTAACAGTGTGAAAGCAGTCGAAACAGTAGGTTGTACATGTACTGCATGGGGAAATGTGGCATTTAAAAAAATTATAATAATAAATTTGCAGTTTATAAAAAACATAAAGCATTCGTTATATATTGGATCGAACACAGTTTAAAGTAGGAAATGAAGTTATCAAGTAAGGCTCACTTATAAATGCAGGTTTATTTTGGATCTTTGTATACATCCAGAGTTCCAAGAATATTCCTCTGTTGAGGCTTTTTTTTTTTTTTTTTTTTTAAAGAAAATTCAATATACTCGATCTTTGTTAATCGTTAAAAAAAGTAATCAGATGTTTCTCGTTCCTGTGAGTTAAAGCCGATGTTTATGTGATGTTAAGAGCGAACAGTTTTCGCAGGTCTGTATAATGTATGTTCTTCGATAGGCAGGTGGGGGGAGGCCAATACATATGTAAGAGGATATTATAAAGATTATCATGGGCAAGGGCCATGTCCCTCCTACTACTGATTGATAGTTCTCTGCCTATTAATGGCCCGACTTTCACCCCTACAGCATCGGTAAAGTACAGATGTCATGGATCAGAGAACTTTATAAAAAGAGAGAAAGAGGATATTTAATCTGTAGATCAAAACGAACAGAATGTAAGTCATAAACTCTGTAAGTGTGAGCTCTTTATGAAGTGGTTTCCTTTGCTGTGTATATATATAGCGAGAAGTCGTGGGGGCCAGTTTTCGTGGATTGTGGGTGTTTTGCTTATTCGTGTGAATGTACTTTCCTGGGTGCGTCGGTATTTTAGTTTCAGTAAAAAAAGATAACTCTTTCTAAATTCGTTTTCGACGAGGATGTAAATTCGTGGGGGAAGGCTACATACGAATACCACGAAAATTGAGTCACCATGAATTCTAATGATTCCACAGTTGTTATTAGAGGAACGGAGACTTGTTATTAGAGGAATGAGCCTGTTTACTGGTGGCAGTTGTCTTCTGTACTTGGGTATAAAAAATATTGTAGAAGGAAACGAACTATCTACCGGTGGCGATTGTTTTCGTTGCTGGAATCTAGACTGTGGACTGGGGGTGGTAATATATTTCACATTTCAATAAGCACATTTAAGTCTGTTAGAACTTTGACCCTTGATAGTTCTGAAATGTCGGACCATGGCTTTCTTTCATCTTTCTGCTAGAAAGCCATGAATTTTTTTCGCCTATTTGATACATTGTATTACAGAGAACAAAAACCCACAAAATTATTTGAGTCTTCACTACTAAGTTCTCTTTGCAGACCTCTCAGTATCCACTCTCTGACGATTTGTAACAACTAGTCTTTGTCCTGAATAAGATATTGCATACATCTGATAATCATAGAGGGTATGCCATACTCTATTGTATTTAACCCCTCAAAAAGAATAAATTTAAAGTTGATACCAAATGAATCTTGTCAGAAAGAGCTAAGATAATTATAGGACTCGAGTACCTAATCACCCTATATGCTGAAATATTTTTATGAAATTAATAATTAATGCTGTAAATAGGATCAGAGCAGTACGTAGAGAATTTTAGGCAGGATATCATTTAAACCTTATTAGTGAGATTGAGATGATTGAGATTGACAACCAGGGGATAATTAAAATTAATAGTTACCTTTTAAATATGCTATAATTTGCTTTCTGGTGAATGTTTATAACAAGCTATTTTTTTTTCAATTTAGAATTTCACTCATATTGTAGAATTCTGCTAACACTTATTGGTAGATGTTAATTGCAGGTTGTTACCAACGTAACGTTGTTTGTTGTTATCAAGATATCTTGTCCTCAAGTACCTCACTAAATGCCTCTGTATTACATGCTTTATCATTTGATTGAAAGAAAATAATGTTACTAGGCTGCAGAGCCCAGCAAAGTCTTTTCTGATGTTAATCACTCAATATGATATTGATTAATTGCTCTAATTTATAAAGATAATTTATTTATGAGAACAAGAACAATTCAGACACTGACATTCCAACGACTCTGTTTTTTCCTCGAAGGTCGTTCAGCCAATTTTAAGTGTTTTTTTTCATTTGAGACTATCACTAAAGACTAAATCAATATCAAAAAGTTACCATTGATATACCCTTCTAAAACTATAAGACATAGAGACTTCAAATCTACACTGCTTATTTGTTTAGCTTACTTCGGTGAAATTGCAGACAAAAAAATCAAAAGGATCCGATGAGCATTATATATCAGTAATTTCCATGGGAATTTAAAGAATAATGCGAAATTCTACTACAGTTATTGCCGAGATCAAAGAGATGCCGCGGACATTATTCTCCAATATACCACGAACGTCATCAGTAAAATATCAGATCAGAAATACCTATTTGTCTCGCACTGATCATGAAAGTACAACTTCAAACCGTAAAAAGTTTTAAAACCATGTCAATTTCACGTGTTAGTTCCAGTCAAAACGATGTGTATTGCCTCAATTTTTCATTTTTAAGAGATCAATGCGGCTGTTCCTAGGACCTCCCTAGCACATTTTCACTGCATGTTTTTACATAAAATATAACGTGTAATAGTAATAATCGTATTAAATTGCCCTTAAAATATTAGGAATATGATTCAAAGATATTTTATAAATAAGTGAAGAGTATTAAAAATCCAAAGAAAAATTCTGTCGTCTGCAGGTGGTTCCTTTGATCGAAACACATGTAAACATTACTAACAAAACCGTTGGGGTTACACGGAACAGCCGTCAAAATGACCTAGATCGTCTCTCTATAGGAGAAACGATCTGTAGAAATACTTGGCTGTCCGTAGAATAGAAATAAAGTTCTTGTTATCGTGAATGTTGCAGGATAACCTCCTCGGTCTCGAAATGTTATTTGAAATATAAAAGCCTCGGCTAACGCAACGGCTTTTATATTTCAAAACAACATTTCTCGACCTCGGAGGTTATTCTGCAACATTCACGAAAACTCGTACTTTATTTCTTAAATAAACATCACTTTGAAACGAAAAGTCATTTTGACGTCGGACTGCTTACATTCCTCGTATGACTAAATATACAAAAAATTATAAAGGTCAAAGGTCAAGGATATTTCAAGATTTATGTATCATTGAGTTTCCATATCTCATTTCTATAAAGTGGTATAGAAAAAATGATAATAAAATAGGTCTTATTTAGAAATTTCAAACAATAGCCTTTCAGTCTGACCTTTGACCTTTCTTTGACCTCGCTACATTCTCAAAAGGTCAAGGTCAAAGGTCAAGGTCATTCAGAAATATGAAACGCTGTCGTGTCGCGAATGTTTCTGAGCTTTCGGTGCAGGCGTCTCCCCTGAAATATTGACCTTGACCTCGTGACCTTGACATTTAGACGTTAAACTATTCTGGGCACTCAAACGCTTTAATACTTCTATGCAAGAGGCATAAAGAGGTTCAGAATCATTTTTTTCTACCCTTTAGTCCACTTTCGGTTTTGGCGTAATTGGACCTTAGTTTGTTAATTAAGACATTGAATTCATTCTTACACTCTACCGCGGCTTTACCAATGATCAGCTCTAAAGACAACTTTTTAACAAAGATATGAAGTCTACGGCTTTTGAGGCTCCAAAGTCGTGCTTGGGCCTTCAATGCAGAAAAAAAAACAAAAAAAGATTTAATAATGTCCAACAAGAAATCTCCAGAGCTAGAGAGCGACTACTCTATTTCCTGGAATTGAAATTTCATCAAGTGCTGTTTATCGAATTAAAAAAAGGAAGCTTTTTTGGCCTGTTTATGTCTGGTTTTAAATTTCATTTTTATCCACAGTATCTGAATGGGATAGTATCTGGGGGTCATACGAACATTTTTTTAAACTTACGGTTTTCCTGAAGATATTTAAACAAATAAAGCACCAGTCAGTGGTGGAAAGACCATCTATTTTTCCATTTTTGTCCCGATAGCTTTTTTATTATAAGAGATATTGAAACAATTTATTTCTTTACCTAAGTGGCCATCAAACGTTATGGCACCAAATGACCCTTTGCCTGAGAGCTCCCAGATTTTACACAGTTATTGCCCTTGGTGAAGGAAATCGCTACTTCTCTGAACAATAAGCCATGATACTTGGGACTTCTACCAAATGCTTGTGTTGATTTAGCCACTAGACTTCAAATTTTCACAAATCTCTTAAGCTCACTTAGGGATCTTAGAGAGCAAAACTCAATCCAAAGACCTCTTATACCACTAATTCCCCTTCGAATTTCATAAATTTCACGAACACAGACAAAAACACCCCCCATTTTGTGATATTGACCCTTTTGACCTTTGACCTTTGACCTTGACCTCTTATAGAGATTGATAAAGAAATATCAAGTCTTAGTAAAAATGCAACAGGTATAAGATTTGTTTCAATGCATTGAGCTTCCATTCCTGATTGTTTTGCCCGGGGATGGGGTAATTTGATCTTGATATTTTGACCTTGACCTTCTGATTTTGTCTTTAAAACTTTTTGAACAAATGCGTTATAAAAATGTGTAACATACATCAAATTTGTGTAAATGTACATAAGCAGCAACCCACCAGTCCCTTTTATTTTATACAATGATCGAATCCCTATTTGATTTTAACCTTTTATATTTGACATTGTAATTAATTGTGTGTTTGTAAAATAACGTCCAGCAAAATGTTATAACCGTTTGTCAAAAATTTATAAAGTCCTACACTCATACTCTTCCTTCACTCAATAATGCGTTTTAGACAACGCCTCTGAAAAATAATAAACTGCAGTAAAATTCTTTAAAACTTACCGAAACTTTTGGGAATTGTTCCTTACACTTGAAACTAAATGCCTGCCAAATTTGAAACGACAAAAAAAAAACAAACAAAAAAACAAAAAAAAAAAAAACCAGAAAAAAAGTATTGAAGAAAATTTTTCACTCTGGCGGCATCAAACCATCGTTCCATAAAAGGAAATTTCAACGTTTTGATAATTGTATCCGAAAGATCACGCTCAACTTACGCTTGAAATATGTTTTTGGATGTTTATCAGCAACCTATAATGGTAGTTTGTGAAGTTCTACGAAGGATAACTCTTCTTTCTTAGACCCGATTTTATTTGAATTAAACCGACATGAATTCATAAATACGCATTATTTCCCTTTTATATTCGACTACCGCCATATTAGTTGTCGATTTCTATTTTTACGCCTGCTCACCGCTACACACCCCCTATATAAGGCCGAGAGCATTATTCATGCTTGACCGCATTCAGGTATTTCATTCATTCAAACACGTTACATTGGACGGAAAGATTGAAGAAACGTGTTTTGAACAAAAATAATATGACAACCACTTCACTGGTAAGGGATATCCAATGTAAGACGGAACAAAACACACTGAAATTTAGGGCTGCGCAATAATACCGGTATTCCAGTGTATTGCGGTACGTGGACAAAAAATATCGTATCGCGATACTTTTTTTCAATACCGGTATACCGGGTAAATTGATCGGGCTCGGAATTTCGTTACGGGCTCGGGATTTCAAAATTCTGATTTGAATTAAAAATGGCTGATGCATTTGTAATCGTTCCAAACACGAAAGGAAAGTCGGATGTTTTGATATTATGACTGCTCAAAGAGCTTACCTAAACCCAAAACATGTTGATATGCTGATATTCTTAATAAAGAATTTGAAGTAGGCCCTGTTGTCTTCCTGCAGGTTGACACAATCAGTCAAAACATTCAATTCTTATCGTAACTATAAATTCATTTATTGTTGCACACACAATTGTTTTATTTTCTTCTTCACCAGATCAGTGGACTGCCTAAAATGCATTGTACCAAGTGTACCTAATTAACTGACTACTTGGGTCTAGTCTTGCTAGATGATAAATCGTCTAATGTTTCGAGGGTTTTTTTTTAACGGTTTTTAGATTAACACCAGCAATGTTTTATTCTTTTATTTTATATCGAATTATAGAGCAAATGAATTATGTATACAAATCTATCAATTACAATCTATTAACATTTAAAAAAAATCAAATTTTGATTAAAAAAAATATTGCAATACATATCGCAATATATTTTAAAATATCGCAATATATCGCAATAAAAATTTCCCCCCAATACCCAGCCCTACTGAAATTCAGGCACAAATAATGAAATATTTCAAAAACTCTCGATCAATGTTCTCCTATGTCGCACTGTTATACTATAGCACATGCCCAAACCACACACTGTAGCAGATCGTGCAGTGACAGCATGGACTTTAGAAAACATACTGCAACGTTGAAACTTTCTTGGATTTACTATAACTAATCTACTGTGTTGGATGTAGTGCGGCTGCGGTCTGCAATAAGATAAAGACGTTATGCTTTCTATATGAACGACACACGTGATCGATCTGCATGCGAAGTAAGGCAGCACAGCACTATCTGTACAAGATACATGTAATGCGGATACAATAGTAATTCTTTCATAGAATAAACCACATTTTATGTTATATTTATTGTATTTTCCTTTATTTGTTTATCACTAATATTACTATAATGTGTAGTTCATGCATTTAGAAGTCCGTGCACCCTGAATGCCTCGATCGGAAAGTAACCGACCCTAACTTTCTCGGCCGCTATATATACCCCAGTGGCAGTAGAGAAGCGATCGAAACTAATATGGCGACCAAATGCTTTTATGAATTCATGCCAGCTTTAAGTTTACATTTTTTCTCCATTTGTTTTTTCCGACTTGGGTGAAATCTATGACTGGCTTTGATTCAATTTAGACTTTGTTTTCTTGTTATCTACAAATACGAGACAATCAATCGATATCTGACCACATGCAACTCACAACAACAAGAGAATGTGCACAAGTTAAATGTTTCCATGGAAGTCAATGTTACCTTTAGTTTTACATGTTGAATTAGCCGATCGCGACAAGACGAGTATATTTCTTAGTCAACGCTATCTAGCCAGATTGTTTATAAGCAGCACCAGTTTTCTTAATTAAACGACCAACAAATACTTTCCGTCAACCAGTAACTTAACGCCTTTCCAATCACTACGCATCTCATTATTCATGAAAACACGACGGATCTAAGCCACGCGGGTGTGTATTGTACTGCATTACATCACATTTATTCAATTGACAGCCTATATATTTTTTTTCACTCATCTGGTTAATGTCGCTGTGGTCGAATGGTTAGTGTACTAGATATGAAAAGATAAAAAAAAAGTGTACTAGGTATGCAAAGACTAGGGTCGCGGGTTCGAAACCTGTTATGGTCATGTTTTAATTTTTTTTTACCTGAGATCGAAAATCGATTTTTTTTTTCTAATTTCCCATTAATTATCGACATTACTTTTTTTTTTTTTTTTTTAAAAAAAAAAGGTAAAAAGGCCTCTAATTGTTCCATGAACTATTAGTCAACATTAAAAATTTCAGCTTGCGTGGAAGCACCCTCGGGTATTGAAGAATTATGTTTGCTCATATGATCGGCCAGAAATGTTGAAAGTTATGTGAATTTTTCCTATGTGTACTTAATACTATATAATTTATATTATTAAATAAATAAATAAATAATGAATAAATAAATTTTTGCCTACATATATTGTAATACTATTGTGTATATTTTGTTTTCAACTTTTCTTTTACAACAAAGTGTATAAGGAGTAAACATTTCACTCTACAAGTTACTTGCTATGAAAAGGAGATTCTTTAAAATTCAATAAAATAAGACAATCGATATTTTAAGAAAATTAAGTGATATACAGGAATGAATTCACGAAAGCTGATATGATAAGAATGACATAGTTTTAAAATGCTATATTAGTAAAGCACAGTTGATCAAAATAACTCAATCAAAAAAGAAAAATAAATTTGAAAATCGTGGCTTAATTATCTCCCCTTGCTCAAGACGACAGTAAGACTTAGCTTTATAAGGGAAATAACAGTTTAATCTTTTTTGGAAAACATAGTGTCATTACTTTCTATATAACAATTTTATTTTGTTACTTGAGGAAAATAAGTTTTTGAACATAAACGTTTTACTTTTTAATAAACTATATAATCTCTTGCTGAAATTCAGTTAGCTGTTTTTCATTTTCTTCATAATGTTTTTAAAAATTTCATGGCCGATTTGATAACGTTGTAATTACATGTATTAGTTATTTACGTTTTGTAAGGAGCTTTTTATTCCAAATTTAGGAATATTTGATTTATGTAATATTTATGACCAATATGGGGTCTGTCCAGTAGCCGGTAGGTTCATTAATTCGAAGGTCCAGTAGTTCGAAGGTTCATCAGTCAGAAGGCCCACTAGTCCGAAGGTTCGTTATTCCGAAACTTTATGTAATAAATGGTGTGAATGTTAAAATAACTAAAAAGGTCAGGTTTGATTAATCAGTTTTCACCTTAACAACTTCTTGGATGTTTAGAACACAACATTCTACGAAAAGAGAGTACTATAATATGATTTGTTATCTCTGTATAGATCTGTAATATTATTTTCGTATACCTGTATGTATAAACTTTGGTGTTCTGGTATTCAAATTTCTGCCCCTTTAATTTGATTTTTGTTGCCCATGAACGTTATTTCCAGAATATGTATTATAGGTTTTCGAACTGGATTTTTTCAAATAGAAATAACAAGTTAATTGCTTATAAATCATGTGATTAAAGAATAAGAATGATGCAATTCTCAGATAACAAAGATGGAGTCATCCAACAAGCATCGCCTGTTTTGAAAAACGAAATCATATTGAAAACAAAACCTAATGAACTTATTCAATGAGTTTGTGTCACTCACACGGTGTGAACGTTTATTTATCTCCCGCAAAAGAAGGGGGTTAGGAGGCTGTAGTGCTTTATCAATCACTTAAAAATAAATATTGAGTAGGTGTCAGGATTTTTTAATTTAAAAGTTCGCTGTAAAATTTATGATACCGAAAATTCACAAACATACAGACAAACGAACGGACAGAGCTAATTAAATAAACCCCATTTACAGTAAAAGTGAGGGACAATATATAACACTGAAACAAAACGAATCCTAAAGAATCTACATGAACAAGTCGAAAAAATAAATAAATAAAATTTAAAGTAAGTGAAACAAACGAATAAAAAATGTACAAATATTTTGAAAGGGAAAATATACATTGTATTTTAGAAGTAGCATGCAAGTTTATTTACTAGTATCTTATATTTAAAAAAAACCACATTTTAAAGTGGTGATTAAACGTTGTATACATGTATTTTGAGACTCCTGCAAAAATGATACTTGTATACACATACTTCATTTGTAGTAAATTAAATCTAAAGCATACACTTAAATAAGTTACATTCAGTGTTTTAATCAAAGCATTTAAAACGACGAATAACCGATGGATAATCGACACCTCTCTCTCTCTCTCTCTCTCTCTCTCTCTCTCTCTCTCTCTCTCTCTAGTTCGGCTAAAGAAAGCGGCTTTAAATAAAAATCTATGTAGATTCGTATTGCAAATGATATGAAATAAGGTCTGAATGATAACATTTTAAAATTGTGTGAGGTGTTCCAAGAGACCTCCTAATGGAAAAAAGATAAATCCCCGTTAACAAAATGTCCGTTCCTGTGAAAGTATCTGAGTAAAAAAAACAGATGACGTTTTTATGAATGATTTCAATTGTATTTAATTCTTTTAACCCTCGGTAGAAAAACAAAAAATAAATATTGTAAAGTATTCGAATTTTACACTTAGTTTTGCATACACGTAATCTTTGACATTGTACCTTTATGGAATACTATTTTTACCGAAAATAAGAAAATCCTACGCAAGATATAAAACTAAACATTTGGTAGGGGTACACTGTTAACTTCCAATTCCCTATATTTTCGTTCTGCCCCCCCCCCTCTCCCCCCACTTTATAAAGCGATCAAAATATATGAGAGCATATAGGTACATTTTCTTTCACAACTACTTACTAGTTATTGTATTTGTATTTTTTTTTTTAAATATCATATAATAGTTATTGTATTTTACTAAAAAAATCCTATAGATGTGAAGAAGAAAATTGTACCTCAATGCGCTCAATTCCTCAAATTAAAAACATTCAAAAATTTAATTTGTCTTCCCCATTATAATTAACGACTGCTGGCGTAAACTCGTGTGACTTTTATAACCTTACTCACACTTGATTGATGAATACACTAGAATGAAAAATGTTGTCACGTTACATGTTAAAGAGCTATAAAAATCAATGTATTGACAGGCATATCACTCTATTTTACTAAGGCCCACCCATTATTTTCATCTTTATTCAAAAACAACAAATGGCTACAAACCAGGATAAATTTCCGCTGTAATATTTTCTTAGGAATAGCGATAATGTCTTTATCCCCGTAACATGATGTGTCAGAACTATGGAAACTGTATTAACGGTGTCGTTTTTATTTACTCGAGTCTGAAAAACTATCAAAATTGATGTAGATTTCATATTATTCATTGTATAAAGAGGAAGTCCCAGAGAGTAGTTACAGCATATCATCCTTTAATTTTTTTGAACAAGTATTTCACGTTTAGCGAGACATTTTTAATGATCAACCAAAATTTCAGCGTCAATTGTAGAATTATAAGCAAGATACAGAGCTCACAATTCTGCTAGGTTTGAGTCATATTTTGTTCACATGAGTTTATTACATTCAGGTCAAGTTTTGTAACTTGGTATTTCCTATTCAGCATTTAAAATGGAAAAAAAAGAATGGCCTTAGATCTGTGTACAACATAGAATTGTGAGCAAAGCTCTGTATCTTGCTTATAATTCGAAGCTTAACACTCAAATATGGTTTGTAAATAGAAATTGTAAACAATTAAACATAAGAAACATGCACTATAACAAATAAAGAGCACAATTTATTTTTCAAAATGAATCATATATATACCTACATATTTCCGTCAGCGATATTAAACTCTATTTAAACTGAATAAACTTAAGATCATATTTATTATTTTATATATATATAAATATATTTATATACTCTTGACTTGGAACGATATTAATGACATTTACAAGTAAGTCTTGCATGTAACACAACAATAACATAGATAGAAAGAAGTGTTTGAATAATAGTTAAAAGTTTCCATGAAAATGGGTGGACGCGTGGGGTGATGATTTGTCTTCCTTTACTCAAAATCATTTTTTAAAAATAAAAATTCCATATATTAACTGGTTAAATTCGAATCATTTTGGCTACTTTTTTGCATTTAATTTGCTTATGACGAAATCGCCGGATGAAACTTATTCCGAGAGTATTTCTTAAAATCAATACATGTGATGCATTCGAACTAATGAACCTTCGGACTAGTAGGCCTTCGAACTAATGAACCTTCGGACTACTGGGCCTTCGGACTAAGGAACCTTCAGACTACTGGACCTTCGGATTAATGAACCTTCGGACTACTGGACCGTTATTTACATCCACTAAGTATGATTCCCTCCATTTCCTTCGGAAATTGATCGAAATTCATAGCTCTATAGAAAATGACAAGACTGAAAACTACACGGTCTAGTTCTAACCTGATTATCGATCGGTCGAAACCTTTAGTAACCTTTCTTTCTTTCACACAGAAAACATTGCTTTTGAAAAATTAAATTGTTTTTATGTCTTATATAACTGGAACTAGAATTTACTTTCATTAGATTAGCTTAAACTGTACAATTTTCTATAACCACGCAAAATTTATTGTTTTTAATTAAAGATATATTATATTTGTACAATTCATTTAGCAGGGTATGACCGTATATTAAATGCAATTATTTCTGGCGTGTTCAATTCACTAATAAAGGTTCCAATAACTATTGCCTCTGAAGAAGGTGCTTTTGTGTTTAACTTAAACGTTAAACAATTAGAAGTATACAGTTAGCTCTTCTAGTTGTAACAATAAAAACAAGATCATACACATCTTTTAACAGAAAAGCAGATTAAACATCTCTATTAATAATTTGAAGAAAAAACATCAGATCTTCTAGAAGAAGAAGAACGTAATTTTTAATAAGGTTTGATTTAAATAAATTTTTGGATGTTTGGTTTTTTTTATAAATGCAGTTAACAAAAAGAGAGAAACTCAAAGTTGTATAATTAAAAATTGACCACTTTTCATACAGAAAATTTGCGGTCGCAAATAATAACTCTATCTCCAGCTTATAAGACCAAAGGCAACGTATTTGCGCAGTTTTCAAACCCTGCGTTACTTTCATTCGGGGCCACAATTGTGTATCAAAATTTTCATAAGAGTACATGTATATACAAACTTGTAGGAAAAATTCTTCTTCTCTAAAACTACAATGCTTTTATTTTGAAAATGCTATGTAAGCATCGTGGTTAAGTGTCCATTTTAATTGTTCACACCCTAAACCCAATCCTGGGACATTAGAAGGGTTCAAAGTTTCATATATTACATGTAGGTATACATATGTTTATATTGAAAATCTTCTCAAAACTGCAATGTTATGATATTTGATATAAATATGAAAGTATCCTGATAAAGTATAAATTCAAAATTGTTCAAACTGTGACAAATGTGATGTTGGTTCTAAGAAGGGTTTAAAAGCTTTATATATGAATGCAGCTTACATTTTAAATTGTTCAAACAATGACCCACGAATCTAGAACTGGGAGATGAAAAAAATCTTTGTAGGAATGATTGGGGAAAACCTTAAAAAATATTATTTGTTTCAAAAATGCAATTTGTAACATTATCAAATATATATGTATATGTATTGAATATAGTTTTTATTCTTAACTGTTGAAACAAATACCACTAAAACCATAATAAGGCCCAAATGGGGCCTATTGTTTCACATACGAATATGTTGAGAAATATCTGAATACCTTCTTAAATAAGGTAAGTTCTTTTAAAATGTCCATATCATTTTAATGTTGCTCAGGGAGGCAATTGGATACTTGGCCTTTTGTTGTATATCTATCAAAGAATTTTGGAAAGCAATACTTCCAATAATATTTTAATTACTTTATAAACAACAATGTGCCGGATAATTATGCCAGTACCAAGGTGGCATTTTTGCACCCGCTTAAGATGCAGTTTCGTAAAAATCCATTTATTTCAAATGATAGACCATTGTCTAGTGAGTCTATAACCACTTTGGTTTTTAGTGTTTCTCACCTGACAGGTGATATATTTACCTTTAAAAATTAATATCCCATAGGAAAATGATAATTCCCAAAGGAAAAATAAGTTTCCTACAGGAAATATTAAAAATCCTATAGGATTTTCGAAAAATCCTATCGGAATTATATTTCCTACAGGAGATAAGTATTTCCTACAGGAATTTAATTCAAACAAGTAATTTTCCTATCGGAATTTAAGATTTCCTATCGGATTTTAAAATCCTAAAGGAGTTATGTTCAAATCCTATCGGAATTTAAATTCCTATAGGGAATTCTTTTATTCCGGTAGGAAATTCCAAATATCCTACAGGAAAATTGTTTTTCCTATGGGAAAAAATATTTTCCTGTAGGAATTTATTTTTTAAAGGTAAATATCTCACCTGGCAGGTGAGATACATTAATAACATTGGTGGTTATAAACTCTCTAAGCAATGGTCTATCAAATGGCATACTTGAATTTTCGATACATGCAGCTTAGACGGGTGCAAAAAATGCCACCTTGGCACTGGCATAATTTTCCGGCACAGTGTTAAACGTATAAATGATATCTACATGTGGAAATATTTCTATTGTTGACTGACACCACTTCTTCCATATATCAGTAAGAGAATTTTCCATGCAATGCTATAGAAAGACTTGTTTTAGAGTTCGCAGCATGCCTTTCAAGTTTGTCAATTACAAATTCACTTAATTTGGACATATCCTAACTATAAGTACCAAAGAGTTTGCGACCGTTCTTTTGACGCTTTGGTTACTTTGTTTCTTCTTTTTACTTTATATTATTTACATGTAATTCGAAGTTTTATTATCAGAGTTATCTGTGAGAGGATTTTCTATGTTATACAAAAGCTCGAGTTGTTTTCGAGACCACACTATATATCCACGTACTTCAGGCATATTTTTGGTTTAGAATGACACAATTGTAACCGGTTTTTTTTCATCGCTTGCGTAAAATTATTTTTTACTTTTATATGTTAAATATCTAATTGCTTTAAACAGCTGTTAAAGACTTGAAAATAATAATGTCTTAACATGCAAGAACATTATAAAAATTCACCTCTAATAAGTTTTATTTTGAAAATGTAATTTTCAACGACCACGGAAAAATTATTGATATTTAGTACCTGATTTTGAAGAAAAAAACTTAGATTAAAAAATATAGTAGGAGCGTATATTGAATTCAATGATTTGTGGTATCGTCACTTCCCTAATAACGGTTGCAATTACTATTGTCTTAGTAGATCTAGAGGGAGTTTTTGCTCTTTGACTTCAACGTTTTATGAATAGAATTATACATTTGGCTCTTTTAGCTGTAACGATGAAACCAAGATCTCATTAGACAGCTATTATTAGATTGATTAAAGAGTAAAACATAGAAAACATTACTTTACTAGTATTTTGAAGAAAATACAATCAGATCGATCTTCTGAACAAAAACAAATTACCTAATAAATAAGGTTTATTTAACAAGTATTTTATATTAATTAAATAATTTAACAAGATAGTTAAAAAAAATCGAAGTTGTCCAAATTTGTAACTAAAATTTCTGTCCTTTAAAACTTGACCACTCTTGACACAGAAAATTTGCGGTCGTCGTTCGAATATTCACTCTATCTCCAGCGTTTAAGACCAAAGGCACTGTCTTTGCACGGTTTTCAAACCCTGGATTACTTTCATTGTTGCAATTGCCATGCTTTCCGTTTTCCATTAACCAAGATTTCTGCGTCAAATATTTTTCTAGGATCAACTAAGTTTGACCAAGAGAAAATATACAGCCTTGCAAATGGCGCTGTGAAAAATCCGATGTGAGGATTGTATGCGTTTTCGTAGTTTAAGAATAATTTATCACGAACAACATTGACTGGCGTATTTCTGTGCAAGGTCAGGTATTTTGATATGTATGCATTGAAGGCAATTATTGATTTTTTTTTAAAGAAAACAAAATAATAAAGTAACCTGACGTCACGGTACAAAATACTTCCCGAATATTGTACCCCGTCGTAAAAAAATCAAACATATTGGTATCAAAGAACAATTCATACGACGAAAAAAAGGAAACATGTTTATTTAGGAACCATGAATATAAAATTACCTTTTATATCATTGTCTATGTTTTTGACACAGCGGTAAATAATTTCCAAATATTTGGAAATATTTGCAGAAGGATCTCCGAAGTTTCTGCCGGTGGCATGTGGGTGGCAAGTTTTGTAACCGTTGCAATCCCACTTGACCCTAATTTCTGATAATTTTGATCAACAGGTTGATGTATAACTCTTACCACTTGGACACACCTTGTCATTCGTCCGACTGTACTTGGCGGACACTATTTTGATGTTTGATCCATTCACACAGCGTACCATACCACTTTGTTCAGTACAGGGACAAAAGTTTGATCTAAGAATATGAGAACAAAATTGGAAATATACCACATTAAGGTAGCTTTATAAATATGTTCTAAAGATATATACTTACCGGTTGCATTTACCTTTTGAAAAACTATTGTCAAAAAAAGAAGTATAACCCTAAGAAAAAGATATGTAGACATCTTTTATCTTTAAAAAACAGTATATTAGTATATTAAATTTTGTGAGGAGAGAGAGAGAGAGAGAGAGAGAGAGAGAGAGAGAGAGAGAGAGAGATCGCAACCCACGTAGACCAGTGGTTTCCAGTCTTGATATCTTGATATTCTTGTTTTTTTATAAAAATATCAGTAACTACTTTGGCCCACTTTATAACCAATAAGAGGATTGTATTGAAAGTTATTACTGATTTGGTTTCAACAGGACTATGCAATTTACACATTTTCATTTTCTGGCTGTAACAGATTGTCTGAAAAACACAAGCAAAAATATCTTAAACATAGATGACTCTGTCGGTGACAGTTATCAGTGAAATTTAGTTTTCGGTATGTAGTTAATACACAGACCCAAAGTTTTATTAAAAGTGTTTGTCAAATATAATGAATTGATGATTTAAAATAAAGATATTCGTTCATATACCCGAAACCTGGACCTTTGCTTGATATCATGGACACTTCCGGTTTGGTTGAATTCATCTCAGAGCTTTCGGATTTTTGTTGGTTGTCGGTGGAAATGGCGATACACTTATATAATTAAAAAAATATATTGAAATAATTTTAACGGATCGCCAAATATTCTTACCATTATTATCTAGGACGAAATAGTGATTACAATCGTAAGAACAATTCAGACAACAACATTCTAACGGCTCTGTTTTTTCCTCAATGGTCGGTCGGCAAATTTTAAGTGTTTTTCATTTGAGTAAAGACTAAAATCAATTGCAAAAAGTTGACATTAATATAAAGCACGTGCTGAAAAATACTCCTTTCTTATTTTGAGTTTTTGTCACGGGTTTTTGATTTTTATTAGGATTGTTGCATCTTATTTGTGCTATTGATGAGAAGAATAGAAGTCGGTAACGAAATGTTGAAAATTCCATGTCATTTTATTTTATAGTTTTTAAATAATTCTATTTTGTCATGCAACTTTAACCGCTACGCACCCACTGTTATTGTCAATGTGTTGATATCATTTATCTTATTCATGCGTAATATGTATTGATTGTTATATATTAAACAGACATCGATGTACTTGCATAATTTCATAAGAAAAAGACGGTCAGCAAAAAGGTTTGGGAGAGGGAGCAGGCTGACGCTTTTCCCGTTGTTACATGCCTAAACAATTGGTGACATTATATAATCAGTTATTTATTTGAGATAATAAAATTCAATGTGGTAATAATATACTTGTAAATTTCTGTATAAATGAAAAGAGGTCATGGATGCATTCCCCCTACGCACCCCATCCACTAATACACCCCCTAAAAACCCAGATATGACAAATTGTATAGATAACCTTTACATATGTAGCAACCTGAATTCAATTTAATCTATTTCACTCAAACTCACACGATCAACATAATAGTTATTGAGGTACGTATAAAAGATTTGAAATCGTCAGATGTTAATTATTGAACACAAACCAAAACGAGACATGCATATTAAAATCAAAGAGGACATATTGAATTTTTTAAGTATAAACGTACAAATCCTCCGTTATTTTAGCTTTAAATATGAAATCAATTCTAAGAATTTATACGTATTTGGTCAATTAGAAATATAGAATATATAAAGCTTCTTTCTTATGCAACAAAAATGCATTCCATTCTTGTACAAAATAAATTTTGCTCGAATTACAAAAGATACAAAATTATTCATTCAGTGGAATACAGAACCACCTACCAGTTTCAACAGGTAGACGAAAATTTGACACTCTGAATTAATTTTTGATTCTACTGAGTCTTTGCACAAATCATATAAGATAGAGCTTATTTGTTTTTTTTAATTCAAGTTATGTTTCATCAATTTTACGTGAATACATTAAAAAAATATTTAAGATTTTTGGTATATTCCTTTATTTTACGGCCATATATATTAAAACTGGTATTGCAAAGGATCTATCTGACAATATACTGGTGATAAATATCTCTTCATTTTCAAACAAACCTCTACTCACCCAAATTGTTATCGTTTTAATTTATGATGCACATGTATATGTATATTGAATGTATATTAATATTTTGGTAATAAAAAGGGGAACAATGAATGACGTAGCCACAATCAGAGATCAAAGAGAATGGATGTGGATAAGATAGGGCAAATGCCCATTCGGTTTACAGCATTATTGTAAATAATAGCATTTATGTAAATTGTGATATGTTATATTTATGCCAGTATTAAGAAATTAAAAGTCTAGTCTAAATATTATGGTAATTCTAATTCTTGAGTATTTTTGAGAATTTAGCTGATCGTCTTCAATTGTCTACATCAGCCAATCAGATTGCGGCGTTTAGTCGCGCGATGTTTTGACTACGACATTTTAACTGTCAACTGTCAACAAGTTTGTAAATACCGCAGCTATTTTTGGTTCAAACTGGTTTGTTTCACATTGGCGAGAAAATACGAAAAAAATATCAAATTGTTATTAAAGAGCTCTTTCCAATTGTCTTGGCCATTGAGATTTGGGGTGAGGAGATGAAAAACAAAACGGTTCTCTTCATGTCTGACAATTTAGCTGTTGAACAGATTATCAATAAACAGACTTCCAAAGAAGTAACTCTGATGAAATTAGTACGCCGCCTAGTGTTAGCAACCCTGAAATGGAACATTCATTTTCGAGCGAAACATATACCTGGCAAATATAATACTGCAGCTGATAAATTGTCTCGTTTCCAGTTTCGGGCAGCCTTTCAGTACATGCCCTCAAGTGGAACCCAATCCAACACTCATTCCAGAATCCTTGTTGGAACTTTAAATTTGCAAGCTCAGCAGCTTTTAGGCGCGGCATTATCTGACAACACAAAATATGCCTACAAAAGAACATGAAATCTCTTATTCAACACTTTCCAAATATAACTTCAATTCCTCTTTCACCTGCATTATTATGCAGTTTTATTGCTTATCTGTTTTCTCTCTTGGCTATTCCCCAGTGAGTATATCTTCTAATGTTTCAGCCATAAGCTATGTACAAAAAATTCTTAGCCTTCAGGATCCATCTGAAACATTCTTAGTTAAAAAAAATCATACAGTGATGCCATCATTCTGCACCTAGTAAAGATTCCAGGTTACCGATTACAGGTCCCATTTTGGCAAACATGTTAAATTCAATGGATTTTTCTGTAAAAAATTTGTACACTAGAAATTCTTCTAAAGTCCATTTTGGTTAGCTTTTAATGCTCTCTTGCGCTTAGGTGAGATTGTTGTAAAATCCAAAACTGATCCGTGTAAAGTAATTCAGAGAAATGATGCTACTTTTGAAATGCTTCAAACAACACCTGTGGCTGTTGAAATTGTGTTAAAAAATTTCAAAACAAATAAAACACATGACATTTTTTAAATGCATCTTAAAGCATCAGATAATAAGGTAATGTGACCCGTTCAAGCATTATATAATTACCTACATTTATTTCGCCAGTCAGGTCCATTGTTTCATTTTATGGGAGGTGAACCAGTAACTCATGCATTTGAAGTGAAAAATCTTACTAGTATTATTGATTTTGTTGGTTTGAACTCTGCTCTATACAAGGGTCACAGCTTCAGGATAGGGGCACCCCCACACGCGGCACATTTGGGTTAATCTGAAAACTGTTGTTTTTCGTTGTTGTCACAGAGACTGTAAGTAAGATGTTGTTGACATATTTCATTAAATTTATTCAGTTTTTTGTTATACTGTCACTTTAAAAAGAACAGCTGCAATAACTATAGCCTTTGGATTTTGTGATTTGACTTACCCGTTTATCTCTCCACGGTTTTGTTTTTTTAGTGATATCGGTTTGTTTTCCATTAAACAATATTTAGACTATAACAATTTAAGGAGCACAGACCCACTCTAAAAATGGAAAGGGTTTGAAGTTCTAAACAAAGATATTTTTAGAGGTTTTGATACGCATACGCCAATTAAAGCAGCACAATTGTTCAAAGTATTAAGGTTTACAAACCGATGTTATGTTAAATATACATTATCAGATTTGTTAATATTTTAATTTTTCAGTTTCCTATCCGTCCTTTTATAGACATTTTACATGCCTTATGCATCCATCTTTTTTTTCCTTTTCTTACATACAATATACAGGGAAAATTTAAAATCTTTTTCTAAAATATCACTATCATTGACCAGAAAAGTTGAAACTTAAGTGAAAACATCTGTAAATTGTGAAGATTCATGTTTGTTTATAAAACGATCTCCAGGGGTGTGATGGGACCACAATTGAAGATCAAACTATCACATGGCCATATATTGGGGGAAATCTTTACAAACTTCTATTCATGAATCATTCGACTAGAAAAGTTGAAACTTGGTGGTATCACAGAGACTGTAAGTAAGATGTTGTTGACATATTTCATTAAATTTATTCAGTTTTTTGTTATACTGTCACTTTAAAAAGAACAGCTGCAATAACTATAGCCTTTGGATTTTGTGATTTGACTTACCCGTTTACCAAATAGAATTACCACAGATTCTGAGACATCTGTTTCATATTTTACTAGAAAAAGACGTTAATGGTAACAACAAAACTATATGATAAACGTGATGATTTTAATTTTTCCATCGTCAACTTCACATACTTATGTAGCAATATACCATCATCACCTGCTTATGGGGTTTATGTCTCTCAGCTTATTCGTTATGTAAGAGCATGCTCTACATACGAACACTTTCTGAAACAAGGCAAGCTACTAACAAACAAGTTGTTGAAACAATAATACCAAGAACTCGTCTAAAATCATCCTTAAGTAAGTTCTATGGTCGATACAATGACCTTGTCAGCAAGTACAATGTTTCATTAAGAGACATGCTGACTGAGGTTTTTAATACTTGTTAGACCATTATTTATAAACCGAACTGACTACGGTTTCTTCTGTTTTTCATAACTTTGACAATGAGCACACGGCGGGTGAGACCGGCCGGCAGGGTATGCTTACTCCTCCTAGGCACCTGATCGTATCTCTATCTTTATAGAGGTTCGTGTTGCTCGGCTTTGAATTTGTATTTTTTAATGGATTTTTGAGATGGTTGGCGGTTTGTTATTGTCATTTTTCATGCATTTGGCTCTTCTAGTTGTAACGATGAAATCAAGATCACACCAACAATCTATCAGATCTTTTGAATATATAACACAAGAAATAAGGTTTGATTTGGGATGTATTCTATATTTCTTATACAAGATAAAGTGAAAAAAGAACTCAAAGTTGTTTCAAATGAAGAATTAAACTTTCCATCCTTTAAAACTTGACCACTCTTGATACAGAAAATTTGCGGTCGTCGTTCGAATATTCACCCTATCGCCGGCGTTTAAGACCAAAGGTATTGTGTTTGCACAATTTTCAAACCCTGGATTACTTTCGTTGTTACAATTGCCCAATCCTTTTCGTTTTCCATTGACAATGATTTCTGCGTCAAATAATGTTCTACCATTAACTAAGCTGGTCCAAGTAAAAATATACAGCCCGGCAGATGGCGCTGTGAAGATTCCGCTGTGAGGATTGTACGCGTTACCGTAGTTGAAGAATACCTTGTCATACACAACATTGACTGGCGTATTCCTATGTAAGGTCAGGTGTTCTGATATGTATGCATTGAAAGCAATGATTGGTTTATCTAAAAGAGAACAACATAATGGGTGAACTCGTTGTCGACAACAAAATAAGTCTTAAATATTGTATTTCCTTGTAATCATTCGAAAATGAATTGAAGACAATTTGTTCCTGTTTTGCATACAATTACATTTAAAAACCAGGATCTAGGTTCATGAAGCAATATTAGACTTTAGGAAAAAGTTAATGTCTCTTGATTAAATACGTACACTGACAAAATTGAAATGCTATTAAAAGTGTCTTGATCTAACGTTGTTGATTACAAATTCCAAATAACATATTATGATAAACTAAGCAATAATTTTATGACTGACAGAAATTTTGTCTTAAGTATAAAATTGCTGCATGATCCCGAGGCCTCGTGAAGACAGATATGTGCAAAACTAAATAATTTGTTCATGGATCGAAAGTATTTATCAAACGGCATATATTTGTCGGTTTTTGTTCAGTAACTTGCATCCAAATCTGTTTATAGAACGAAAAATGACTAAGAAATAGCAACATGTGATCAGAAATATTTTTAGAATTTCTTATGCCATTTGGTCGTTGTTTTCGATTTTTTTTTATCATAATTATTAGTTAAAAGAATTCATATCAAATACTGATTGAAATCTAAAACAAAAACAGTTAGTGCTTTGTGTGATCATGACCCTTTTTCGACAGTCAACTGTGCCTATTAGAAAAACAAAAATATAGATAATATGTAATGTCTGTATTTTGATGCTATTGACCTGGTCGAAAGAAGTTTACGATCGACCGATTGGCTATTCTGCGATCGATTACCATTCCTTAAATATTTATGTTCATATACATGTACATATATAAAAAGTAAAATTTTAAAACTACCTTTTACCTCCTTGTCTATATTTTTGACACATCGGTATCTAACTTCTAAATATTTGAAAATATTTGCACAAGGGTTTCCGAAATGTACGTTTGTGGCTTGTAGATGACAAGTTGCGTAACCATTGCAATTCCACTTGACTTTGATTTCTGATGATTTTGATCGACAGGTGCGTGTGTCAGTTTTACCACCTGGACACACCTGATCATCTGTACGTCCGTAGTTGGCTGACACTATTTTGATTTTCGATCCATTCTCGCAGCGTATAAAACCCCTTTGATCAGCACAGAGAGCAAAGGTTTGATCTATGGAGATAAAAACAAAAACAAATGTAGATTTACCAAATGATAATAGTTTTAAACTGTCTTAAGGATATGTACCTACCAGATGCATTTGTTTTTTGAAACAGTGTCGTCGAAAAAAGGAGTAAAAAATGATGCCATGTCATCTTTTACCTGTAAAAAAAAAACAAATTTAATTTCATAATATAATGAGTGGAAAAAGGGAGAGAATGTTTTGAATGAGAGAGAGAGAGAGAGAGAGAGAGAGAGAGAGAGAGAGAGAGAGAGCACCTGGTGGACCTCTGGCTGTCAGTCTGATTGCTACCTCAAAATTTCTGGCTTTTATAAAAAAAATTTGTACCTTTTATAGGCCATTTTATACTCAGTAAGAGTGTTTAGCTATGATTTATTATCAATTCGGTTTCAATAGGAATCTGCATGCAATTTACACACTATTGTGCTGTAACATGTTGTTAGAAGAACTTCAGTCATGAAGAACAGTCAACAAATATGACGCTCTCTGCAATAGTCATGTTAGTAAGCTTTATCAAAGTAAATTAAATTTGTCAGTGTATAAATATATGACACTTATAAATCTATTTGAATATCATAGATTAACGCCATTCAAATTAACCAAATTTGGCATCTAAATACACTTACAAATTCTTATACAGATTCAATAATGACAAGTACATCTGTTAACGGTATAGGTAATGATATATCAACCTGTTACTTCGCCATAAACAAATACCAGCAGGTGTTTTTTTTCTTTGAACAGTTGCGTCTCAATAACTCTTGATAGCGAAGTCAAAATAAACAATCGTATGTTTAAGCACAAAACACATAAGCTGCTACAATGCTAAAAGCGTCATATAAAATTGGCTGGCTGGGAACAAAGAGAATTTAGCAAATACTTTCCAAATTTTGTTTCAATTCAGTATCTAGATAAACCAAATATGATGAAGTGCTTCTGTTCAAGTTCAAGCCATGTTTCAACGATTTTAACAATATTCAATGATAAATAAATTGGTATACCTCTACTTGTACAGCAACAAATTACAACAGGCATTACAGCTTTATCACAAGGATACACATGACAACTGACTAGTAAATTAAGATTTCTTAAAATAACCCAAAACATTTTCTGACTGTTTGCTAATGCATAGTGTAAAAGAGCTTTACAAAGAACCTGGGCAAGATAAAGCATGACTCTCAGTTAATAGAAATCGTTAATTTTTTCAAAACATTGCTCGGAGAATTTTTTTTTATTTTGGTTATTTCATCTTACATAGCTTCGGTATAAAAAAAAAAAAACTTTTCACCGCTTATGTAATTCTTCAAATAGTTCAGCAAAAATAAAAATATCGTTAATATACAGAAGAATACATAGTCTAAAATACCATACCAATTTTCTCTTGTTTTAGTCATGTTAACATTTTCTAACCCCATTATGTTTTTATTTATCAGAAAGTTCTTGTCATTAATATACAAGGAGAAAAAACTACTGTACTTGAAGATTACAGCTTAAAACTTGAGAGGGCAAACCTTTTATGCTTCTCTTTGATTTTCCATATACATAGATGTATTTCTTATATAATTTAATTCATTACCATTGATTTATTCTTAATTGACTTTAAAGGTAATATCTTATCACAGTATCAAACGCAAAGATTGCTGTATATTAGAAATTCCTTTAATTTTTTTTTGTATTGCATAATTTCCCGTTTAAATTGTATATGTTTTCATTTGTATTGAATAAATTTTCATTTAACCTTTTCTAGAATCTTTTATTTGTATTGTGTAACACATTTTAGAGACTGTTTATTAATTATAGTTGATACGATAGTAAGCTTATTGTAAGTGAAATATATCACAAACGGACAAACGGGCAAAGTTATGTGACAAAAAAATGTATAGTTATTTAAGAAATATTTTTTTTAAGGTTTTAAATCATAAAATAGCAGTTAGATATCTCTTAGATATACATGCATATGTATTGCAGGATAGGATGCAGGATACAGGATATAGGATAGGATAGGATTGTTTTGTCAACTTTCACGATAGCAGCACTGTAGATATACATAGCTTACAAAACACTTTTTCAGTATTATTAAACTGGTATCGTACTTCCAAATATTTCAAAAAATTTGAGCACGTTTTTCCAAAGATTTGACTTGATGCCGAAGATGGTAGGACGAGTAACCATTACAGTTCCACTTGACCTTGATTTCTGATGACTTGGAGAGACAGGTTCGTGAATTATTGCTACCACCTGGACACACCTGGTCATCTGTGCGTCCGTAGTTGGCCGACAGTTTTATTTTGTTTCCATTACCACAACATATGAAACCCCTCTGACTGTCACAAAGACCAAATATTTAATATGAAAATCCCCTATAAATGACCTATAATATGTATGGGCATATTTTTCTAAAAAAGGAGATCATTATTGAACTATATATTAATAGAAAATATAAGCTAACAAAACGCATTGCCCATTGAAGACACGATATAATTAATGACGATATGAATATCAGTAATCTTTAATAGCGAAGAAATACCATTTTGTCCTAAAGATAAAAAAGCAAATAAATTAAATATCATTTTTTTTTAGAAAAAGACAAACGTGAAATAGAAAGAGATAAAGAAAAAAAGAGAGAAACCTGAATTAAAATTCTTTGGTCTTATGTCTTTTCATGACCTAATGCTCAGCTACTAAAAACAGTTGAATAGTGGTTATTGTATTTTTGATAATGACGGTAATGTATATCATAACTCAATGGCATGTAATTAACACATTAACCATATCAATATACTGTTTCTAATTAAAAAAAATACACAAGTTTCTAATCTTTTAAGCTTATTTTTTGCAATGGAGTTCGCCGATGGATCTTAATTTGGTCCCTTAAATTTTTCACATATTTCACTTTGATTGGCATACCTAAGTAGGACATGTTTGGCCTTGAATAAAAAATATAGCATTAAAAAAATATCAAAAATAATATATGTACATAATTGCTCGATTTGAAAATATATTACATGTAAATGTTAGGAAACTGTTAAATACTGTTTTATAGTTACATCCACTAGTTACATCCATTGAGTATGATTCCCTCTATTTCGTAAGGAAATTGATTGCAATTCATAGCTCTGTAGAAACTGACAGGACGGAAATCTACATGCCCTTTTTAGCGCTTAGTCCAAACCTTCATCAACCTAAGAAAAATCACGGACTGCGCGAAATAAATATGATAATGTCAGACTCAAATTCCCATAGGAGACGATTTGGCTGTTTTTTATAGGTAACCTACTAATGTACGTTAACATTAATTAAGTTAATAAACTTACTTTTTACAATAAATTTATTAATTTGTTGAAAGAAAGATGTAAATATAAACAATAAAATGCTTTCTTTGATGATTCATGCGGATTATGAAGGTAGCGATCATTGCAACGCGGGTTATGTAAATTTTTGCAATGTCGCCACCTTCATATCCCGCATGAATCACCAAAGAAAGCATCTGTTGTTTTATTTGCTATAAACCATTAAATACAATAATTTAAATCAACTTTGATCAGTTTATGCTTGAAACCATGTAATATGTTTGACAACATAATCAATGTTTTTAAACTATGCTATAATATTTTGATATTTTTGAAAAATATTTTTTTTCAGTATAAAATGTTGTTTAACATTATTTTAGATCATCATTGCGTATCTGATCCCCTTCTTGCCATTCAAAGGTCATACCAGTCGATGCACTTACTGACTGTGTATAGCGTGTTAAGCGTAAAAGGCCAATTGAATAAGTCTGATTTTAACTAGAGTGTGTTGTTTTACCAATTATATTGACCTGCATAAACACAAATTGAAATTGAAAACGAGGGTTATGTACATGAAATTAGCCATAGATTTTCGACGATGGTTACTTGTTTCAAATATGTTTTCTACATAAATTGGGATTTTACAGCTAAATGATTTTTGGTGACCAAGAAAGTGATTTTTAAAATACAGTTTTAATGGGTTGTTTTACTTACTATATCAGTTTAATTTTAATCGGGTTCGCTTTTTATTGATTAGCCATATTTTTAAAATTCATTTTATTTCCCTTTTCTTTACTTTACTAACGTATAGCCATACAATGTTTTAACTTCCTGAATGCCTTTTGTTGGACTGTTGAATAACCTAGGCTCTTTTGGAAAACTTAATTGTCTATTTTAAGATCAAACAGCCTTTAAAACAACATGCTATTTGGATTTCAGTGTATTAATGGACGTTTAGTGTGGTGGTTGACCATGGTCAATTTTGTTGGTAAGGGTTAATTGTAACATTTTTTAGAAAATTTAACAAAATCCGAAGATTACAAATGAAACAAAAAAGGTGGTTAGAAAACTTATGAACTCATTGTACAGGAAACTTTTGTGTTGTTTTATTTTTTGTTTCATTTTATACTATTGTTAACATTGTGATAAGCTTGCAATGTTTTTGCTAAACATTATATAATGTGAATGACAATGATAAATTCATTTTAAAGAGATACCTAATAAGGAAGTATTTCATATTTCTTTTGTAAATGCATGAATTATGTGTACTTTAAAACTCGATTTACATATCGTGTATACATGAAATTTTTATCATTACACCACCTAAATACTTCAATGATGTTCAATCTAGAATGTGTCACTGTCATGATAATTGTTTGAATAACAAATTTAAGATTAAAATATCCTCAAAAATCAAATCAGAACAGAAAATCACTGATGACCTTTGCAAATATCAAATGATAAGGAACGCGTTGGAAAAGTAATCGTCACACGTCAGAAACGATAAATGATAACTTCCTTCGTCAAGAGCACTTCATAACTTTTTATTTGTCCCAAAGTAATAGTCGGAATGTTCTACTCATGGCCATTTGCTTCCTTTAAGAATTCATGAATCAATGTGAACGCATGACTTCAGTGTATTATTCTTTTGAAATTTACTTACGTTGTTTTGTACCCTTACGTCTTTAATTTTGTGGCAAAAAATGAGAAAGAAGAGATTTGGAAAGACATGATCTGATGTTACATTTAGCACTCTGTATAAATATATTGAAAATTGTTCAAAAATAAAAGCTAAATGTTAAATGCTTCGAATTTTCTTTACCTAATATTAGTTTATGGCTAAAGAAACCACCTTTAGAATTTTAAGGAAGACACGATTGGTTAATTGATTTCATATCAGTCTCCGTAGGTCAGATGTCTTGATAAAACAGTGACAATCCCGCTTTGTAATGGCCCTTTCACAATTAGCGCACAAGTACTTTACAACATTTTGCGATAGAAGTCTTGCATACGTTGAACGATTTATCGCGTTCGTTGCATGCGTTTTAGTGGTCGCATCAAATTCTAGTGAACATTCACACTATTCAGACGCCACCGAACGCGATCCAAATTAGCGCAATGCAACGCACGAACATTAGTACGAACGTCATACAACGTTTTCTGTACTCGCAAGAGAGATGCACGATTTTTAAAGGTCTTAAGATGAATTGCAGCCGTCTATGCGTGTGTTTTGCAATGTTTTACTATCATTGCACGATTTATCAGCTTCAATTTGCCATCCTATGCTACTAGTATATATACCCTGTTTAAGCATCTCTGCTTAGACCACAATTGACCATTGATGTTTATACCCCCTCTGACTCGGATGGGTATTCGAACCATGGACGCATGATCGCACGAGCGCCGCATGTTCAATCGCATTGAAACATATTTAATCGTCCAATCACCTGATCACTCGTGCGATCCTATCGTATTATCTGACAACACTCACTTTCATTGTACAAAAGTCGCATATAGACGCAAGATTTAATGCGTTTGCATTGCACAACGGTCGCTAGAGATCGTGCGATTTGTGTACGAATACTTTTTAAAATGCGATTATTTCGGCAACAGCTTACGGTTCAAATCTAATTTTTTCGGTCGTACTGAATTCTAAATTTTTGTCGCTCCTGTTCGTGTGCCAATTGATTGTGAAAAAGCATTTCAATGTATTAGTTAGTTGTAATTATGAATGCATACTTTTTTCATTTTTGACTTTCCCCTCCGAAGTTCCGAATGACAACGAAAAAAAAACTAGCGGTTAATGAAAGCGGAACGATTGATAAACAGTGAGCACAAACGGTAGCTGAACGGAGCGTAAAATACTGTGAACGCTAGATGCAAGATTAGCGAACGCCGAACGCACAATAAACGCACAGTGAATGGGCACTGAACAAATTGGAAGATTGGGGAAGTTAAAAGTTTCTGGGACTGTAAAGCCTAGTTAAATAAAACAGGCGTCCATGTATCATGTCCTTTGGTTCTATATGCCAAGTTAACTTTCACTTTTCATTTAAATCAACATCCATTTTTTTTTAAATTACCATTTAAATAAACACAAAGAAATTTTAACGCTCCTAAAAGAAATAGGCAAAAGGAATTTTTCTATGTCTGTAAAAATATATTTCCACGAGGTCAAGATGCAGAAATCTTTGCTGAAATCACTTAATTTACATCACAACAATAAGTGACTTTAAGCACGTTAAAAAAGTAAGAGATAGAAAATGAATACAGAATTGCAACTCATTTCAATCGATTATTAAGTAAATTGTTTTCAATTCATAAACATATGGCTGCTTGTTGAATATCATTTAGATAAATAACAACTATTTACACACAGAAACGTATGATATATTTTGTTTATCTTTTAATTAAAATACTTTTCGACAGATTAAGTTAGTTCAAATAAATTTAAAATTAAATTAATATTGCAATTAGAGTAAAGCAAACACGCATTCAAATCTATCAATAAAGGATTAAACTAAACTTTATTTTACAACGATTGATAAACAAGTTCTACAACTTATATTAATATCTCTCGTTGGCACGGGTGTTAGCGCGAGGGGGTCATTGGATTAAGGATTAAGAAATAAAGGATTCGATGGAAACAACATCTCAACATCGTTAAATTATTTTTTTTAATGTAAACATGGTTATCTTTTCAGTTGGCATCACTCTTACAGTCCATCCGTCCAATATAGTTGAAGTCAATCAGGTGGTGATCCTACAGTGTGCGTTAGATCCAAATCCAACTCCTCCAGTCGTTGTGTTTTTTTCAGATGATCTTGGAAAGAGCCTTTGTTCGTTGGAACCGTACAATGGAGTATGTAAAAATACATCAAGTTCTTGTGTAACTCGTTACAATGGTTCCTGCTCCAATGAAACAGTGTTCAGTATACGGGTAAATGTTCCTTGGACCTGGAACGGAATATCTTTATCCTGCAATTCGCTTTTTTCAAAAAGTAACACTGTCAAATTCACCGTGACAGGTACGTGAATTTTTTTTTTTTTTTTTTTTTTTTGAAACTGGAAATAATGCTTGTGGTTATTACGTTCTTGATACATTTTGTGAGGTTTTAACCTCATGGGTACATGTATGCGTTTATTAAATGTATGATATTAATAATATTGGATAATGAGCAGTGATTATTATTAATTTTTCATTGATAGCTCATTTTTGCTTAAGGTTAGACGCGACCTAACCTCCATTATGTTCTTTTTTTAATCTCCGCAAGATTTCCATTACGTAATTCCAAAATTGTATTTTCAGGATACTTTTGTATTTGGATATATAGTTTTAATTGAAAATTTATACTATGATTTTATTGATAAGCATTAATTTGCATTTTGTATGCAATTAAAAGAAAAATTCAAAATATTCTATCTCCAAGAAATTAAAAGCATGGTAATAGACCCTGAGTTTTTTGGCATCAACAGGTTTAAATGCAAATAAAGAAGAAATAATATATCAAGAATTTTTTTTTTGTATTTCACTCTCCAAGAAACATATTAACTAAATGCAATACAGTTTTTTAAATATCCTTTCATTCACCCATGCTCGCTCACTCACATTCAACTCTATTGGAAGAGGCTTCTTAAATTGAAAAAATAGCCAAACGAAAAAAAAAAAAGAAAAAAAAACCAAAAAAAAAAAAAAAAAAAACAAAAAAAAAAAAAAAAAAAAAAAAAAAACAACCCCCCCCCCCCCCGGAAAAAAAACAAGGTAAGTATAAAAAAGGAAAATGTTAAGAAAGATTAAAGCACGTAAATAAATAACTAATAAACAAAAAGTTAATTAAAACAAATAACACGACTATGATTGAATAATAGTGTTAAAGATAGATAACCAGGGTTGCCAAATATTGACAAATTTATGCATTTCAAAATTTTAACAAGCAATATATTTTTCAACCTTGTATTTGTTGAATAAATAAAATAACAGACCAAAAAGGCATGACAGTTTGCCTTTTTTTAAACAAGTAAACAAATATTGCTTTGAACATAGAATAATTTAATTAATAACTTCGTTGTTTTTAGACAATGGAAGTTCACCTAACAAGATAAACTACATTAAAACCAATTCTTAAGGAAGTAGCATGGTAAATATGCAAGCTAAGGTTGCTTCATATTGTGGATACTTGTTCACAGTTTATGAAGACATGACGAATTGTCTTAACTTCATGTTTACAAAATGAGCAACAGTCAGAGGACACCACATTAATTTTTTAAAAGTAATAATTCACAGGTAGAATTCTATGAAGTAATCTAAATTGTAACTATTGTAGCTGAGTGTTTTGGTTGTTTTCAAGCATACATTAAAAGCATCATTAACACATATTTCGGCTCCATATTGTAACCATTGTAGCTGAGTGTCTTTGGTTGTTTTGAAGCATATATTAAAAGCATCATTAACACATATTTCGGCTCCGTATTGAACCATCTCTGATTCCCACTTGGGTATAGAAGAAGGAATTACATTACAAGAGTTTAAGTGTCTATACACTTCATTAGTACATTTATTATGCAACAACAAAGATTTATAATATATTGGGATAGATGGAGTGATATACCCATTGTATGAATTTTTGGTAAGAATAGATTTAAGATATTTTGATATGGCACTTACTACACTGTTATACTGCATAATACAGACATTCATGTCAAATTTGTGTCGAAAAATATCATGCGGTAAGAGATTTCCATCCATGTCAAAAAAAATCACTGATTATTTTGACACCCCTTTTCATACTAGCTTCTTATAAATAGTGTTCTCATACCCACTTTAATATTTGTATTATACAAAACAGGAATACTAGGGAAGTTTTCTTTGAAGAAACTCCCATCAAAAGATTTTATAACACAGAGAAATGAATTGAAAACATCTTGCCAAAAACCATTATTTTTTGGAATTACGCATTCATATATGAATGCATCACCATAATCAAGTAATTTGTGAACAATCTGTACACCATTAATAGCTTTAAAAATATCTATCCATGATTTTTTACCTTTAATCAACCTTTTTAGCCATGAGCATTTCAATGACATAATAAATTTGTTCATTTCTATCATTTTTAACCCTCGTTGATAGTCTTGAGTTATAACTGAACGTTTAATTTGTTACACTTTGCATTCCAAACAAATTCAAAAATGTTTTTATTGAGAGATAAGATTGTCTCCCTTCTGCGCGTTGGCAGTGATATTAATAAGTGATTTATTTTTGGAATGACTAAAGACTTTACTACAGTCACACGACCAATTGGTGTTAGAATTCTTCTTTTCCTGTGTTGTATCATACTTTTTATTTTAGGAACCTACACAGAGTAGTTTAGGTCAGTAATTTGTTCTAAATCGACAGAAAAATAAATACCCAATAAGTTAAATGTCGTTGAACCACAATCAAGTTTCCATCTAGAGTAATGATAAACCTGATTTAAATTTTTTTCGATCCTATCCAAATTATTTTTGTTTTAAAGCTATTTACTTTTAGCCCGAAAATTTTTGAAAAAAAATTCTAAAGTATCAAAAGCTTCAAATAGTGAATTAGGTGAGCCGTCAAGAATTAAAGATGTATCATCCGCATATTGACTTATTTTATAGTATCACAATGCCCTTAACATCATTATTTTGCTTTATCAAGGTTGATAAAATCTCGGCACAAAGAAGAAATAAATAAGGTGCAACAAGGTCTCCATGCCTACATCCTCTCTCAACAGAAAGTTGTTCTGATGAAAAACCACTTTGTAACACTGCAGCCTTGAAATTTGTGTTAAGTATCTTAACCCATTGAATAATGTATTCACCAAAACCAAAACAAAAAACAAAAAACTCAAGACTTTGTAAATAAAAGACCAAGAAATTGAATCGAAGGCTTTTTCAAAATCTATTAACACCAATAGTCCTGGTATTTTCTTAACTTTAATAAAATGCATTAAATCATATATAAATCTGGTATTTTCTCCAATGTATCTTCCTTTATTAAAGCCTGACTGAGTATCAGAAATAAGATAATCTAAAGTAGATTTAATTCTTGAACTAAGACAATCTGAAATAAAATTATATATAACATTCAAAAGTGTAATGGGTCGCCAGTTTTGGAAAATTGTCTAGGTTTATCTCCCTTTGGCAAACATGATATAATTTCCAAACGTTGAGAAATAGGAAGTTCTTTTTTGGAGAAAATACAATTTATTGACTTAAGGATAAATTCCTTTAGGTCAACCCAAAAGAATTTTAAAAGCTTTACAGTATATCCATTGCTACCTGGGGATTTATTGCTTTTCATGATTTTCAAGACTTCAAAAATTTCATTTTCAGATATATTTCTGTCCAAGGATTCTGAAAGACATTCATCTAATTTTGAAACATGGGTTTGAATAATATCTTCAAGGTCTAGGTCCAAAAATTCCGAGTCTTTTTCTGCATACAGATTTTTGTAAAAAGTTTTAACTTCATTAAGAATTTCTCCATGGTCATAGATCAGACCACTTCCTTCTAGTTCTAAATTTTTGATAGTTTTATTAATATAATTACGATTTTCCAAGCTACAGAAATATCTGGTGGGCTTTTCTCCTTCCTCAACCCATCTGGCTTTACCTCTAATCACATGCCCTACCATCTTTTCTTTCCTTATGTTTTCTACTAATAATCTTTTTTCTTCAATTGCATGTAAATTAATATTTTCTTCAGACTCTAATTTATCTATTTCTTCAAGTAATGATTTTTCTTTATTTTCTCTTCCCTTTTTCTTAAAAGTGGAATATGAAATAGTAATACCCCTAATTTCCATGAGTAGAACATATAAAAATAAACTATCATCTATATCCTCAGTGTCTTTTACCAGATATTGTTTCTTTTACCTTTTGTACATAGTTCATGTCTGAAAGTAGACTATTATTGAATTTCCACAATCCACGCCCCCTTTTAAAGGTTTGAATTTTAATTATGCAGTAACAATGGAGTGATCCGATCTATAACCAGGTTGAATCGAGTAAGATTCCATAGAATTGGACAGACTTTCAGATATCAAAATATAGTCTAAACGCCCTTTTTTTAAAGGTGTTTTTTACGCCAAGTATATACCCTTTTATGAGGGCTTAAAATTCTAAAATAAACCAAAAAATGTAAGTCATCCATAACTTCTAATATTTTTCCCTTGCTTTTGGGTTATTAACTGAATGGTAATTCATCATATCAATAACAGGATTCAGCGCAAGATTAAAATCCCCCGCAAGTATATAAAAATCATTGTCAAATTCCAAAAATGTTTCCCGTACATACTCATAAAACTCAGGACTATCAGTGTTCGGACATTAATGTTCATAAGAGTAACACTATTATCTTCTATAGTTAAGTCTAATGTAATTAAGTTTCCCCCTTCGTCTCTATTTACTTCATGAACTTTATATTCAAACTTGTTGTTAAAAAAATAGAGACACCTCTTGCATATGATCTATATGAGTTAAAAAAAAACCATTTATAGCCCCACAGTGCTTCAACAAGTGGTTCAAATTCGGGAATAAAGTGTGTATCTTGAAAACATATGATAGAATAACCTTTTGATTTATAAATATTCAGAACATCTTGGCTTTTTGATATTGTAGCCAACCTTTGACATTTAACGGTAGCTATTTTTATAGAGTCAACCATTATCAAAAGTGAAAAGTTAAATGCAAACCAAAATGAAATGATTAAAATTTTGAAAACAATTTACGCAGCCACTTACCAATACAAGATGCATCCAGAAAACACATAATTTAATTGTAAAGGAAAAACACTCTCGCTCACTCTCACATAACTTCCATGCTCTTAAAAAACAAACACAAAACATTGAACCCGAATGTCAAACGTTGAATCCCGATCCCGAGGTCAAAACCTTACAGTTACTCCGCATTCAAAAATAAAAAGTTGGCGCCGGTGCTTCAGTTTCTCACTGACATTATCTAGGATGTCGAATTTATGTCTCTTGCCGTTATTATCGAGAGCGAACTTTTTACCGTTGAAATGCCATGCTGAGTGGATCCTGGGGTCATCTTTGAGGTCGCGAATAAGCTTAGCGTTCATCGGGGTTAAATGATCAAACATAATAAAATGTGTTTGTTCTGTCCTGCGAACGGTCCTTTATCACTTTGACCTTCGTTTCAGTGTCGCAAAATTTGGCTATCACTGACCTTGGACCGTCCCGGGCCCCTCCTGGGACCCGATGAATCGCAATGACGTCTGCAGGTACGAGATCGATGTTAACAGTAGTTTTCAGTATCTGGCACAAGTCATCTCGCAGGTCTTCGGCCTGCTTTTCTTCCCATTTAAAAAATTTAATATTATTGTTGGTTCTGGTTAGCGAACGTTAGTGCGTTCTCCGATGTATATTGAATGTGTTTCAGTCTGTCCATCATGCTTCTCAATTCTCGTGCCTGGTTGCTGAACTTTTCCCGAAGAGTTTTAAAGTCAAGATTGAAACCATTCGAAATATCTTTAACCCGGCTCTCATATTCATTTGTTTTGGTTTCAATTTTTTCTTCGAATTCTTTTTAAACCGCTGTTTAGATCTCAAGTGTAGTTTTTTCTTTGATTTCCTTAAGCAATGAATTTTTAACGTCCGTTATAATTTCTTCTTTAATATCTTTTTTCACTTCTTCTAAGATCGAAGTAATCATAACCTTTATTTCTAACTTTTTAACCATGTTTTCTCTGATATCGGACAGGCTATCGTGAATAGATTTCAAGTCAATAGAAATACCTGACACACCTGGCGAGGCCCCCAAAGGGGAATCGATGTCCGAGCTATCCGCTCTCTTCTGTTTTTTCGGTGCTGTTTTATCTGATACTAACGCATTTCTAATAGAGTCCGGAATCTATTGAAGACTTAATTGCACAAGTTTTTTCTCTGGTGTTTTCTTGGGATTTTCTAGTTGTTTCTTCTCAGTCCTATCATCAGTCTTTTGTTTGTCCACCATTTGAACGAATACTCACAACAGGTAAACAAAGTTGAATCCAGATATTACGAAAATCCACGTAGAACAATAGTTGATTACAAATAAACAGAGCTAATGCAAAGCAAAGGTTGCACCCAATTTGCAAATATTACCAAAACCAGCTAAAAGGTCAGAATTAGAACATAATTCAAAAAATATTGCAGAGCTTTTTCTACCCGTGTACTACTCCATCACGTGACCGGAAACTATCAAGAAAAATTATCTAAAACTGAGGAACGTCGTGTGTGTCCTTAAATGTGAAGTAAATTTCATACTTACAATTCTTTATGCAACATGCTGATTGTAGTGTAAACCTCAGAGAATATTTTTTATAAGCACATAATAAATCACCTAGTAAAAGATCTGATTTTACAAAGATAGATAAAGAATTTTAAAAGAACCTTTTGTACATGTTATTAGGTAAGTAATTGGTTGAAAGACAGTAGGGGGCTTTTTTAAGTACGTATCATGGTATAATGGAATTATCTAATAACTTCAAATAAAAACTTAACTTTTTTAAAAAAGAGATAGACTGTAAGATTAAGTAATGTTATGATCAATTTCGGATATCATTGCTCGTGTTAAGGTGGTATGGGACACCGCCATATTGTGACGTACTTCCAATCGAAATAAACAATAAAATGAAGCATAACGTTACAAACTCTTTTCCCCTAAATTGTTACCTAACAGCGTAGCGCAATGGGTTAGAGCGTTAACTACGAATCTGTAAGTCACGAGTTCGAATCCCGCTGAGGCTTTTACAAGTTGTACCTTTCCAAAAATTTAAAACATTGTTTTGTCAAATATTGTAAAATTTGAAAATTTTAAAACGGTAAAAGTATTTTGATTGCAATGTACTTAAATCCAGATTAATCTGGAGAGGTATCCCATAACACCTTAATTAGAATTTTTGTTTAATGTTTAAACTTTACAGTGCCTGTGACATCAGTGACGTTAACCCCGTATTCAACCACAGTGATAGTCGGACAACAGATCAATCTAACATGTACAACATCGTACTGTAATCCACCAGCTAATATCACGTGGTACAAGTCAACGACGGACATAACCAGTCAATCAACATATACAAGAGATGCATTAAATGATTCAGTGAAAACTACATCACAACTGCTGAGTCGGGTTGTCAAAACGGACAACGGACAAGATGTGTTTTGTACAGCCAGCAACACACCAAGCCTAAGCGTAAAGTCTATGGTGTACACATTAACAGTTTTGTGTAAGAATACATTACATTTTTAAAAATGTATTTGAATTAAAGATTTAGAGAAAAACAAAATTTATTAACATTTTTGCAAAACTCGGAAATCCCGTCATTCATATATTTGATCTATTTAGTTAAATCAAAATAACTGGCCAACTTTAAACAGAACAGATGAAAGATTTAGCACTTAAAATTATCTCTGTTATCTTGTAGTAATACGTCCTGCCATTGTTACTAGCACGGAAGTTCCTATGTAGAATTTTATAAAATGGAGAATTTTCTTTACAAAACCTTTTAATATTCTTGTTACAATCAATTCTTATGTAATTTATTATATAAAAAACCTTCATTGTATTTCAAATGTGATGCGAGAAACAAAAAGGAATGTGCATTTTGCCATTTTACTCTTTTACATGAAATATTGACGTGTTATTTGATTTAAATCAAAATCATTAATGTTATTAAAAGTTTGATACAATTAATCACCAAAAATGTTTCAAAAAGAATTTATTTACGGTATATACAATCTTATTAACAACTGTTGATAGATAAACCAGAAGTTACATCAGCGACAGCTAGTCCGTACACAGTTTTAGAGGAAGAGACAGCTACCTTAGAATGTACACTAGCCGCTGCGAATCCGAATATTAGTATACTGTGGAAATGGTTTAAAACAGACAGTCTCGCTAATGTACTTTACAATGGGCCCACCTTTACAATCCCAAATATAAAGAGGAATAGGTCAGGATCGTACAGTTGTACAGCCAGCAACTCTGTAGGGACATCAGTAGCAGTAATAATAGACATAGATATACAATGTGAGAAGAATATATAATTCTATTTTAAAGATTTTTAACATTCCTTTTCAAGGGTATAGCGTTCGCAATTTTAGTTAATAATAAACTGAAATACCTATCGATGAAATCATATCAATTATAGATAAACCAGAAGTGACATCAAGCGCCGAAAATCCATACAGAATTATAGAGGAACAAACAGGTGCACTAGAGTGTAGATTGACTGCCGCCAACCCTAATTCTAGAATCACATGGGCATGGTACAAAACAGACAATCCTGGCACTGTGCTTCACGATGGACCCACATATACAGTTCCAAATATAAAGAGGAAAATGTCAGGGTCGTTCAGTTGTACAGCCAGCAACTCTGTAGGGACATCTGAAGCAGTTAATATTAATATCGATGTACAGTGTAAGTACTATATATAGTTTTAAATTAACCTTGTATTGATGCTATATGTGTCCAATAAAAAATATCAATTGTCATTTCGCGTTATTACATCAAATTTACCTTATATAGATGTGGTTAAAAAACGTAAATTGCAGTTTCCACTTAGCCCATTTAAAAAATTGATCATTGTGAATCATGTCGAATGTAGCGAAAATAAATTGGGGCTAAAATTTCCGAGTTAACATTATCAATATATCGCTATATACATTATGTATTTCTTATACGGATTTTAAAAAAATGATTAAAACTAAGCAATTACAATTTCTATACCCATATTTATTGTCATATATTAATTTTGCTGAAATAAGTTGTTATTGTATATTCATATGTTGAATTAGATAAACCAGAAGTGACATCAAGTACCCCAAATCCATTCATAGTTACAGAAGGACAGACAGTTTCACTGGGATGTATACTGACCGATGCAAATCCAAATACAAGTATTGTGTGGAAGTGGTTCAAAACAGACAGTCCCAGCATTGTACTTTTCAACGGGCCCATCTTTAAAATTCCAAATATAAAAAGGGATATGTCAGGATCTTACAGTTGTACAGCCAGCAACTCAGTAGGGACATCTGAAGCAGTTAAAGCTGACTTAGATGTACAGTGTAAGTACTTTTTATTGTCTTGTGTAAACATTCGTTTATGTTCAATGGATATTTGCCCTGTATAAAAGAATGTTTTGTTTAGTCCTTGATATTTTAATGTGTGAGCAAGAGTGTTGGCTTCTGTTAAATATGAAATGAAAAGAAATCAAAGATTTGAATTGAATATAGGGAACTTAAATTATATAAAATACACATTAATTTTGTGGGTTGTTTTTTTTTTTTTTCATTTTTTACAACATACAGGTATTCACAATTAAACTGCGAAATAAAAGTGCATACATTTGTAAATGATAAACATTAAAAAGTATCTATTATGTATGTTACTTTTCTTATGCAGTTTAAGTCTACTCGTGAATTCTGATTTTGAGATATTGTGTGTACAGATAATAAAATCATATTTAATGAAGAGAGAATTGCAGCGAGTTGTGAAAGAGGAAAATAAAACAACCTACATAAAATACATATACCAGATATACCGGCTATTATCTGTCACATTATTATTGTCGATGGTTTTCACATTCTTTATATGAAAATGCATTAGTAAATTCTTGTTACGCAAAGCAAATTTGTATGATTTGAAATAACAGTCAAGAATAAAAGATTATGATGCATTTTTTTTAAAATCAATTTTCAACAAAATATTCCAAAAATTGTTAATGAAACAAATAAAACATTTTAAAGATCATCTTGTATGTATAACAAAGGGTTACATTCATAGCGTATTATTCTTGTTAGTTTAGTTTTGAGCCAACGTCACCTAAAACACAATGTATGTGTTTGTGTCGACGTCATTAACCTTGGGAAATTTTATATAGAAATTGTTAAAATCAAAATGTAGTTCTAATTTTATCTAAATTTAGCATTTATATTGATAATTACAGAAATCATTGAGATTTTAAAATTATCTAGACTTTCATTAGAGGAAAATGAGGTATAACGTAAATTGTTAAATCATATTATGCAAATGGAAAGACAAATTACATAAAGTCCAAGTTATGGTAATAAAAAAAGGGGAAATTTCTTACCTTAAGTCTAAAGTCTTAAAATAGTAAAGAATAAATCAAGGGAGAGTTGCAGATTTCCAATATATTATCCGAGGCACCACCACCTTAAACATCCTTAGTACAAACTCTTATATATTTATTTTTTTTTCATGTGTCACTGATACTTGTATAAAATGTGAATTTCATTATAAGGTTACATTTAAATTGAGTGCGATCTTTTTTTTATACCTGTATCCCCTTTCATAACAGGCGGATTTGATTTCGGAATTTGATGTTCACAAGCCCAATACTCTAACTACTGCACTACTTTATAAAACATATAAATCGCCATCTTCTGATTATAAAATTATAATCCTTGATGTAATGAGCAACCTTAAACATCTCCATCCTCAATATTTCAATTTTCTACAATCGTCACTTGTATGAAATGTTAATTAAGGTTAAATTTAGATTTAGTGTTGTTTTGAAAATCGCGTGGCAAATATATAGTTTGATCATAGTTTCTGTTTATTATATATAACCAAATTTAATGATGATGAATAATACATAAACTAATCGGACCATTTGCTATAATGAATAGGTAGTTGAGGCTATGGCAACATATGCTCAAACTTTTACGAAATTGGCCATCTTGAAATTGTACAAGGAAGGAAGCATCAGATGGGTTACATTTACAGAAAGATTTTATGACATCTCGGCAAAACCTTCTTTCTTCTTAATAAACTCCTATAATTTTGTGTATTTTCATACAAAACTGAAATGGTTATTTCTTACAATATCGATGAATTCATTGTTCCTATACATCTTGTCCTAATGTGTATTCAGCTGTTATTGAATGGATGTCATAAAATAAAATAAAACTGTTTATATTAATAATTACCGGTTCTCTTTTTCAAACCATTTTAAGACTTTTCGACCCCCAGCCTCAAAGTATTTTTTTCATCATAAAAAAGTTATTTGTCCTTCAAACTTTATAAATGAAGTAAACAGGAAATTATTGATGGTATCCATACATTTAACATAGTAATTGCAAATTTGCCCACGATGGATATCATGGAATAAATATATAAGATATCAAATTTAACAGAAAGGTTGTACCGGTGCATTGGTGGATCGACCCATTTACCTATATGTAGTTGATTTTCGTAGACCCACTAAACCAAGCATTTCCTTGAATAACTGATCGTTTTATTAACACTAGAACACTTATTAAATTTGTCTATATAAAAGGCAAATTTATGGTATGAATAAAAAAATATCTGGATGATTTAGATTTATCAAACATGGCTGAGGATTGGAGATCGTAAATAACAATGTTTTGTTTTTATTTTTTTTTAGATAAGCCAGAGATAGTAGATAAACCTAGAACCTTGGTAAATGAGAGTGAGAAAGTCATATTAACTCGAGCAATAGACAGCAATCCTTCGGCAGATGTCTTCTGGTATAGCGGACAACTGTTACTGCGATCTCAGTTGTCTGTGAGGAAAGCAACTTTTACCATAGAGAAAGCCTCATGTACAGATACAAAAAATTTCACCCTTGTTGCAAGTAACAAAGTTCAAAGAAACGTTACAGCCTTGGTGGAACTCTTAGTTAATTGTGAGTTCTGTGTTAGATATCCTAGTTTTTCTTAAGTAATATTTTGCCTTTACCATACATGTTTTTAAAGCAAAAGCTTCGAGAATATGTAAGTTTCATTTGACATTTTGAAATGCTCAAACCATTTTAATTCATCCATAGGTAAGCCAATGGTTGACAATACAAATATAACTTTGAGGGTGTCAGGAAATACTGGATTGAATTTTTCAACCATGGTTATTGCATATCCAGAGCCTCAGTACGAATTAGAATACGAAAATGGTACAAGAATCAATGAATTTATGGACAGTATCACAAAATATGGAGTGAATAATTATACAATTAATTTCCATCAAGAGACCGTGAAAGAATGTGACTATGGAACATATCATCTTATGATTTGGAACTCATACGGAACATCAACGATGACAGTAAACATCTTCAAACAAAGTAAGTTAATAGAGTATAAAATCTGGCTTAAGAGTTATTCTCATCTAGACAATTAGAAAGAGAAAAATTTAAACTAAATTGATAATCTTGTGTTCGAAGTCGGTTTTGTACATTTAACCTTCATTTGAAATAATAATAAAAAAGGACATACATTTCTTTTTATAATGTGTGACTGTTACTCAAATGAACAACCTAAGGGAAATTAAATGTATTTCTTACAATTTATTTATACATTTTCCAAAAAGTAATAAATGTATTAAAAGAAGATTTCGCATATCGAGCATAACGTTTATGAAATACAAGGATCATTTGAAATATCTCAATTTCTATCTTTAAAATTGTATATAATCATTAAAACAATAATGTACTCTGGAATCATTTTTATTCGTGGGGGTCAATGTTCGTGCGCAGCCAAAATTTTCCTGGTTCGTGGGGACATAATTTCGTTGGTAGCAATTTCTGGATAGTTTTAATAAGTATTAAACAAATGCTTGTATATACATTCGTGGGGATGTAAATTCGTGGGCAAAGGTTATCCACAAAAGCCACGAACATTGGTCCCCCACGAACAATGATGATTCCACAGTATACC
>WFKH01007768.1:50625452-50657853 GCA_016163765.1 Magallana hongkongensis | reverse complement strand
ACACACACACACACACACACACACACACACACACACACACACACACATATATATATATATATATATATATATATATATATATATATATATATATATATATAAAGGAAAACCAGACAATCCAAGGAACATAGCAGTAACATGTGAAGGAACACGTGCCGCAGTACAATGGAAATCGTCCTTTAATGGCGGAGATCATCAGACATTTATTGTTTTTGCTTTAAACGGTCAACAAGGAGGCAACCAGTCTATTCGAATTCAAGATATGGGCGAAAAAATAATACACAGAACATACGTACAAAATCTTCAACCTTCTATGACGTATATGTTTTACGTTTCTGCACAAAACAACCATGGGTTTAGCATCTCAGATATTATCAGTTGCATTACATCAAAAGGTAAATGTTTGATATAATTAATCTATCAATATAAGTTATATAGGAAGTTTACTTAAAATGCTGAAACGAAAAATATATGTACGATATTCTTTAAGTATATTGTTTGCAATGGCAAGTAGACTTTTGCCAAATTTGTGACTTTTAGAAAGAAAAAAACCACTAGATGTATTTTCTAAAAAAAAAATATTCCTTTTTGGCAAAGTGCTATATACCACATGTTTACAATAAATAAGTGAATTGACAATCGAGTTGAAACATGATGTAAATTGATGTTTACTTAAATTATTTCAAGTTTCTTATCACTTCATTTCAAGCTGCTGTTGAAAACTTAAAAAAATTAATGTAAGAAGCCTTAAGTTTGGCTTTAATTATGTTGCAGATTTAAACGTACACGTGCAATTATATTGTTTTCAAGGTTTTATACCGTTCAACATTTAATTTCAAAATCAACAAAGTTTGACTAAAATTCAAAGCCTGAAGAAGTTAAAACTAGATACTAGTAAGAAATTCCAAACTCGATTGGTTCACCTATCTATATGTGCATTTTATGAAAATTTTGAGATTATTTTCAATCATTTGATTCTTTTCAAAGTGTTTGAGATTACAAGACATATTTATCATTCGAATCAAAGACCAACACAAAATCTGCACTTCGTTGCCTTTCATGCGTTGTCTAATATTTAAGAAATGCTCATGATTTAAATTGATAAAAAACGTGATATACCTTTTGTCAATTCTTAAAGCGGAGAAAATGTACTCCCTCATACGTTGGAGGCGAATCCTCCGTGTGTTTTGGCGACTTGGTAAAGATGAGAATAATTATTTATCAAATGTTATAAATATCATGTCAAGACTGACTGACTTTTACCACAAGTTCTACCAGATGACACATCATTTCAAAATAAATTGAATAGTGTCAGGAAGTCTTAGATAAACGTTTAAGCTATCACTGGATGAAATATCTGGTTTCAGCACTGCGGAAACCCTTTGGAAACTTTGCGGAAACTTAAGGTTACTTCAAGTTTACGACAGGTTTCAGCACGGAAACTTCAAGTTTCATTAAGTTTCCGCAGTGCTGAAACTTAGGCTGTCCACGAATCCAAATGGTTTCCGCAACGGAAACTTACTGAAACTTGAAGTTTCTGCATAGTTTCACCCTCCATATACGATTGGGATACATATTGTTTACAAAGGGTTTCCGCAATGGAAACTTGCTGAAACATGAAGTTTCTGCATAGTTTCAACCTCCATATACGATTGGGATACATATTGTTTACAAAGGGTTTCCGCAACTGAAACTTACTGAAACTTTATTATTATTTTTTTTTTTTTTGCTTTCACAAAAACTCAGCAAGGTTTCTACTATATGTAAAAACAACACAATTTCAAACAGTTCCAAATTTATTTTGTTCACAGAACTGAAATTGTTTCCAATTATAATAAATAAAATACAGCTAAGATACAATAATGGAGAAACATCCATATGGCAATTCCCTTATCAGGGACTTTCATTTAAAAAATGATAAAATTGCACAACACAAAAACTTCCAATAAAAATTTGTACATTTGTACTTGTTTTCTTCTGGATCAAATGCATATCAAACTTCCCTTTAAAAATGCAAAAAGATCTTACTTTTTGAAAAATATGAATGCAATTTACAAAATATATGCATGTACATATATAAACAAACAAAAAACTTCACTGTTACATGAACATGATACACTTGTCTTAATTTTTTTTGAACTACAATGAATATGTACACCATAAAATATTTTTGAAAAGGCTAAAGTGTCCATCTTTTGTAAAAAACAAAAACTACAAGGTAGTAATTGAATATAGAGGTATGACCCAGATTTGATTTGAATATGTATGTCCATAAATTCCAAAATGAGGTCAAAGTGACCTACTTTCGAGTTGGGATAAACCTTTTCTTTGTTAGTTATATAATCTAAAGTCTTACATTAGAACAGGATTTGACAGCATTTATTAGATAATCGATAAAGTCCAAAGTGAACTTCTCAGTTCCCCCCATGATGTATCAACTGATCAGATTTGAATGTCCTAATCTTATCAGTATTTAAGAGATGACCCAGAGGGAGATATGAAAAGCTTGTGGGCCTATGAAAAGCTAAACAATGGAGCAGTCTGTCAAATCATGTGAAAAAATACACATTTAAAATAATTATGCAACACACTTCATTCCTGATGAATATTGTTCTTTACACACGGTTTACCTTCCTACATTTTACTATTTTACCTACATTGATATTTTTAAATCCAAGTAATATATACATTGTTTATATATGTCAAGTGTTACTACATGTACATGTACTTGCTTTTTGTAGCATGAATGTATAAAATACAAACTGTCACACAGATCATTCACTTTACAAATCTCATCAATACCAGTATTTTACTTATGTTATAAAAGCTAATTCCAATATTAGTTACATAACACAGATAAAAAAAAAATCCACATGGAAACAACTTTCCATGCAAGTACTTTTGTTATATAAAAATTGTAATACATGGGGTATATGTACATGTTGTCTTTATATATTTTCATATCCGACATAATTGAATAGTGTTTGGTGTATTTGATCATTCTTTGACACATGCATTCATCTCCTAATGCAGTGTTTTTACATGTATTTAAAATTGGTTTCATAATTTTTTCATATATTGCTGCATATAAGAAATAAGTTATCAATAAATGTTTAATCAAAGAAAATGAAAGAAAACAAAATGTACTTAACACTTAGATATATATATCTGATTTAGGAATGGATTTATATTATGATTTTTCAGACAAACTGTTGAACGGTTGGTTAGTATAAATAGATATGTCTTTTCAGTTCTCTATTTGAAAAGTTACACATCATACTGGCAAAAAAAAAATAACATTCGGGGTTGTGTTTTGATTGTGAAAAAATATATGAATCAACTACTTGGTATCAACAACATCATTAACAATGCATGTATATTATCAACCTGGAGTTGGAAGGATAAATGTTACCTGGATTCTAATATTTTATGCCAGATTTGCAAATATAACAAATTATTTAAGAAAATGAAAGTTAATATCAAGGTCTAATCAATCATTTGATAAGTCAAAACCATGTGATTTTCTAAGATTTTAGCTTACAGACAGACATTGTAATTTACTGGTATTTGATCATATAAAAAAGTTTTTTTTATAGTTTATAAGTTTTTTGAAATGGGAATACTTTACAGCTACAAAGTCTTGTTCTGCAGACTGAGGTTTAGTCAGGTTGTAGAGATGTGTCCATTAAAATCAATGAGGAGTGTCCTTGGCTGTTGTTGATGTAACCTGAGTCGTAGTTTATGGAAATAGGCCTTTTGGGGGGATTTTCAAGCATTCTCCAGGCTTGTGAAGCACTAGCATAAGATCACATCGACATGGTTACAGCAGACTTGGTAGTTCTGGACAGTGGTAGCATTAAAATTCTTCTTCTTGCAATGAACTTGTTCCTTTCACTGGACTGTACTTTATTTCTGTTCTTTTTATCTTAAACAAGAATGATAAAGTTTCATTTACATTTTTAAACAATAAACATTCAGTCTAACATGTAATATAAAAGGCAGCATAAAATTTATTCTGAATATAGAAGAAGCTAGTATTTGGTCGAAAATGTTTCATTTTATGTTTGAAACTAGGTTATTTTCATTTTGATTCAATAATTGTTTGTTGAACAAAGGAAAAACCAAAAAAAAAAAAGTGGTTTTCCCCCCCCCCCCCCCCCCCCCCCCTCCAACCTCCTTTTCCAGAACTTAGACCTGGATTTCCCCAAAATTACTACAGTGAAGTTATAAACATTCAACACATGTATAAGTTAATGGTGAAAATAATCAATTTCAAAGCAATACCTTGCGTTCACATCGTCCAGCTGGTCAAAACATTCACCGAAGAGAAGATGCAACTAATCACCGGAAACATTGACTTTGTATGCTGTCAATGCTGAAAAAAAGAAAAACGTGAAAGATTTCATTTTCCGGATTTAATAAAAAATAATTTTTTTTACTTACGTTCGTTACATTTAGAGTTTGTAAATTGTGTAATGTGTGAAAAAGATTCATTGTTCGTCTTGTTTACCAACCAAGCATCCATATATTCCAGGGACGTTTATATATACGTATACCCTGGATATTCTAAGAAACTTTATCTTGAGTATCATGCATATAAACTTGGTTAATGGTTAACTTGGTCAAAACGTATATTTTAAAGAGATACGGTAATAAAAATTAAAATGCCGAACCAAGTTTGAAAAAAATGACGCCATTTTGATTTGATTGCGCGAGATCTCGTTTACAAATGAGAGACAATTAAGAGCCTTGAAAATGTTATTTGGAGTATCTATATTGTGATTTAAGTACCTTGATATAAGTTCTTCGTTCCTGTATTGTCTTCTTGTTGTAGAGGCTATTCATGTTTCTCAATTCTTCATTTTACAACAGGACCTTCTTGTCCATTTCAACCTTCGCTCGGGATTATAAAGTGCGCCAATACTGACCAATCAGAACCTGCTAAATCTTGGAGAAGTGCATCATGGGATAGTTTAAAATAAATAATGTTTAATCAAAATAATCACTTTTTACTGAGTAGAATACTTTTTACATATATTTATTTTAAATAGGAACTGTTGGAGTCAATATTTCCTGGTTAAATACGACAAATTATTGGGGTGGTTTTGTTACAGTTGTAACACGTGATTAACAAAAAAATGGCCGACCGTTTGTTTACAAATGTTTTATGTAATTAAACATGCTAAAATAATTCTAATGAGCCATATGTTTCAGATTTTGTCTTTAACTATTATTTATTTACATGTTCTGATGATTTTGCCAAACTTAATATGATAGAGCCATATATAGTTTACTGACAAGGTAATCTTGACTTGTCCAATTTTCACAGCAATCCTAAGCACGGTCATTGTCTTATTCAAAATATAGAGGTGTGAAAATATAATGTTCAACACAGAGCAGGTTCCGCATGAACACACAGAAATCAACAAGTATAATTAGATGCCGATCAATTAACGGGGGTCTTGACTGTGGGCTGGTTAACAGGGTTCACCCGTACGGTCAATTTACAACTACGATGAATTTAAGGCAATTATTTTACAGTTACACATGTGCACTGCTTGGTCATACGATGAACAGTACGTTAAAAATACTTATAAAATACAAAAGTATTAAACATTAAACAAGCCGGGAAGTAAGACGTACATGTGTGACTGATATATAAACAAATATAAAATTGTCAATTACAGATTATGTTGCAAACCATTACGTCAATGGATTTTGACAAATTTTATTGGAACTTGACCCCTACATATGAATAAAATAAGTATTTTAAATTCATAACTTTACATGATATAGGTTTAGGAAGTATTAATTGACATAGACAGGAGCTGTTCTGTGCTAAAAGTGTTTGGTATACTTTCTATATCAAATGTATACGAATGTATCATCAAATTAAAAAAATGGGATTGAAATCACCTGCACTACCTGACTAGTGCTGGATTTTAAACCGATTTTGTAATATAACGTATAACTTCAGTAAAATTATAATTAATGCTTATTATATCTTATTACAGAAACATGTGCTTGTTTCATAAACATATATCAATGATTGTGTTAACCGTAGTACAGAAAGTAAATACATTAAGTATAGAAATACACGAATCATGATACAGTCACACATACATGTATATACATGTAGTAAAGTCTAAAATGCATGTAAATAAACAATTATTATATTAGGAACAAACTCTAAGTGGTTTTTACTTAATATCATTATCAACTGTACACTTATAAAATGGCTTTTTTTCTGTGTACATGTATTGGCGTGATATTTAAAAAAAAAATGAATTAACTTTAAACTTCAGGTTGTACGATTATTTGGTATGGTTTGTAATAATGTAGCATTTACAACGACTTTACCTTAAGTTGATAATTAAAGGATTTAAGAAGGAGTCTTACAAAATAGGTATATTAAGTAAATGAGTGTAAGTAAAATACTTCATCATACAATGAATGCGATATACAACTAGCTAGAGATTTATTTTACTAATTAATTATAATTTACTAATTAGTTTTACTAACTCAGATACACACATATTGAAAAACAAATCCCTGCCGGGCTACAGTTATAAACTCATGCTTAGTACCGTGAATATGTTATGTAACAGTCTTTTGTTCACTCCTGACAGAAAAACCCTGCAATCCACACAGAATATACAGGAAAATCACAAAGAGGAGTTCACCTGGACAAAGAATGTATACACATGTATACACGTGCCCGAGTACCTAAGATTAATGATGAAATCATTAAACAAGATCAGACATCAGTTTTTCTTTTCACATTCAATTAATTACTTAGTAAATTTGTTAATCGCCATATTTTCCACATTTAAAGATAGTAACATGTATACATATAGTTTCAGTCACGCTGAAACCTACAATAACTGTACATATAAGCATGTGCGGCTTCATGATCATTAGGCTAGAATTAAACCTGTTGAAAATAATTGATATCACTTTTAAACTCAAATCAATTTTAGTAATAGTTTCAGCAATGCGTAAACCATTTGGAATCTTAACTTAAAGTTTCCGCATGCTGAAACCTAGCGGAAATGTGCTGAAACTGATTGATATTTCCATAATAATTTACACAACTTTTCATACATTTCAATATTGGTTTCCGCATTGCGGAAACCATCAGTAATCTTAGACTTAAGTTTCTGCTGACTGAAACCTAACGGATACTTGCTGAATCGATATAATGGTTTCCGCATTGCGGAAACTATACATGAAACTTCAACTTCAAGTTTCAGCAAGGTTTCCATATAGTTTCAGTTTTGCTGAAACTGGATTTTTCATCCAGTGTATATATGCCGTAATTAATATATATTATTTAGAGAATAATTATATATGTTTTTAACGAGCTATTTAAGTTACAAACTTTCTTTAAATAATACAATTGAAGTCAGTTATGCTTAAAAGTGATAAAGATAATATCCTATCATTTTTTTTATTCTTCGAGTATGATAATACACACTCGCAAATCCAGCACAAAAGATCAGCAGTAATGTGTATTGGGTTTTAAATAAGATTGATCATTAAATAATATTCATCATTAATAAAAAAAAAAAATACGCCCACTCTACAATTAATCCTTCTAACCCTTTTTTAAAATTTGTTTTAACGTAATTTTGAAGTTTGTTTTGTCTAAAGATTTCAACGAAATACTGTACTTTACAAATAATTCTTGATAAAATTATTTTGAGGAGTGAAATACCTTATATGTAAAAGCAGTGATACCTTTTATTTGATTTATTTTTTTACATCGTTAACAGAGATATCACACAGTCAGACCGGAGCGATTGCAGGAAGTGTTGCTGGAACTTTGGTGTTGATCATGATTGTTCTTCTTACTGTGTTTCTTGTACACAAACGTTACACCTGTGATATAAGTAAGTTGAATTCCGTAAACTTACGTATGCAGGGATTCAGACGATATTTTGTTTTGTCGTTTTGCTCACTTGTTATGTTTATTGACAATTTAAGATCTTTTATTCAATCGTTTAAGCGTCTTTTAAAGGAATTTTATATATGAATTTTTATGAGATGAATTTATTGATTTTAGCATTTAAGAAAAGAAAAAGGTAGGTTAATTTCAAGATTTTGCTGATATTTTCATCAGAAGTGTTTTTTCATTCCATCCTTACTCAAAGTTTTGAAATTATTAATCATGCTTAACATTGCGATATCAGTTTTAAATGAAACATATTAATCTCTTTTTTAAATCTTTGTTTTACTAGTAGCACTACTGACAATTATGCTTAACAAGTTTGAGCGAGCAATTTGTTTTATTTATGCATCACAATTTTATTTTTGAAATGCGTATAAAAAAACATGTTGTTTATATATTATGTAAAACCTGAAATTCATGTTTTGTTCTAAATTCTACATTTAAATGGTTTCAGCGAGGAAGTGAATGAAGCTAACAAAGATACATCATTATATACAACTTTAACAGGTACTCTAACAAAAAAAATTATACATATCTCAAACAGGTTCTCTAACAGCGATCCATCTCTATATTCAACCATAACATAATCTCTAACAAAGTGGAATCTCTATAAAATCAAAACAAATGCTTTAGCAAAAATACATTTTTATATACGACAATAAGAGGTACTCTAACAAAGATACATTTATATATACAACAATAACGGATACTCTATCAAATCAAATCTCTAAATACAAGAATAACAAGTACTCTAACAATAACACATCTCTATATACAACAATAACAGGTACTATAAACTATATTTATAATTGTTTTAAGATATGTTCAATATATGTGTCTTTGAATACAAAAACTGATTTACTGTGGGCAAAAAATATTAAAGATATATTGTGTTTTCAAACGTTTTATCTATCCAAACTTTTTTGCAAATTCATGTTTAATTTCAGTCGAAATCTGAGTTAGGATATTAAAAAACCTTAAAAAATAACAAATACATGAATCAACAAGTAACATAATTCATTTTCTTTTACTCTATGCGAAAACAAATCTCTAAAGAGTGCAGTTTTAGTTTCATTAGGTAACATAACACAAGTCTTGTAAATTCGTTGAACCGTAATCATTGGAGGTCATGAAGACTCCCCAAGTTTAAGTGTTCAATTTTACATAAATATATCTAAAAATTACTAACAAATTATGTGTTCTGTTATATTTTTTATTTTGCTAAGATTGTTGATCTACGGCTCCACCCAATGCGTATAAAGTTGAGATATTGGTGCTTATTTTTCAAATTCGTTTGAAGAAAATTAGGGTAACATTTTATTGCATAAACATAAAAGGTAAATAAGTTGAAGAATGTTGAAGCTTTGTCATGTAGTAAACCCTGGGTAGATTGGGACTCGAAGGCAATTGATATAGAATTATATAACAAAATCTTTTACAGAAAATTGAAGCCATAATTTGTATATATTAAAATAAAACTATAAAAACAAAGTAGATTATAAGTATTTGAAGGTTTATTTCAATTATAGCTACAGAGAGCAACAGGAAGTCACAAGTCCATTTTATATAATTGAAGAATTTTTATAATTGTAGAATATACAAAAAAAATTCTCTTCTGAACAAAATTTAATAATAAAATAAAAGATTTAATAAATGCATCATAGTTGAAATAATGTCACATTGTATTCGTAGTATCCAAGAAATCCGATTATTGCTGTTTATTATTTTTGTTTGGTGGTTTGTTTGTTAGTGGGTGGTTAGGAGGGATCAGTTGGACATAGTTGCTCATATGAGCATATTTAAAAAATTCACCGAGCATCTAGAATTATAAATATAAACTGTAAATAAAAACGGTGTTTTATTTTTTTTTTGTTTAACTTTATATTTTTTCCATATCACAAACGTATATTTTTGTTAAATTTTAGAGCAACAACAAGAAAACAGTGAGAAGTAAGTAAACATTTTACAATCATCCAAATCGAAACTTTACGGGATTCCATAGCACAACTATAAAACTATACAAAATATTGACATCTTTAATAAATTTTAATACATTATTATTATATATAATAATGAATATAATACGTGATCATTTTTGTTTTCACTAAAGGTCTACCGTAAACTGTATTTAGGCCTACCGTATACTGTTGGGTGATGTTTTCCTTTTGTTTTCCCGTACTTTTAAATTTTATATAAGTTTTTTTAACATTCATACTACATACTTTGTGCTTCTGGAAACGAGTCTTTGATTTTGCAAAGGATTAAAAGCAAGATATAGATTCGCCATACTGCACTCTCTTAAGCCCTGGCCTTCCGTAATCAAAGTAGCATTGTTTTCCACCGCATAATATTCCTGACGTTATTTGGTTACACAACACAAAAAACATATCAACACTTCAAAACAAAGTCCAGGTCTAGCATTTTATTTTTTTTGGACTAAGATACCCGACAGCGGACTCCCGACTTCAAACCAAAGGTTGCTGATGTACAATATATACACAAATAAATCATTAAAATAAGTTTACAGGATAAATCTTCAATGTTCCAGTGAACTTATTCTCAAAATAATTCAGTTGACACTTTATTTATGGAAACACTTTATAAAGTTACCGGTCTATTACGGTCTGACATAAACACCTTGCTGCAATCAAATGAAATAAGTCATGTCATGCGTTTAGTCAAAAAATGTATTAATTCTTATTTGTTAGTTTCACGATATTTCTGCATCTTTAAGCAAACAAAAGAAACAAAGTAATAAGAAAAGAAGTGTTACTCGTACTAGTTACACAATCGACTTTAATAGAATAGTAGATGTATACATACGTGTGTGATGTTAACTATTTACTTGCACTCAAAAAATTATTTACATTGTGTACAGGACAAACTAACTCATTGAATATAATTTTTGCAAGCACATGTTCATTTACTTTATGTTATAATATGTGTGTTGTGTGTTTTTGTACCGATAAAGCCGATGATAGTCTACAAACTTATAGTCATGTGTTGAAATCCTGATATTTATACCATTAGTGATTAAAAAAAAATTTAAAAAAATCAATGCAAACAATACTTTAATAATTCTGTATTGTTTGCACATGCTTGCGAGTGCGAAGAGTAAACATTAACCAGGACAAACGATAACAAAAACGAGTTGTTAACTTCTCAAGAAAAACCCGATTTCTTATTTGAAACTACACCGCGAGCCTAAACCCTAACGAAACTAGTTTAGGTGCAAACGGAAATACGGAGATTAGGTTTCATTGATAAAGACTATAATAATTTACTATATACGTTTTTAAAAAAAATATCAATCTTTCCAATAAAGAATGTATAACTGATGTAACCTAATTAAAAAATAAACATGTGTTAACATTGATATATTGAGAACTATAATTTGAACTTTCCAGAAACAAAAGAGATAATGGACTTTTCATTTACGGTGAATAGATATAAGTTAATAATTATACATATATTTACTGTCTTTTTTAAAGTTACCATTATATTAAAGTGATTCATATAAATACGACTGCATACAGGTATAACGTTACGATGCTAAATGCGACGTCATTAAAACGTGACTTAATGACCCACTATTTGAGCAGTTGCACACATAAATATAATGAGGAAATCATCAAAACTGTTCTATTTTATAAAGTTACATGTTCATGTCTACCTTTTAGTAAAATATCGTCCAATTTGGAGATAGGGCCATTTTTGGCATTTACCGTACCTAGTTCATATTGCTGACTGTACCTAAACTATATGAGACTTTACCAACAGATTTTAGACAAAAAAATGGCCAAGCAGTGCAAATTTTGACTACATGACAAGTTTAAGGTTATCTTTTCTAAGAAGGGGAGCTTCCTGCGTGCCGGGGTCAATTTTCATCCTTTTAATTATAGTCTGTCCCAAGTTATTGCTTCCATCACTTTTTGATGATTTTTAATAAAAATACACATACCTGTGAAAAAAATACAGTTGAAATCGATAAAAGGGAAAATATCAAAGATAGCTTTATTGACACATTTTCATTTTTCACTCATCAAAGTTCACAAGAACGAAAACAAATTTCTTACGGAGATTTATAATGGGAAATGTTTACATCTTTTCACCATTCGGAACTCACTCAATTACCTCGCACAATTTTTCAACGTTATCATCCGGGCTATTTCATGGCTGATGCAATGCAAAATCCCCGTAGACTTTCTATTTTGGGTTGTGTATTGAAGCCTGAAGCGGTAGAGGGGGCTTTTCAAAACAGATAATCTGGACATTTGAGCACAAAGGTATTTTTGATTATCGAAATATCAAACGAAAAGTGATGGAAGCAAAAACTCGGGACAGAGTATAGTAGTCTAAATTCTAAGATCTATGTTTCTTACATAGACCTGAATTGCATGATTAGTTGAACCTAATATTTCATTCCACAGGTCATCTGGTACTTTATAACAAAGAACGAGACCAAAGCTTGCCTTGCAATGATTTTTAAAAAAATAGGCAGCAGCAAAGAAAAATTTGAAATTGATCAAGGAAAAATTATTGTTCTACCTGATTCCCAAAATCTAAAATGTGTGAAGCGAGTCATGTTTCAGATGATGCATTTTACCTCTATATGGTGTTTTATAATCAATATACATATTTCAATATTCAGAGCAGATCGAACATGAACAACAAAGTAAATTTAGACGTAACTGAATAAAACCTGCAAGACTTGCACATGACAATGATAAAGTCATGCAGGTTTCACATGTTGATTGTGACACATACATTCTGTGTGAAAAAATAAAAACAGGTTTAATGTTTTGTAGCAGATTTACTCCTAAATAGTTATTAAGGATGCCAATTTTACTTTGAAAGCTTTGTCGAATAGTTGGAGGCTTTAATCGATTACTCGTTGTTTATTTGAAAATGTACGTCTTTTTAATCATAATAATGCCATTATTACTTACAACGTTTCTTTCAAAAATTACTGAAAGTTTATAACTATCTGTAATAAATGTATTTATAATAATTTTTGCAAATTATTGTATTCAATAAGCAGTTCACAATTGCTCGGTTTTCTTGCTACACACATGAACTAAGGCCGCTCCAAAGTGTCTTGTTTTTATTTAAGTCATTGACCCGATAGTGATCAAATTGGATTTTCATTTAATTAAAACACAAACACTTTGAGATAATTGTTTATATGATTTAATTTTGTACAAGTATCTAATCCAATGATTATAATGAATGGAATTGATATTCAACATTAAGAGAAAAATCAAAGGGGCACATATCCGTCTCTTCAATTACATTTATGCACAAATGCCATGTTCAAACTGTGATTTAATCTACAAAAATCAGAAGATGTTTTCAACACCAATAGACAGGTCTCTATAAAACATGATGCAACATATCTAACGTGCCTAGAAATGATAGTATACTAGTTTTACGTACAATGAATACCGTTAAATATTATATACCTATCTACTGGCTGTGAGGACGATAGTAAGTTTATTGCCCCCCTCGACTTTAATATCATACCGAAGAACACTTTATTTGTCGGCGAGTCATATTTTCTTGATGATGAACAAATTTGAGTTATCGGACTTTGAATTTAACTTTGCGACTTGGATTTGGAAATAATTTTAAACCAGAAGTTTTCTGTTTTATTTAACTTCATAACAAGCAATTGACTAACAAAATCGATGATCGGTATGATTAAGCAATAGTCGAGTACTCGTAGACATTTCAAGTAATTATATGAGTCCTACTTAAGTTAGGTCGATGATCGGTATGATTAAGCGATAGTCGAGTACTCGTAGACATCTATACTTATAAATTAAGACATTTTGCAAATAAACTACACAATGCCTGCACCAGAGTAACTGCGTACACCTTTGGTATTTCAACACTTGTGATATGATGTCCGTAAGCTAATACTGATTAGTAATTATTATAAAATTAATCAAAAACCTACTTTCATTTTCGATAAAATAAGCCCGAAATAGAAAAAATGAGAGTAAAGTGGTGAACACGCTTTGGCGGATTCAAGTCAGGGGTAGTTTGCATCAAAATATATACTTGCAATGAAATAATATTGAATGATTACGTAAAGAACAAATATATTTACTGGTAACTTATTTAGAGTATACACAGAAGTTAAGATTTGACAAATGTTGAATAAATAAAATGAGCCTATTCGTTTTTTGAATGCACGATTTTAGTTTTGATGGATAGAACGACCTCTGGTGAGAGAATGGGATAGAACTTTCAAGAACGGGGTAACCAAGAACGCAGGTTGACTAATTAACGTTATGGGGAAAAGTGTAGGACGAGTTCATCATGCATCGCGGGCAGATACCTTGGATCGGAACCTCTGGTTAATACAAAAAGTTAATAAATAAAATGAAATAACTTTAAGAGATTTTAGTTTTGATGGAAAAACCTTTCCAGAACAGTACGCGGGTTGACTAATTCACGGAACGGCGGAAAGTGTAGGGCGAGTTAACCATCGGGTAGATACTTTGGATCTGAATATTTTGGTTTAAAATATGCAAATAGATACATACACTAGCGGTTTTTTTAAATTTCATACATTTTTATACCTCGAGAGATTGGTATTAAACCTTAGACATTAATTTGTAAACAATGAACAGAAACGGGAAGTTGAATAAGTGGGTGACCCATTCCCCATTTTTTAAAAAACATCTTTTATCTGACATTCCTATTTGGGACAGTGATAAAAATTATAATGTAATTTGACTTAATGAACAAAATTTAGAGATACCTACTCACTGGTTTGAAATAAAATCTTTAAAAATTTCAATCCTGCAACAAAAAGAATGAAGCTTAAGGCCACGTACATGTATATAACATCAATTTCAGTTCAAATTTTTCACTTCTGTCCGCTCCTCTAAGTATCTAGCAATAATTCAGTTAGTTTTTTATTTTAATTTTAAAAAATAGTTTAAGAAAGCAATTAAGGAAAAATTCGGACACGGTATATACAACAATGAACAAAGAAATACGGTTCAACATATTAACATTGTATCATGTTAATGTGTTTAGTGTTAACTCCCGCGCTTGGGCTGGATATCATCTAGTTTCAAGCAATTATATGAGTCCTTTTTTCAGGGGATCCAAATACTTTATTTGAATGTTGTGCATGTTACCTATAATGTATAATGGCAATAAGTTTAAGTTCTTAATATCTATGATAATAACTTCTGATAGACTTCTGTTTATATGCATAGATATGAAACTAATATATTGTACTAGTAATTTAAAAACTCAAGTCATGTGTGATATATGGGTAACCTTTATTAACTTGAAAGGTATTCGTTTGAAAGAACCCAGACGTAAAGTTTATTTAACAAATTTGCATTGCATCAAATGAATCATACTTTTTTTTACTTTAAATCAAACTGTTATAAAGGACTTACATGTAACAGAAAAATTAAACCACGAAATATTATTAAAATATTTGGCTATATTAAATACTTTAGACAATGTATATGTAATTCTAAAAGACAGTGTCGATATAATAGTAACAATCCCGATTTGATAATACCATGTTATTTGAATTAAGGTCTCTCAAGGTCAGAATATTGGTCAATAGTACATAAAAGTAATTGGCATAGCATAAGTAGTTAACTATAAACGTAACAAATATTTCAGGAACATGTATGACGAGTTGACCGGCAACGAAAGTGCAAGGCATTATGAAGCTGTACTGATGAAAGGTATTCAATTGTTGTAAAATATTAAACGATAGTAAAAGCAACGACTTTAATGAGGTGTGATGAAATATTGTTCTTTGTTATAAATGGGCCAGTTTGTAGAAATTCATAACGGATAAATATATATTAATCTTAACGTAATGCAACATTCAAGAATTCATAAGATGTCTTCTCAATTCACTAACGATAATCATACTGTTCTTCTATTTTATATACATTTGGAAATTGTTTATTCCATGTAATTTATTGGGGTTTTTTCCGTTTTAGAAACACAAGAAAACAATGAGTATCTATCTATCTATCTATCTATCTATCTATCTATCTATCTATCTATCTATCTATCTATCTATCTATCTATCTATCTATCAAGATTAATAAGTGTCAAACGACAGAGTGCAAATGCAATTTAAAGTATATTTTTGATGTTGTGTAGAAAACTGTATGAAAAATTGCAAAAGTCGTAATCAGATGGTTATCACGGTGAAGGAAATTCCAACGAACCAAGGAAACTATTGCAAAGTAAGGGAAATCATATTCTTTCTCGATGTTTATAAATCAATGCTTTAATCTCTCTCCTTTGTTTCAGAAAAAAGTGCAAAAAACTGTATGGAAAGTGTCCATTGAAAAACAGGTTTTGATGGTTCACAAACTATACTTTTATCGTATATTTCGATTTTACTGTCTGCACATTTATACAAAAAATGTCATTTAAGGCACATTTAATACTTTGATTAAACTGCAGCAACTTTTTTTTAGTAGTGATTTTTTTTAATTATAAAGTCTGCCGGTGTAACGACGAAAAGTGACCCCCGTAGAATATTGACCCGGGGGTCAAATTTCTACGGAGAAAACTGACCCAGGGTGAGTATTCTATGACTAGTAGGGTCTTTTTTCTACAGTAGAAAACCATTCCAGACCTGTAGATCTACGAACCCCCTCACGTTGAAATCTGACCCCCATAGAATTTTGACCTCGCCTACATATAGGGCCTAGATTAGTTCTTTCTCCCCCAGAATGGACAGTTTGAAGCTAATATCCAACTTAAAACATTACCTTCTTTGTTTAAAGAATGGACAGTATCAGGTAAACCTGTTGACAATGCTGATAAATATATTTTTTTAACTTTGAACAATAAAACCTGTCTTGCATAGAACTTTCTGTTGTTCATTTAATGGACAGTTTCAGGTATGTGCAAGGGGTTTATAAAGCTGTGCAGTGAAAATTTCATATCCATTCACTCTTCTACCAAGCAACACCATCTCATTCTCTATTTTGGAGAGCATTTCTTATTTAACAATATTAAAGGATGTAAAAGAGGTACTGCATATATTGACACTTTTCTAAGTGATATTCTGGATATGGAGGGTGTGAATGCTGTGCCAAATTTTGATATGAATTACAAAATCATTTGATGAAATGATTAAGTCAACCAAAACAAAGAATGCATTGACTGGCTCAGATGCAGAAATTTTTCCAGGGGTGTGGAGGAGGTTGACGGTCAAGGTTTAGTTTTATGAACTTTTTCCAGGGAGAATGTAGTCCGGATGATCGGGAATTAAACTTTTAGATATGTGAAGAATATGATTTTCATATAGTGCATTGAAATTTGTCTCAGTCTACGTTCTGATCATATCTGATGTGATTGGGGCTACAAGTTATTAATATGATAATGTGGATTAATTTTGATTCGTGATTCTGAAAAAGAGGAGTAGATATACATCATACTGGATAATATTTACTAGTTTTTAGTGTTTCTTCGCTGTATCATGCTAGTACCTGTCTCATTTTCAAGGTGTTAAACATTAAATCTGTTTCTTTATTTGCAAATGTACTTGATAATATTTACTAGTTTTTACTGTTTCTTCGCTGTATCATGCTAGTACCTGTCTCATTCTCAAGGTGTTAAACATTAAATCTGTTTCTTTATTTGCAAATGTGATGCCTTTATTCTTGTTTCCAACTTACCTGTAGCCGTCCAATAAGATAACAGTTTTACCTGTCTCTGTCCATTTTTTTAAAGAATGGACAGTTTTCTAGTCATTATTTTTAAGAATGGACACCTACAGGTAACTTATTGGATTGTTTTTAAATTTAGAAGTATTTTATCTTGTATAAAAGCCAAAAAGAACAAAGGATTACGTAACAAAAATGTTTTAAATAACATTAGTTTCAACTTTGAACAGAGCGATGTCTATGTTTATCTTAAAGTACTCGTCAGCTTGCATTGTTGAACCCCTTCGCTAAGGCTTTTTAGGGTTGTGTCTCCCCCTAAAGGTACATGCATGATGATGCGCTCGCTTGCGCTCCGTTTCTGTTCGACAGTAATGGCGCGACAGCTGGGGTTTGCTTCGCTTTGTTTCTGCATCGCCGCCATTATATATTCTGAATAAAGTTGTGTAAGTAAAGGCACGTAGCATCGTTTTTGATAGTGGAAGGGGCAGACTTGACAAGGATAAAAATAAAAGGGGAAAACTTTTATCTCCAGTCTTCAAAATCCTAATGCGTGGGAAGGGTGGTGGGAGCAATTTAGGATTATTTTCCTATAATTTTCACCTGCTCCAAATCTACGTGTAAACTTAAAAATGATGTGAGAAAAAGTGTGGGGGGGACAGCCCTACTCCCTTCTTGATGCTACGTGTCTGATTATTGAGATTCCTAATTAATATTCGCGTTATCTACAGTAGTAAACATATCAGAAAAAGTAGTCGTCAGTCATTTTACAATATACTAGCAAACTCGTTCAGCTTTTAGCTCCTTTCGCACTGTCGTAGTAAGATCAATTGAGAATTCGCATTGTATGTTATAATTTATTACGTATAAGCTGTTTATGCTCAGTTAGGAAAGATATTATCAGATCACTCCTTTATATAGTCAAGTTTACAATTATCATCCGTTTGGAGTCTTACAGCTTCTTATATAAGAATAGAAAACCTTTAACACGAAAATATTTTATTTAGTTGTTGATGTTAGTTATATAAGGGTCAATCATTTTAATCAGGAAGTAAATGAGGACCAATGTACTGATACTGAATGACAAAGCTCACTTCAATTTGGTTATAATTACGATCTTAACGTTTTCCTGATTTGAAGCAAAAAAATCTTTAAAACTTTGCTTTACCTTTTTTTATTTACAGTAATATTTCACAAACAAGGGATGAAACGATTTATTGTAAGAAAAGACCCATAATCTATAAGTATCCAGCAGGCATTATAATCCCCCACAACCGCCACCATCACCACCACCCCTGTATTTACCATAAAGAAAAAATATTGGACGTTACACAAGTACACATAGAATATGTAATAAAATATAGTCAATATTCTATGGGGTCATTTTTCGACAACACACACGGAGAAAAATGACTCTAAGGCCACACTTTCTACTATGTAATCCAAGTATTCTACAACCAATATTCTACGGGGGTCACTTTTCGTCGTTACACCTGTTAATGTTGATTCATTTAAGTAAACTTTGGATATCAAGAAAGACGAAGGTTTATTGTTATATATCAAAATAGCATTTACAGTGAAATTTGATCACATGTCATCTCCATGTATTGAAACTTACACCAAATATACACATACCTCCGTTTTTCAAGCTATTTTTCAATTTTTAAAAGCTATTTTAAAAGCCATACTTTTATTGGGTTGATCAACCGTTTTGGGTACAATGTTTGATGTGCTTCGTACTCAGCACTACAAACTATGTAAAGATAATAACATTCCAACCGATACTACTTTGGATATTTATTTTAAAAAAAAACGGAACCATGCAAATATCTGTTTAGGAATATTGTGTTAGTGACGTTATTTTTGTTTTAAGTTCGGTAAAAGTGTGTGTGGGGGGGGGGGGGGGGGGGGGCCCCCCAAAACTCCTTACATGCCAAAATATGTATCAGATTTCATTATCATTTTCCAAGAATACTTCCTAACCCAAGCCCCAACCGCCATTCCCAAATTAAATGTATTTGTCATAGCTTCAAAATTCAGGCTATTTGTGTATGGTTGGTGCGGTATATTGCATGAATTGTTCTTTTACGGACCACGCTTGCTACATATTTAGATTGCTGTGACACGTAATTCTGTTTCTTAGTTTTATCTAATTACGGACTCATTGATAAACACTGGGAGTAGAGGATTCTCACAGCTACAATGTATTTAAAGAAAAAGTATCAGAATGGATTATATTTACCACCCACATATTTCACTTCATTGAAATTCGTGAAAATCAAAATGTTAATAATAAAAATATTAGATTTGTGATTTTTAAACATAAATTACGACACGCGAATGCCCATTTTTAAAGTAAACTGTCTTTGAATAAAAAAAAATTGATAGTATGAAGAGTGAAACAGAGTGTTGCTGTAGAACTGTATGGAATTGTTGTAGTAGTTGCAATAGTAAAGATGCATTTGAAAATATGATTTATATTGTTTGAGATGAAATAACTAAAATAACACACTGATATATATACCCAAATCAAGCATAAATTTCAGTATCAACCTGACTCAACCATGCCAAAAACGCAAATCAAGCATCTCATAAACATCAACTATATGGTAACCAATGGAAGCAAATCCTACAAGTCGTTACACTGTTTTAACATTTTTCAACTAATATATGTCTCCTTTTTTTATTACCAATATCCATCTAGTATACAGAAATATTAAAATTATCATAATATTACAAAACTTAGAAGCATTCATTGTTTTTGTGACGGAGGGAACCCAAAAACATTATTGCAAACAAACGATAGCATCAACTCAAACAGTAGCTTCATACCTTAAACAACGTTGTTTATTGTGGTTTTGTTATGGTTCTCGGGAAATATTTCATACTAACCCAAATCTAACTTTTTTAAAAACGTTTCTCTTCCTTATCCGGTTTTTAAAGTTCTGCATTTTCGAAATACACATGAATATTCAAAACAATATGGGAAGTGATTCATTTCAAGCACATTTTGAATAAGCACTTTCCATACAGTGGTGAATTAATAATATCTTTAATTGTGAATGCTCAAACAACCGAAACTGCTGGTTAATTTTAGATAAGAAGTTTCTATCATGTGCGGTTTTTTTAAATCTTACATTAATTAATAAAGGCATATTAATGTCAGATTTTACCAATACCAATGAAATAAGCTTTAAAACGATATTGGATATTAATAAAATTCTTTTTAAAACTAAATATAACCTAGCACAGGTTGCAATTCAACATTCTGAAAGAATATAAAGCACAATGTAAAATGTTCTAAATTTAATGCAATGTAGAATTTATGTATTGTTTAACTTTTTATAGGTTCGATGGACGACCGCTCCATGATAAAAGCCGCTGAAGAATATGCTAACACTACATTTATAAAGTGAACAAGTCTTCCTTCCTAGAACTAATGACATAGGCAGTGGATCCAAAGAATCAAAATTGATATCGGATTGTGTAATATACTAGTATAGTTATGGGCCAAAAAACTTTTGAAATTATTGTTAAAAACATAACTATGTTAATATTCCTATCGATACCATGCAGATATAGCAACATTTGTTTTTTCGAGGAGCAAACTGAGTGTTTGGTTTATAAGCAAATGAGCTGAGTTCCTGTTGACATTGATTTGTTTGGCAAATGTGTTGATATGCTATAAAATTTAATTAACTAAAATAAAATTTAAATATTGTAATGCTCTCGAAGGTACATTTTCAGTAAAAAAAATTTAATGCCAAAGAAGTATCAGTCACCGATTATGAATAAGCATTTTCAACAGCAAACAATTCATAACTTATAAGAATTTGAATAAACTATGTACATGTATTGTTAACATGAAAAAAATATATATATAAGGAAATTTAAGAAATGTCTTGTAAACGGAAATTAACATTTGTCGGTCCATTTGATTCTTCACTTTTGGATAAAAGTTGATATAAAGCAAACGGGATAACACTGATAACTTCGGGGTTTTTTTTGTTAATGGACGGCTAATCATGTATCTTTTTGTCAAGAATAGGAGAGAAAACACTCAATGCATACTTTTTGCATCTAAATATCCTTTGTTCTATTTGTTTATTTTATATCATATGAAAATGCATTTGACGCTGATAATTAAATTGTGTGAGAAAATGCTAATCGGCGGTTCAAAAATAATTTATGCATCATTATTATTTAACGACTGGCCGTTACTGCAGTAACCGTCATCCAACATGGCGATGACCCAAAAATGCACAAAATTTTCAGGTTGATAACTTGCTTATTATGAATATTATTATCGTCTTGCCCGTGCCCGATCTTTACTTTATACGCTTAGCAAACGTACATAAATATATTTTCCTCAAAATTGCTTTTAGAATTAAAATTATACGTTGAAGAAAAGTTATTTCATTTTTTAGAACAGTCATAAAAACCAGTACAAATACATGAATTTAGGTTTTGTCTTGAAAGCATATCAGGTAATTAGTGTTTCCCGCGTATGTGACTGCAATTTCTAAATACCGATATCGATCCTTAATACTTACCGATATAAAACAAACTCCATCTTATGCGATTTATATAATACAGATTGATCAAATGTTTGTTTAAATCATGTGTTCTATTTAACAAAAAGCTAAATATACTTTTTAGAGAGATGAAATGATAAAACTATGCAAAATTTTATTTTTACGGAACTTTTTTCAAAATATATATTTTCATGAATTTTACCAAAAATACGCCCATTGTGATCCTAAAAAGGCCGGTCCTTTGGGTAATTTTATTTTCTATTAATTAAGGGCCTTAAGGGGTAAACATTATCAATATTTCAGAGAATTCTGTAGGTAAATAAAATTATAAGAGATTAAATTCTCTTTGAAAATTTGTTTCCGTTTATGTCATTTGTAAACAAATTTATCTATTATTTTATGAATAAGCACGTGTAACATTAAAGTATTTGTTTTGAAAAATAAACTAGTTCACTTTACATAGGATATCAGTCAAAAAATGATTTTCTGAAAGTCAAATTTCAGGCTTAGGCTAATATTCTTAATGCATGAAAAAGCAACATTTTCCGCAATTGGTTCTATTTTTAGCAACGGTCCTAGCTTTTATAATACCGATGGACCAGCCAACTGGGTAAAATTTGATAAGGATATATCCCCAGATACATGTTTGAGAAATTTTATTTATGTAGTGGGGTATGGATCATTACATTAAATCTAACAAAGAGTCACAGCATTGCAATTACGATTTAACTTAAGATAAGCATTGATAAACCGACAGTACGTGTTCATGTGTTTATATACATTGAAATGATATATAAAGGCATGAAAAATGATACTTTTTTTACACTTAAGGTAAAAATGTTGCAGATTTCAAGTAAAAACCATAGTTTAAGCATTAAAATGTTCCAGAGCACTCCGTTACATAACAATTTGAAAATTTTAATACAATATTTATGAAAGCATTAAGGGTTAAAGTTGTTATGTCTATTTGGAACATCTATGACATAATTGATTATTGATATTTTTTCCGTCATATAAGATATTAAAATCAATTCTATGTAAAAATCGAAATTGCATATATTTTTCCAATTCAAGCGTCCTCTTCCAATATAGTTGAATGTGAGTGAGCGAGCATGCGTGAATGAAATGATATTTAAAAAACCATATTGCATTTAGTTAATATGTTTCTTGGAGAATGAAATAAAAAAATTGTATTTAGGGGTAACGGCACTCATAGTCATTTAGAAAGAGGGCGCACAAGATTGTAAGTTTGCAGGAATAATCGACACGAATCAATTGAGCTTTAAATGTCTATAACATCGAAATGCTACAGGCTCGAACAAAAATTAATTACTTAAATATTGCAAAGTATATTATCTTAAGAGTTAAAGTAGATGTATATTCCTACTATTTAAAAAAAACTGCAAGCTTTCTGAAAAAGGCAATAAGGGGTAAATCGATAAATAATTATATTGGATATGTTAATTAATACGTACATCTATATTTACATTCAGTGTATATTTCCCCTTATTAATTTAACAAATATTTTATTATGCAAATAGGTACATAAAAGGGATTGGACATCAGGCTGTGCCTATGTTAGTCCTCTCCCCAAGGATCAAAGTTACAACTGATTTTTCAATTACATCTGAATTATATAAGTATCATAGTATAATAGGAATGTAATATAAAAAGTTCATAATATAATATGAAGCATATTATTGCAGCATTAAATGAGTTGGAATTCATGTAGGATTAAGAAAAATAGAAAACAAAAAAATGGAAAGAAAAGTAAGATAACAAAAATAAAGGTCATATAAACAAATTAAAATTAGAAAAATTATAATGATAGTAAATATTATATATGAAATATAATACTAAGAGGTATAAAATATTGAGTGCATGTATATGTATACTGAGGTAAAGTTTAGAATGACATTATGCAAAATTATTAATAACATAGGTATTAATTAAAATCTTTTTGTTGACCTAATATATTGTTGGACTGCTTGAAAAATTGAGCAGTTGGTTTTATAGGGAAGTTGTCTATCACCGAAAAGTAAAACATGTAATTTTTGCTCAGGAATGAGATTGTTTAGGTTTACATTATTTTGAAGACTGTTAATGAGCAATGTTCTGTGATTAATTTAAGCTGGACAAGTAAAGAAAAAAATGAAGATTGTCTTCACATATGTGGCCACAATTATTACAAGTTGAAGTGTCACTTAATTGTTGGTTAAAAAGGTGAGCTTGTAAGTTACTGGATTTATTTCTAAGTTGACAGTGAGCAATATTTTCTTTGCGATTTCCATAATTGTAAACTTTGGCATTTTTTGCTACTTCTACAGATTGTTTTTTAAGTACATTTTTGAAAGATGAAAAGGACTCAATACATTTTGTTTCCAGTGGTAAATTATTCCATAGCTGAATAGTTGATGGTAACAAGCTGTTATAATATGAAACTGTCCTAGTCTGTGGTATAACGAAGTTAAAGTTACCAACGTTACGAAGATTATAACCATGCTGTGGTGGTTTGAAAGGTAAGATCAAATCTTGTAAATATACAGGGGCCAGACCATTAACAATCTTATAGAATAATAAAAGTTTTTGTCGTTCCCTTCTCTTATATAATGGTTCCCACCCCAACTCTGAGTACAAAGCATTCCTAGATGAATTTTTCCGAAGACCTGTAATTATTCTACCTGCTTCTATCTGGACATTTTCTAAGAGATTTGAATGTTCTTGTGAGCAATTATCCCATACAATACTACCATACTCCAGAATTGGCCGAATGAAAGCAAAATAAATATTAACTAATGCACTCCCGTCCAGTATATGTTTCAACATTCTTAATAGATTGAACCTTGAACAAGCTTTTTCATATATATTATTTATATGACATGACCATCTAGCATCACTTTGAAAGATATGCCCAAGATGACAATGGGTTCTGGATTCATTAATAGTACTACCATTGAAACAAAAGTGAACATGAGGATGATTGTTTGACCCTCTTGAAAAATTTATATTACAAGTTTTCTTAGGGTTGAAATCCACAGCCCATGTGGAAGCCCAGGTATTAATTTTATCTAGATCAGCTGTTAATGAAAATGCTGCCATGTTAACATAATTATCTACAACTATAAACAAAGAGGTATCGTCCGCAAAAAATCTTTTATTATTAACCAGATTATTGGATATGTCATTAATATAGAGGAGTAATAAAAAAGGACCCAAGACAGAGCCTTGTGGGACTCCTGCAGTTATAGGTCTAAAATTTGAATGAAACCCATCTAGTACCACTCTTTGGACTCTATCATATAAATAGCTATCGATCCATTTCAACATATTACCCTTTATCCCACAAGACTCTAGCTTAAAGAGCAGGCCTTTGTGCCATACTTTATCGAAGGCCTTTGAAATATCACAAAAAATAAACCTGACATCTTTACCTTTATCTAAGTTATATATTATGGTATTATAAATTTCCACTAACTGGTTGACAGTTGAATCATTAGGTTGAAAACCTGATTGATATTTTGATAGGATGTCATTTTCTAAAATAAAGTTGTATAAATATTTAAAAATGATTTTTTCCATAATTTTGCAAACTGAACTGGTCAGGGATATTGGTCTGTAATTATTGACAAGATCTGGACTACATTTGCCTTTGTAAACTGGTGTAACATTGGCCTGTTTCCATATATTTGGCAGGCATTTTAATTCAAGTGATTTGTTAAAAAGTTTTACAAGTGGATTGCATATAGAAGAGGATGTAAGTTTAAGAATTTTTGGTGTTATACCATCTGGACCAGGGGTTTTGTAAACATTTAAATTTCTCAGCTGATCTAACATGTCCTGTTCTGTAATAAATATGTCCCCAGTGGAATTTAGAGGGGGGCCAGACCCATGTTCAGGTAAAGTTTTATCCTCATTGATACTAGAGATATTTAAGTAGAAGTTGTTTAGTGCTTCTGCTTTTTCTAATGGGTGAAGTAGAATTTGACCATGTGATCTTAAAGGAGGTACAGGTTTATGTGTATTTGAAAGTTTCGAGATAGATTTTGTTATACGCCACCATTTGCCTGGTGGGATGTCTTTGTCAAGAATTTGGGATGTGAGTTTTTGTTTGTAGTGTTCTTTAGCATTTCTGACCATTGAAATAACCTCATTTCTTAGCTCTCTATAATGTTGCCAGTGATTTGGGCAGTTTGTAAGTTTTGCTTTTCTATGTATGCGGTTTCTTTTCCTCATTTTCAGTCGTATACCTTTATTCATAATATTTCCCCTTATGTTTGCAATGGAAATCTGCGACATTCAATTTCCTGTGAATACACTTCGCCTTTTCACGGCGCATGAACAAAAATATAAACGTCATCATGCGTTTTGAATATATTTATTTTTGGAAGGTTAAATAAAACGTTCAAACTTACATAACCAATTTGATATGTGCTTATGAAAAATAATCGTTCAAAAAAATCTATTCGTTAATAAAAAAATAATTTATCTAAAAAGTTTCTGGCATTATAATTTAAGAAGCAAACTAAAAACATGTAAATATGGCTGTTCCATCATGACATGTATGTTTAATATCCCTGACTAAGAGCGTATATAATAATAAACATCAATTTAAATATAAATATAAGCATTGAATGCTTATTTTTGGATGTCGTCGGCCCTATAACACACCAAGGCTGTGCAGACAAATTATCCTACCGCGCTAACGGTTACCGTAATACAATGCAGTAATACAAGTTATATTGTATGTCATAAAAATTATAAAAGTTATAAAAACAGAAAATATTGTGCATATAGCAGAAATCAATAACGATAAATTGATATATATTCTATAGTTCAGTATAATGTTACATGTTTATCAACATTTATTCAAACACAAAATAGTTATAAAAAAAACAAAAACAAAAGAAGTCACCAGTTGCACCCTTAACACTACATGAATTTATTCACTAATCCAGGACGAAATCAGTGAGCCATGCGAGACTTACATAAATTTGCTACATGTAGTTTTTGAGTAAAATTTAAAGGAAGTGAACATGAAAAAATGCTTAAAGGCTCAAATTCGATTTCTGAAAACCCTTTCGACACAGCATTCCTCCGTAGGAAGATATACCATTAAGAATAACTAATTCTTGCAATCCATGGGTCCCGCCATATTGTTAAAATCATTACCTACCTGCTGGGTTATCTCTCAGCATCTATGAGAGGGCAGCACCGATGCTGACTCAGTGAGACACATTGCATTTTTACACACGCTTAGTAACAGAGTTAAAATACCATCATCAAAATGGGAATTAAAACTTGAAATGGATGTATAAAGTTGTCATTTTGAAACGGGGTTTATGGAGAAAAATTTTGGATCTCAGAATGATGATTCCCACCAGCAGTCAATGTGACATGTAACTAGAATGGAACGTCCCTGGATCAGTGTTATTGTTATCTAACTTTCCTTGCATTTAAGGAGTTTCTTAATTTGTTCTTATGCGTTTGAGCATTATGTGTGCTACATAAATGAACACACATAATGCATTGTTCAGCATCCTGATTTTGACACTGTGTCGTAGTTTTGTTATCCTTCTGACAGTATAAACCGAAGCGGCATACGTATCATCAATATATAATCTAAGATAAAATCAAATCAGAGAGATTTCCATAGCATTTAAATAAAACGTAACGTTAAGACATTCCACAAAGAAAATGGAATTACCTTTTTGTATTTATTTGAAATCTACAAACAGCATTTTATTTATGTAAATACTTTACACTTACTACCAAATCTCCGTACAAACATCTGAAATGCGATGGTCTCATAATTCACAAATTATCTAATCCATTTCTTTGCACAAATCATATATAGTTACCTAAGGGTCAGTGATAGAAATATATTGAATCTATTGAATCCTTGTTCTCTCCTGACAGTACACAATTTTGCTTCACACCCAGGCATAATTTTTGTTAAGGACGACGGACCCAATTCACTTCTACAATTATAGCGATTTTCATGAAAATTTTATCTGAGTCAAAGTAACTGAAGATTTAATAAAATCAATCAAAAAATAACATAAAAGTCGAATTAGATTTTTAGTAGGGACCATTTCAAAAAATGATTGTATTACTTCTCTTTTCAATTGAACATAATAGGGAAAAGTACGAAAGCCCAGAAGGCTCATTCAAGATTCGAAATTCAAAATACGAGATTCAAGATTTGAAATTCGAGATTCAAAATCTAAATTAACCAATCAAATCAAGGATCTGAAAGCCTGTATCCTAGCGACATCAAACTGTTCTAAATAAAGAACATCCGTACTTTCTCTTATATACAAATAAATGCTATTTTCTCCCTAACTAAATAATTATTTGTATTTATTTTTACACAGAGTTTATAATTAGACTAGTAATAATGCAGTGTGTTTCGCGGATCTAAGAGATTTTGTTCGCCCTCTGTGCATTCCCACCTGATGCGTTTGAACCCTGGGATATATTTCACCATCAATAGTTTAAACCCGGGGTTTATTCACCTCTTGTGTAAAAATTCGGTTATGGAAGAGAGAGCTTCATAAGCGCATCCATTTTTTTTTCGGGGGGGGGGGGTCCTAGGCCTATTTTCAATAATTTTACTATGTAAATTTAATAAGCTTCAATTTTCCTGAGGCGGGGGGGGGGTGTCCAGACCCCCTGACCCCCTCCCCTCTAAATCCGCGCAATAAGATAAGTATCTGGTTTTGGGGGGTTTTTTTGGTGTTTTTTTTTGGGGGGGGGGGTTATATATATATAAATATTTATAAAACACAATACATTTGGATTCGAGATAATACCTCCGCAGAGGCCCTCCAGATATATATCACCTGGGATGCCAGGGCCCCCCTGGATCAGTAATGCTATTCAGCAGTATAAATAAATCATAAATCTATATAATTATATAATGTACAAAATATCTATTTTCTTTAGTATTTATAATTGTATTTTTTAAAGCGTTAATAGACATAAATATGAATTATTATATATACTTATAAATGCAAACACATGATACATATATGCATACATGTATAATATATTATAATAGTAATGTAAAATAAGAGTACTATTCATATAAACGGGGAGATTACATTCAGTCATTAACATAATGTTCGTATCAGTATTATACAAATATTTAAATAACTAGAGCAAAGCTCGTTGCAAAGCAACGAGTGGGTCTTCCGTTAATGTCGAAAGTAAAGCTTAAAGTTCCTGTAAGAAACAGAGTTTTAAACCAATAACATAAGAAACTTAAACAGAAAGGTAAAGAAAAATCGAATAATTCTTGGTACGACTTAACAAATTCCGAATGATTTTACGTACGAACTAACAAAAACCATCGCGATTTCAAAAAAGACTTTACAAAATAATCCGAATGTGTTCAAGTACGACTTAACAATTTTTCGAATTATTTTAGGTACGAGTTAATTTAACTTTAAACATAAAACTATTTTTCTCAACCTAGAAGCGGAATCAAAATTTCCGGAAAAATCAATTTTTAAACGCTAATATCTCAGCAATGCATCGTCCGATTTTAAAACGGATTTCAGTGTTAGATTCAACTAAATAAGCTCTACAAAACACGTATAAGTTTTTGAATTGATCAAAAAATTTATTTTTTCGAAAAATTTGTTTCACTTCCGGTTTGGACCGGAAGTGACGGATTCTGATTTTTTGTCAAAATGCCCTAAGTAAATCGAGAAATAGACAATCACTGAAAATTTCAAATCTCTATATATAACCGTTTAAAAGAAAATGACAGGACAAAATCGCTTTTTGAAAAATTTAAAATTGCGTAATGAGAAAACGGAAGTGACGTCATTTTTCAGCTTTTTAAGGCTTTAAGGGACAGGAATTTCTCATAATCCCTGAAAATTTCATGAAAATCGGTTGAGTAGTTTTTGAGATATAAAGCCAAAACGGTGTCAGAAGGAAAAAGAAAAAGAATAATAATAATAACTAGAGCAAAGCTCGTTGCAAAGCAACGAGTGGGTCTTCCGTTAATGTCGAAAGTAGACCCTAAAGTTCCTGTAAGAAGCAGAGTTCTTAAAACCAATAACATAAGTAACTAAAACAAAAAGCTAAAAAATCGAATAATTCTTGGTACGACTTAACAAATTCCGAATGATTTTAAGTACGAATTAAGAAAAACCTTTGCGATTTCAAGAACGACTTAACAAAAAAAATCCGAATGTGTTCAAGTACGACTTAACAAATTTTCGAATTATTTTAGGTACGAGTTATTTTAACTGTAAACATAAGACTATTTTCTTAACCAAGAACGCGGAATCAAAATTTCCGGAAAAATCAATTTTTTAAACGCTTATATCTAAGTGATGCATCGTCCGATTTTAAAACGGATTTCAGTGTTAGATTAAGCTAGAGAAGTTCTACAAAACACGTACACGTTTTTGAATTGATCAAAAAATTTATTTTTTCGAAAAATTTGATTCACTTCCGGTTTCGAACGGAAGTGACGGATTCTGGTTTTTTGTCAAAATGCCCTCAGTAAATCGAGAAATAGACATTCACTGAAAATTTCAAATCTCTATATATAACCGTTTAAAAGAAAATGACTGGACAAAATCGCTTTTTGTAAAATTTAAAATTGACGTAATTAGAAAACGGAAGTGACGTCATTTTTCAGCTTTTAAAGGCTTTGAGGGACAAGAATTTCGCATAAGCCCTGAAAATTTCATGAAAATCGGTTGAGTAGTTTTTGAGATATAAAGCCAAAACGGAGTCAGAAGGAAAAAGAAAAAGAATAATAACTAGATCATTCTCGTTGCGAGCAACGAGTGGGTCTTCCGTCCGATTTTTGAATAAATGAGATAAAACTCATCATTTTAAAGATAAAATTGTGAGTATACGCAAAAAATACGAAAAAAAATTTCTCAGCACCCGGGGCTTGAACCCGGGTCGCCTGGGCACGGTCCACGACCATAACGACTGAGCTACTCGGGCTCTCGCTTCAGGATTTTGACGCTTTATATCTCGAGATTGCGTTGATCGATTTTAAAACAAATTACATATTCTGAATCAGTAAATAGGTCACTATCAACTTTAAAAAATTCAAAGAAAAATATTAAAAAATAAAAAAGTCGAAAAATTAAAATTTTTCAAATTTGCTTCCGGTGACGACCGGAAGTGACGGCTGGCATTCTCTTGACCGAGGTGCACCAGAAAATAGCTAGATCTATCATCTCTGAAAATTTCAGCCCTTTATCTTTACTCGTTTTTGAGAAACCTGACAGACAAAATTGACTTTTTAAAATCGTAAACGGACGATAACTTCCGACCGGAAGTGTATTTTCAAAAATGGTTAAAAAACAATCAACTTCATATAAAACTGCGTTGATCCTGAAAATTTGAATGAAATCGATCGAGCCATCTCCGAGAAATCGTCTGCACAAAATCGGTAAGAAAAAAAAAGAATAATAATAATAACAACTAGACACGATCTCGTTGCGAGCAACGAGGAGGTCTTCCGTCCGATTTTTAGAAGAAAATATGACATCATTGACTTTGATTTTCGACAAAAAAAACATGATATGGAAAAAAAAAGTGAAGAACTAATGCTTTTTTGTATCGCATTTTTTAAGTTCTCTTATATTGCTTTTTTAAATACTTGCATTTGTTCCAATTAGGATAGAAAAGATTAAACTTGTTTACCTCTGGCTCCTAAAAACCCTAATTAGGTAACGCAAGAGAAAATCATTATATTGTAAGGATATATAAATGTATTATACCTAATTCAGCTTAAATAACCTTTAACAGAATAGTTATTAGTAAAACGCTATAGACAAAAGACTTTAGAGCCCTTTGATCCCCTAATTTAAGGGGCCAGCCCCTTTTTCTTGTAATCAAATGAAAGGTAATTTAATTCTGAACACATTTTGTCAACAAGTGTTTAGAAATTTGTTACCGTTCTGGAGATATATGGGAGAGAACGTTTTATGGGCCGATCCCTTATCTCCTTTTAGGGACCGTTTAGCGAAATTTTGAAGGTTGCATATTCTTAAGAACATCATTTTGAACAACTTTTCTTCTGTACTGCATTTCAAAATATGTTTCCTTTCTGAGATATGGGTGATCAAATTTTGGACTTTTGACCCTTAAAACCCCTAATTACGTAACACACGATGAAATCATTACATTGCTTGGATACATAACTCTAAGATAAACATATTTCCTTCTATAACCTTTCACAAAATATCTCTCAGTAAAGGGCT
>WFKH01007768.1:50573832-50603625 GCA_016163765.1 Magallana hongkongensis | reverse complement strand
ATGAAGGTAAATCGCTAGAAGTACATTTCAAGAAATTTCAAGAATACGTACAGCCCAGGCATAATTCAGTCTTTTCGAGATATATTTTCAATAACGAAACACAAGGTGCACGACCAGTGGAGCAATATATAACCCGCTTGCTTCTATTAGCTAAACACTGTGCATTTGGTAGAGCATAAGATGAGATGATTAGAGACCGCCTTGTATTTGGCACAAACTCAGCTAAGGTGAGAGAGAGACTGATCAACCAAGGGGCACAACTCACATTGGAGAAAGCAATCCAAATTGCTCAGAATTTCTTATACTCGCAGCAGCAGCTGAAGACGATGGGGCCGCCTGGAACAGATAATTCCACCATTCCTAAGGATGTCAATGCAGTGACTCGTGGCAGACCTCATTCCCAGGGAAGGGGCCGAGGAAACATTCGCGCTCACAGATCTACAGTACGGCCGCGCAGGAGAGGAACTTCTCATAGAGGACGAGATGATCACCCGGGACAAGACAACGCGTTCGCGCATCAAGATAAGTGTCAGAACTGTGGTTTCGACCATCACAAAGATGCCCGATGTCCCACAAAAGGAAAGCAGTGTACCAACTGCCGACGATGGAATCATTTCTCAAAAGTGTGCAAAAGTGTTTGTGAAATTCATGAATATGGTGATGTAGATGAATATGGTGATGTGTGTCAATCATTTGAAAATGTTGATATAGATGATGATGTAGATGATCATGATGATGGTTTCTTCATTGATTGTATTGCAAAATCATGTTCAAGTGTCACAAATAGTGAAGCATTTGCTGAATTGAATGTATTGCACGCAGGGTCAAACAGCACTGTAAATTGTAAATTAGACACAGGTTAACAAGTAAATGTACTCCCCATCAATGTATTTAGACGTATGCAAGTGTCATGCCCTCTCCGTCCAGCCCAAAATCTCTTAGGGTATGGGGGTTCCCCACTTAAGTCAGTAGGTGTTTGCAGTCTAGATATTGATTGCAAGGGTCAAAGGGTAGAGACAGAATTTCATGTCATTGATCCATAGGGGAAAAAGGCTCCGCCTATCTTGGGGTTACCGTCGTGTTTAAACCTAGGACTTGTAAAACTAGTTGACTCAGTAAATCTGACCCCAACTTCCAAGTCCCTGGATAAAGATACAGTACTTGCCGAATACCAAGATATATTTACAGGCATAGGTCTATTCCCAAGTGAAGTTACGATTGAAGTTGACCCAACTATACAACCAGTTATTCACCCACCCCGTAGGGTCCCGCAGGTCATATCTAAAAAGCTTAAGGTAGAATTAGATAGGATGGAAAAGGTCAAGGTAATTACAAAGGTCAAAGAACCAACCCAATGGGTTAATTCCCTGGTTATTGCTGAAAAACCAAACGGATCACTTAGAATTTGTTTAGACCCACGAGATCTAAATAAGGCTATTCGTCGCCCACACTACCCCATGAGAACTCTCAATGACGTTCTTCCACAGCTCTCTAAAACAAAGTACTTTACAAAACTAGATGCTCGTAGTGGCTATTGGACATTGAAACTCACAGAAGAGTCTAGCATGTTGACTGCTTTCAATACCCCTTATGGCAGGTATAGATTTCTAAGACTTCCCTTTGGTCTAAAGTCATCCCAAGATGAATTTCAACGCAAAATTGATGAATGCTTTGAAGATTTACCAGGTTTAGTCGCTATAGTTGACGATGTTCTTGTATATGGCAAGACCAAAGTAGAACATGATACAAACTTGCGTGCGGTTCTGCAACGATGCAGAGAGAAGGGCATAAAGCTTAATTCTGAAAAACTTGCTGTTTGTCAGACAGAAGTAGACTATTTTGGTCATATAATTTCAGGTCAAGGTCTTAAGCCTGACCCCAAAAAGGGCAAAGCCATCAGCGAGATGCAACCCCCAAAGAATCGCAGTGAGCTAGAGACTGTTTTAGGTATGATTACCTATTTAGCAAAATTTGCGCCAAGCTTGTCAGAGATAACTGCTCCCATGAAGATGCTATTATCGTCCAGGTCTGAATTTGTTTGGGATGCAGCCCAAGATGAAGCCTTTAACAAGGTCAAGTCCATTCTAACTAGGTCTCTATGACCTATTCTTTCATATTTTGACCCCAGTAAAGACGTAGTGTTGCAAGTAGATGCTTTAAAGTATGGTCTAGGAGCTACATTATTGCAGGATGGCAAACCTGTGTGCTATGCATCAAAAGCACTGACTACTAGTGAAGTAAATTATGCTCAGATAGAGAAAGAGATGTATGCTAAAATCACCTTACACATGTTCCTGGTAAGAAAATTCCAGTAGCTGACACTTTGTCTCGAAAGTACTTACCCGATACATGTCCGTCTATATCTGATGATCTTGAGGCCCAAGTTCACATGATATCTAGCACTATACCCATGAGTGATACATATCTTGACAGGATCAGGTCAGAAACTGTTCAAGATTCCCAGTTAGTTACATTTATGAGTACTATCCTAAATGGTTGGCCTGAGCACATGGCTCAGTGTCCACTCTCTGTAAGAGATTTCTGGGATTTTAGAGACGAATTGTCTGTTACTGATCAGCTAGTCATGAAAGGGCATAGAATTGTCATTCCAAGGTCAATGCAATATGAAATGTTGCAGAAACTTCACACAGGTCACCCAGGGGTAGAGAGAACCCTTAGACGGGCCCTAGACTCTATGTTTTGGCCTGGTATATCACAACAAGTACGTGATATGATTCTTGCTTGCACTACATGCCTTACCCACCGCAACTCAAAACCTAGGGAACCTTTGAACATGACAGAAGTACCTGAATACCCATGGCAAGTTGTTGTCACTGATCTTTTCACATGGGAAGATCAGGATTGTCTTGTAATAGTCTAGTAGATTATTACAGTAGATTCTTTGAAATCTTTAAACTTTAAAACACAACTAGTCAGAGTGTTATCTCTAAACTACAAGAATCATTCTCTAGAAATGGTATTTCTGAGAAAGTAGTATCAGATAATGGTCCACAATACTCTAGTCATGAATTTAGGGATTTTGCACTCCAGTGGAACTTTAATCACATGACTTCTAGTCCCAGATATCCCCAGTCAAATGGACTCGCTGAACGAACTGTTCAGACTGCTACGCGTCTAAGTCTAAGAAAGATGGACACAACTTGTTCATGTCCCTCCTTGCTTATCGTTCGACACCCAGTATTAGTCTTTCACCATCTCAATTACTCATGTCTAGAAGGTTACGATCAGACTTGCCTATGCACCTCTCCTTGTTGAAACCTTATGTCCATGACCATTTTGATGTCAAACACTCCATGATGAGTGATAAGGTGAAATCAAAACAAAATTATGACAAGAGATCAAAATTATCACCACATTTGGAGATAATGTTAGAGTTCAGTTAAATTCCAAGACATGGACCCCAGCAACTATCTTAGAACCACACAATGATAGGTCATATCTTGTTAAAACACACAATGGCTCTGTTTATAGGAGAAATAGCAGACAAATTTTTAGGTCCAGGGAAAAGGCAGAATGTGATATTGAAACCACAAATCTTTCAATAATATCCCCACAGCCTGTTACTGAAACTGAACATAAGCCGAAGACATTTGACCCAGACATTGTCCAACCCATGTCTACTACATGTAACACATTAAGTGACCAGCCTATTAACCCTGTTTCCCCTAAACCAGTACAAAATGACAAGCCATATGTTACCAGGTCAGGCAGGATTGTTAAGGTACTTCACTACACCGAGACTTATACTTTTTAAGATACTACGTCACAAGATGGCGATTTAAATGTTTTGTTAAACTGTTTGTATCAATCGATTCAGTTGTATATCGTCATAGCTCAGTGGTTAAAGTATCAGGCTTGTGAACCGCAGATCATGAGTTCGAATCCGCCTAGGGCTTTTGTTCATGTTTACTGAATGAAATTTTTGAAAATACCATTTTTTATCCAAAAATGCAAATTTTTTCGCCTACTTGACATATATACTTCTTATCCATCATGCTCTCTGTCATAATCAAGTAATTTTGTGCTGATTTGAGAAACTTTTTGAAGGTGTAGTGAAGTACCTTAAACCAAAACAAATACTGAAATACTCTGTTGTCTTTAATTTGAAATCATATACCATGACAGTCATTATATTTGCAATGATGAAATGTAATTTAGACATTTGATACAATATACTGTCAATGTGTTTACAAACCAACATATGACATTTTGGCTCTTCAGTTAATTGTCATTATATGTGTACAATGTGGTTAATACATAAAATTTATTGTGTAGATAAAGTTAATTTCCAATTGTTTTGAATAAAAAGGGAGATGTCATATTATAAGAAATATTTTGTGAACGAAATGATTTGTTAATTGAGCATGCGCGGATCAAAGTTTTGTAAAAGTTAGAAATGGCGTTGTTTGTAACGTGTTGAAATCGGCTAGCATCCGTGGCCCATCATACCATAACACTGGGCAAACTCTAAGAAAAAGTTTATGTACATTATGTCAAGGTTGATTTATGAAACAAAACAAATATTATACTGTGCTAAACATTTGTGTATGATAAAATGCTTCAAAACTTAATCACAGGGGCGGTTTTACTCTATTCTCATTACGAGTATTGAAGCGGATCAAAATGTAAATGATTTGTTCAATGGCTCAAACTCTGTTAACTAACCTTTGTAGGTGGATATAATTAACTTGAGCTAATATAAAACTCACTACAGTACTTGACATCCCCCAAAGAAATTTTCACGTTAGATAATTTTGAAAACCGTATTTTAGCATGTTAAATTATAGCAAGGTCAGCCACTACTTGCATTACAGAAAGTGTGATTGATGACGTTGAACAGCTATATATTGCATCATAAGCGATTTTTCATTGAGTTTTAGTGATTACGTAATATTGAGAATTCGATGTTCGTAACAATCACTCCTCTTAGGTGCGCGATATATCTGCGCAAATGGAATTGGGTCCGTCGTCCTTACTTTTTATCAACTCTCTTTAAAATTGACCCAGTTCTATCAACTAAGTATAAACATGACCCAGTCACCAGCAGCAATGTGGCTAATCTACTCAGAGAACAGATACATGCATGGGAAAAATAGATTACCTCCATAAACCTTTCACTGAGCGTGTTAATTTGATAAAATCTCATTAAAGAAATGAACAAAAAAGGTTACGTACCTCATTATTAAGTTTCAAAAGGCTTAAAAAAATTATTAAGCAACAATTTATTTTTTCATGTCCACTTCCTTTAAAACAACATTGTCATATCTCTTGACTTTGTTTATTGTCCTTTCAAAACTATTTTGAAAAAGTAAATATTTGTCATCTCTGGGTCATCTCTCCATCTTTACAAAAAAACCCCAGCATATATTATGTTGAAGATTCTGGCCCTACAAGATCCTGACCAAATATGAAGGCTTAATTAAGTAGGCAAGGGTGTTAGCTAGCCCCTTGAATAGGATTCCCATTAGAATTGTATTATATGAAATTTGCTATTTTCACCAGGCTTGCTATGCCTGTGAATAGTCGTTTGAGGATCAACTGAAAATACCCGGGGCCCAATTTTGGCTAAATATGAAGGCTTAAATAGAGGAGCCAGGGAGTTGGTCAACTCGTTTGATAATATTTCCATTTAAACTGTATTACATGTGAAATTGCCATTTTTGCCAGGTTAACTATGACCGTAAATGGTCTTGTAATTGAGGGTCAACTGGACTTTCCCGGGGCCCCATTATAACCAAATATGAAAGCTGAAATATGGGGGCAATGATATTAGCCAAACCCGTGAATTGTATTCTCATAGGAACTGTATTATATGAAGTTTGTTGTGTTCACCAGGCTACATTTGCCTGCCAATGGTCGCGTAAATCCAATTCCTGTTTAGGGTCAACCTGACAACCCCCTCCCCAGGGTCCCATTTCAATTATAACTGCATTATATGAAATTTGCTATTGTCACCAAGCTTGTGTAAACCCAATTCCTGGAAAAGATCACATTGTCTCTACATACAGGGGCACCTGTTTGACAAAATATGAAGGCATAGATATTGGATCCAGGCCGTTAGGCAGCCCCTTGAATAGTATTCCCATTAGAACTTTATTAAACAAAATTTGCTATTTGTACTAGGCTAGCCATACCTGACATTGGCCGTGTAAACTCAATTTCGTTTGATGACCGACTGGTGTTTCCCGGGGCCCCATTCTGACCAAATATGAAGGCTTAATTATGGAATCTAGGCTGTTAGGCAGTATATGATGTATTACTTACACTCTTGCTAGGCTAGCTGGTTATGTCAATGATCAGGTCATTTCAGCAAAAGGCAATTTTTACTATATTACTGTTTCTTTTGATAATATAAGAAAGTTAATCTGGATTTTGAATTTACGTTCATTAGAATATTTACGGTAATTTGAATAGTGAACCGATAACATAATACTATTCGCTATTTGAATAGTGAATAGCGATAGTACTCCAATTTCCGAATGCCGGAATACTTTTGTCCTTAATTCATAGATGAATTTCGCAGAAAAGACTGGGCAGGCTAATATGTATGATTGGTCCTATCGATAAACCAATTAAATGCATGTAGCTGGATAATTTTAAGAAATGAATTTTGGAAGGAAGTTATCACAGCTTTTAAAAAAGTGCAAGATAAATCAAATGTAAAATCTTGGCGGACTATAGTTGCCAGCCATTGTGGAACAATAATAAATTTAGGATAGGAAATCAGTCCTTTTTTTAAATCTTAGTGTGTCAAAGGATTGAGATGCGTAATTGACTTGTTCGATGAAAATGAAAACTTTTTAGATTTTGAAATGTTAAAAAGAATATTTAATATTCAAGTGAATTATTTAACATATATGGGTGTAAGACAAGCTGTACACTCAGATTTAAGAAAATACAACTTCATTAGAAATAAAGTTTTTAAACCTTTCATACCATTTAATATTTAAACCTTTGTATTACCAAAAAAAGGTTCAAAACCAATGTATGATGTATTAAATCAGACTAATATTACACCAGTGGGAAAGGGAAAATAGAATAAACATTTTGTTATTACAGAAAAACAATGGATTTCAATCTTTCATCTACCTTTTACTATTACCTCAGACTCTAAATTTCAATGGTTGCAGTGCAGAATAAACCATTATATATTAACTACAAATAGTTTTATGTATAAAATTGGTAAAATGGATAATAGTCTATGTACTTTTTGTGAAAATGTTGAGGAAACAATATATCACTTATTGGGAATGTCCAAAGGTACAATAGTTACTACAGAGGTTGTTAGAGTTATCAGCTCTAAAGGAATTAGATTAAATTTGATGATAAAACTTTTATTTTTGGTGATTTAGATGGTGTGAAGTCAAAAGTGTTCAATATTGTACTCATTATGATAAAAAAAAAATTACACATACAGAGGTAGATGCCAGAAAAATCAATTAACAGTAAATGCCTATATAAATGATTTAAAACAGTTGTATAAAGTATTGTAATTCTGTGCAAAGAAAAGAAGTGAGATGGATATATTCAATACAGACTGGGAAAAATGGACCCCCGAGATTAACTCGCTCTAGATTGCACACACACACACACACACACACACACACACACACACACACACACCCTCTCTCTCTCTCTCAATAAAAAATATTTTCTGATGTGTATACAATGTTGATGCAATTGTTTCATTGCACTGTTTAACATATTTTGTACCCTTGCAAATTTGTGATGTATGCAGAAGCAATTGGTCCAGTAATATGTTTTATCACAAAATTTAAATTAAAAAAACCACGCACTTTTTCTTTCCGGATTCTATCTATCTATCTATCTATCTATCTATCTATCTATCTATCTATCTATCTATCTAGAGGCTATCCATGCGTATCTTTAACAATTTCATGCTATGCTATGGTATGCGATTAAAATTATATGCTGTGAGATTTTAATGTAATGCTATGAGATTTGTATGCTATGCTATGAGAAATTGAAATGAAAGGCTTTATGATATTGTATGCTATTGAAATTTGAAGAAAAAACGTATCAGTATAATCCTGATGCTACGTGCCTGCAAAGTTTCTTTAGAACGTGTCGTACTGTTATTGCATCATTCACGATAAATGGATAGTCGAAGAAAAACATTCTTTGATTTAAGATTATCACAAATTAAAAGACAGCATTTGTAAATTTTGTGACAATTTAAATCTAACAATGCAGTGACTTGCTTGTCAAAATAAAAATCCAGCCCATTGTGCTTTTATTATCAAATCCCTTATATTGACACGCTTGCAGGTGGTGTTAACAAAACAGGATCTCTTTTAAAATGCGATGTTAGTATCAGTTAATTCTCAGAAACATGATCATGCAGTTTGGAGATTCTTAGTTAAGTCACATTTATTTACAGAATACTTCCACGAACTGTCATAAAAGTAGGCAGTCACTACCCATTTAATTTACACAGAATATAATAGGAAAGATCTAGAGATCCTCGAACGCGGTTTGTCTACCTAGCAGAACAAAATTGCACAGTCAGCTTGTGAAAGAAAGAGGAAGATCACAAATAACCTATCAACTAGATGGGATTTGGCTGGATAGCTTTATTGTTTGTTTATGGAAATACTTTTAATGAAAGATATACCTATCCACTACATTTATTTTAAACATACCAGATAACGTTATTGATATCAAGAATAATTTATATTCTTGTGTGACGGGGTCCCTTTAAAAAAAAAGAAAAAAAAGAACTAACAAACAAGTAATCGATCGCCTATCCCTGTCTCGAAATATAACGTTTCAAAACAAAACATATTAACAATATATATAGCAGATAAATTATTGCCGGTTAAGATAATAGAGACTAACTTACTTATACGATATAAAGCTTTAAAATCATATCTAGACATACACTGCTTTGAAACAAACATAATTTTATTGCTAGATGCGATCTCGTTGCGCGCAAAATGCAGGTCTTCCGTCCAATTTTCAATATCAAATTGTCGATATATATATGTCCCCATTGAGGACCTCCATGTGCGAGATTGACCCATTTTAAGATGGAACTTTTAATGTCTAGAAAACAAAATATTTTCGTGATTTTTAAACACTTAAAACACGTCAGGACAATTTTTATTAAAAAATGTTTAACAAGATTTTAATCGCTTTAGAGATTTTAGGAAATGACTGACCCCTTAATTTACATCGCTATTTTAAGAGGCTTCCCCTTTTTCTTGAAAAGGCCTCGGTACTTATATCATTTTTTTGTTTCTCAAATCATAACAAAATGTTTCTAAATTTTGAGAAAATTGACAGAATCAGTCTTAGGGGCCAGTTCCGGAATTCCGTAATGAGAGTCGTTATCATTGTTTTGAAGATAGCAAGTAATTTAGAATTGAATTCTGCACGGCTTTAACTCTATAATGTTTTTACAAAAGATTTTTCGTAAAAAAGCTATGTAACATTAAATGTTCAAGATTCTGGTCCTATAGGATCCTGACCAAATATGAAGGCTTAGTTAGGTAGGCCAGGGTGTAAACTAGCCCCTTGAATAGTATTCCCATTAAAACATTATTATATACAATTTGCTTTTTTCGCCAGGCTTACTATGCCTGTTAATTGTCGTCGTGTAAACCCAATTCTTTTTTAGGTCAACAGAAATTTCCCGACACCCAATCCTGATATTAGGGCTTAAATATGGGGATCAGAGTGTCAGGTAGCTGCTTTAAATAGTATTCCCATTTAAACTGTATTATATGAAATTGGTTATTTTTGCCATGCTAACTATGCCTGTTAATGGTCATGTGAACCCAATTACTTTTAAGGGTCAATTGGACTCTGCAAGGGCCCCATTATAACCAGGTAAAAGGCTGAAATATGGGGGCAATTGTGTTAGCCAACCCTTCAAATAGTATTCCCATTGGAACTGTATTATATGCAATTTACCATGTTCACCTGGCTAACTATGCATGTCAGTGGTCGTATAAACCTAATTTCTGTTAAAGATCAACTGGACTCTCCCGGGGCTCCAACCAGACCAAATATGAAGACTTAAATATGGGAGCCAGGGTGTTAGTCAGCTCTTTCAATCATATTCCCACTTAAACTGCATTATATATGAAATTTGCTATTTTCCACAGCTTACTGTGCCTGTTGATGGTCGTGTGCACACAATTCTTTTTAGGGTCACCTGGATTCTCTCAATGCCTCATCCTTATTAAATATGATTGCTTAATTAGTAGGTCTAGGTGTAAAGCTATACCCTAAAATAGTGTTCCTATTTTAACTGTATTTTATGAAGTTTGTTTTTTTTTTTTTGCCAGGCTGTGCCTTGGGATGGTCTTGTAGTCCTTATCCATTTTTAGGGTTAACTGTAATTTTTGCTATTTTCGCAAGGCTAGCAATGCCCGTCATTGGTCGTATAAACCTAATTCCTTTTGAGGGTCAAATGGACTTTCCCGGGGCTCCATTATAACCAAATAAAAGGCTGAAATGTTGAGGTTATGGTGTTATCAAACCCCTTAATATTTTTCCCATAGGAACTGTATTATATAAAAGATGCTATGTTCAACATGCTACCTTTGCCTGTCAGTGGTCGCGTAAACCCAATTCCTGTTTAGGGTCAACCTGACTCTCTCGGGAATCCATTCTGACCATATATGAAGGCTTAGATAATGGGGGCCAGGGTGTTAGCATTTTCATTATATAGTATTTCCATTATAACTGCAGTGTATTATCACCAAGCTTTTGAATGGTCGTGCAAACCCAATTCCTATAAAAGGTCTTCATATCTTTTCCGCGGCGCTAGTTTGACCAAATATGAAGGCTTAAATATGGGATCAAGGTTGTTAGGCAGCCCCTTGAATAGTATTCTCTTTAGAATTTAATTAAACAAAATTTGCTATTTCACCAGGATATATGTGCCTGTTTATGTTCTTGTAAACCCAATTTCTATCGAGGATCGACTGGTGTTTCTCGGGGCCCCATCCTGACCAAATATGAAGGCTTAATTATGGAATCCAGGCTGTTAGGCAGTATATGATGTATTACTTACACTCTTGCTAGGCTAGCTGGTTACGTCAATATTCAGGTCATTTCAGCTATTGACAAGTTTTACTATGTAACTATTTCTTTTAGTGAACCGATAACAGAATACTATTTGTTATTTGAATAGTGAATAGCGAATAGTACATTTATTTTCAAATGCCGGAATACTTTTGTCCTTAATTCATATGAATTTCGCAGAAAAGACTGGGCGGGCTAATATGTTTGATTGGTTCCATCGATAAACCAATGAAATGCATGTAGCTTTATCAAGTTTCTGCTATAAACCTTTTGACTCGTAGAGGTACTTGTTGTTCTATTTCAGAACGAACGACTTAAGTTTACAGAACGGACTGAACAAAAATATGGCACGTTGATAAAAAAGTAAACTTTTTCTTGATGTTTTGTTGGTAAACATTTTTAGCTATTTTATTATTTATTTTTTTTTTTGATTAAAGTATAGGCATTGTATGTTTGATTTCCAAGCTGTTCTTCTGTCTGTTCGTCCGTCCTCTCTTTGTATTTCTACCTATGTATTTATCTTTTCCATCATTCATGCGAGTCAATATAAACCTACTGGACTCAAAGGACCCCTGAATAATGCTACGTAATGTTTATTAGGGTCTTCCGCTTCTTGTTCTCCTACGGTTTCTTTTTTTTTGTTAAGGTCTTCCATTGGAAACATGAGCAATAATCTATTACAGATGCAAAATGTTTCCTTTGAAGCTATTTACCTTACCAATACTCCAATTAATTCATATGTTGCGTAAGGGGCCGGAAGTCTAAATCTTTAATCTTTCATATCTGAAAAAGTAAAAAAAAAACTTCGGAAAAGCAATGTAGAACAAAATATGCTCGGATTAAAGATCTGCCCCTAAAACGGTATTTTTCAAATATCTCAAAAACGGCTCAAAATTTCTGAACACTTGTTGAAAAAAAAATATGTTTGTATTCACAAGACCTTTTATTCGATATCAAATAAAAGGGGCTGGCCCTTCAAATTAGGTGCCCAAAGGGCTCTAAAGACTTCTTATTATTACTCTTAAATGAACGATAATTTGTTAAAGACTATAGAAGCAAAATTATTTATGTCAAAGTTATCAACCTATACAATATCTTATTTTACATTTATTCATATGTTTCGTAATTCGGGGTTTTAAGGGGCCAAAAACAATGATTTTTAAACTAATGTATCTCAATAATATGAAACAACTTGATAAAGACTATTTAACGAAAGATGCATAAAATTATGCTGTTGAGAATATGCAATCCAGGACAGTTTTGTAAAAAAATCCCTCCAAGGAGATATTGGGGCAGCCCCTAAAAATCCCTTTGTGTTAGGTCGTTATTTTAGAAATTATTTTGTTACAACTTATGGAACAATAGTTTTAAAATCTTTCACAAGTTTTGATTTGACAGCAAGAAAAGGGGCTGGCTCTTCAAATAAAGGGCCAGAGGGAGCAGGAAGATTTGTTCATATAACTCGCAAATAGAAACCTATACATTTTGGAGTTTAAAGAAAAAAATATGCCTCTTGTAGATATCATTTTACTAACACACAACTAAAATCCGTTTTAAGATTGGGCGATCCATGTTTAACTTTTTTACGATTTAAAAATACTACATAATAATGTTTTTCGGATATTTGAATGGTCCAGCGATGGTTTTAAAAGTTTTAAATGCACGATAACAAGGTTTTGGTTTTTTTTACAAAAAATGTTTCATAACAAGTATTTATATCCATGTTGTTAAATTTACAAAGCTCAATAAGAAAGTGAAAACAGTTTAAAAATCAGACGATGCTTTGCACAGATATTGGTGTTTAAAAATCGACTTTTCCGAAAATTTTGAATCTGCGGTCATGGTTAAGGCGGCAGGGGATAGTTTTGAACGAAAGACACTTTAGTACTGGTAGCACTTTTCATTAGATATTGAATAAAATTGCAAATCTGTGGCCAGAATTTTCACTTTCGGTTTTGTGCGAAAAAAAGGGTGGGTTCAAAACACGAAATGCCACTCGTAAAGAAGGTGACTGACCCCAATCAATTGGTGATTATTTGCATGGGTAGACATCAACCTACAAATCCTATGGTAGTTTTATAGCAGTTGCTCGGGACTGGAGTGCGGTGCTGGACCCGTGAAAGTGTGAAAAAATGGCAAATTAAAAAAAAATTGTGATTGTCACTGGCTATTCTATATAGTGCTATAAATAAATTGTTCTTGTTTTATTCTGAAATGTTTAAAAATTCTCAAGAGTCAGGACCATGCATGTGTCCCCTACATGTAAACCAATTTTAGCAAATTTAAAAATCCACTGAAAAATTAGATATGAGCACTATCTGCTGACAAAAAAAACTATTCCTTACCACCTAAGATTAAAGTTTTACTTCATAGTTAAATTAATTTGTACAACAAAAGCTCGAAAATTGTTAAGTCGTACTGAAACATATTAGGATTATTTATTGCAATCATTTAGACTGGTTCTCTGTCTATATTGAACGAAAGCGACAGGTGTGTTTCCTGAGTTGGAATTTTACATAATTGTTTGTTCATTTTTTATCTAACTAATGTTAATGCTACAATATGTAATATGAGAGAACATTGTACGTTCTTAAATAGATAAGCATTGTATTAAATGTAAAAATAATGAGCGTATAATGATACTCCTGTGAAACAAAAATATAAAAAAAAAAGAATATTTGCATATTTTGTTGAAATTTATCGTGACCGTGCGAGACAATAACTATGTATTTAGTATTTTAGGCAGCATTTCTGAAATCAAACTTTTCCTGTAGCTTAGATTGGCAAAACAAGAGGGTCATTATGTAAAGCACTTTTAATACTCTTTCCTTGTAAAAGCTAAGAAAACATATTTAAGGGTTAATTTTTGTCAATGCAATATCTGTATGCAAAGAGAACTCGAGAAACGGATAAACCGTCCATGATACTGTACTTGGAAATCTGTTTTAGATTCCTTGAGATATTTGAATTCTGCATCAGCGGTAACTTTTATCTGCGAATGAGCGTGGCCACCAGAGGACCCTTTACATATCTGACCACCTCTCTGTATATCGGTCGCGCATATCATGCCAGTCTATGAAATTATTATGATTTTTGTTAATTCGCACTTAGAATTACACGGATTTTGTTAACTTGTACCAAAAAGCATTCGATTTTTTTTTTGATTTTTTTTTATGAGTTAAAGTTGTTATTGATTTGGAAATAAGCTTCTAGCAGAAACTTCCTAATTTACTTTCTACATTAACGGAAGAGCTTTGCTTTTATTAAAGCACTTTTTGTTTTAGGAAACATCCCTAGTGAATGTCAAGGCTCTGCAAAAGGCATTCAATAGAGTTAAGGACAAATTTAGGAACAATGAACATCAAAAAGTTCCTTTCTTCAAAGTTCGAGATAACATTGATAGGGTTGTGCAAAGCTGTGCCGATAATGTCAAAGTCAAGATAAACTGTGATTTGCTGGATGATCCGATTATAATCTATGCTGGGAAGGCTGAAAATGTCCTTCAAATATCTATATTGAGAGAAGACGAAAAACCTAGATTTTCTTGGACGGAAGAAACCTTGGCAAAATGTGCCAGTGATCTCGTCAGTAATATCGCCTCCAATATAAGAGTAATGTTTAGATGGGACAAGGTGCTCTAAACGACGCAATCATGGGGATTTAGAGCTTGTTTATTTAATGGACAATTTAAGCTTGTGCAAATTTTCAAAAGGAGAACAAAACAAACATTGCACTTTCAAAGAAAACTTCAATTAGCTTCAGACACTGAATTAATTAATTTTCTAGGGTGTCTATGTTTTCAACTGATGGCTCTATTATTTTTCTTCTTTTTCTTTTTTATAGTCCTGCGTTGTTTATTGATTAAGTTTTGTACTGGTTATAAAATAAGGACATGGTACACCTTTTTTGTCGACAAATTATCATTTAAATACATGTAGGAGGCACACGTGTAATGTATTTTAATTTAATTTGAAAACTACTATAATATGTGTGTATTCAAGAGATACATGATCTTTTCCATTGAGAGATTTAGACATTTCAGTCTGAATAAAACATTTACATAGCATTTCTTATAAAAGAGCAAGAGGCATTATAAAATTAATTTTTAAAATACCCTAGGTTTATTTAAATTATCCTTTTCGGGGAAGTCCCCGTTGCCGTGCCACTACTTTTACAAACCATAAAAGATTTAGGCATATGTCCATGGAACTAATCATCTGTTTTTAAATTTTTAAACCCATCATCTGTTTTATAAATTCATGAACAATAAAATAGGTATGTGCGCTACAGTTTCTACTTTTTTATTCAATATGAAATAAAACGTTATTCTATCATTAAAGTGTCATTTATCAATCAGATTGACATGTGCTTCACAAAGAAATGAGGAAAAGAAATATTCTACTAGTTTTTACCCTTAAATAGTTTAAACCAGGTTGACTCCTTTTTTTCAATGTTGACTTAGTCTTGTATGCATTATAAAAATTTAATATAAAAATTCAAAATTTTCGATTAAGTTTTAGGAAAGAGAAAGAGGGAGCACAAAGATTGGCTGACAGAGTTGAAGCAGAAAATCAACCAATGTCAGGATGTTCAACAAAAAGAGGAACTAAAAAAGTAATATAGGAAAGTCAACAAACAAGTTAAAAAGAGTGCTAAAAAAGACAGGAGACAGTTTGTCCAATACATGACTGAAGAGGCAGAGACAGCAGCCAGGCAAAACAACATGAAAAAGCTGTTTGAAATAAGCAGAACGCTGTCAGGAAAGAATGTGAACACCAACACCTTAGTGAGAGACAAGCAGGGAAGGATTCTCAGAAGTGATATAGGACAAAGAGTAGATGGGTAGAGCACTTCAAGGAAGTTCTAAATCGGCCACCACCACCCAGTACTGCAATCATTCCAACAATAAAGAATGAAATCCACATCAATACTTGACCCCCATTTATAGAAGAAATTACCAAGGCAATTAAAGCACTGAAAAACGGAAAAGCAGGTGGTCTAGATGGCATTCCTCCAGAGGCTCTTAAAACTACTCCAACAAAGTCTGCAGAGATGTTACAACCTCTACTACAAAAGATATGGGCAGAAGAAAAAGTTCCGGGTGCTTGGGAAACATAATACCTAGTTAAACTAACAAAAAAAAGGTGAGCTGTTGCACTGTGGAAATTGGCGAGGTATCATGCTTTTTATTCATTGCCAGCAAGGTACTAACAAGCGTAATCTTGGAAAGAATGAAAGAAGCATTGAACAAGGAACTAAGACCAGAGCAAGCAGGGTTTCACCAGAACAGATCATGCGCAGACAACATTGCCACCCTTCGAATCTATTGAGTGGCAGTCTCCACTATATTCAACATTTGTGAACTTTGAAAAAGCATTTGAGAGTGTGGATAGGTCAACCATCTGGAAGCTAATGGAACACTATGGAATGCCACCAAAGTTCAATATAGAAACCTATATGACGATGTCGCATAATCCACAATGGAAAACGCACACATCCATTTGAAGTAGAAACAGGAATAAGGCAGGGTTGCATTCTTTCACCAACAGTATTTTAAATTGTAATTGACTGAATCATGAAGGAAACAACGCAAGGCAACAAGACTGGAATCCAGTGGACCTTCACCAAACACGTGCACTTCGAGGACATGGATTTTGAAAATGACATTAACCTGCTATCCTACAAACAACAACACGCTCTTTGCAGCAGAAGCAGAAAAGACTGGCCTTAAAATAAACATTAACAAACATAGATGATGAGAATGAACAACAAACAGAATGCACCAATCCATTTCAATGGAGAGAACATCAGAAAAACCGACAAATTCACCTATCTTGGGGGCATTGTCAGCAAGGACGGGGGTGCTGACGACGATGTTAAAAGCCGTATTAACAAGGCAAGACATGCATTCAACACCCTCAGCCAAATTTGGAATTTAAAAGCACTCTACATTAACACCAAAACAAGAATCTTTAATATAAAAGTAAAATCAGTCCTGTTGTATGGCTCGGAGACCAGCTGGAAAGTAACGAAAACAATCAATAACAAACTCCAGTCCTTTGCCAACAAATATATATTCTTAATATCAGATGGCCAGACACTATATCGAACAACAGCCTACGGGAAAAGACCAACCAAGATCCCATCTACATTGAAATAAAGAGGAGAAAATGGTGGTTGATAGGCCACACTCCACTTAAATCCTCAAAACATTACAAGACAGGCACTGGATTGGAACCCTCAGGGAAAGAGGAAGGTATGGAGATCTAGGCAAACCTGGAAAAGATCAGTGGAGGCAGAGGCAAAAGAGGCAGGATTAAGCTGGGTCCAGTTTAAAAAAGTCGCCCAAAACAGAGTCCGCTTGCGATGAGTGGTTGATCTATGCCCTCCAAGAAGCGAACAGGAATAAGTAAAGTCAAGTTTTGATACTCTAAAATCAAGAGTGAATAAATATGACACATCCTGATTGGTGTTGATATCTTGGATCGTTTTCACTGAATTATTAACGCATTATAATGATTTTGTTAACCTGTAAGAGTGAATTTCGTTCTGATTTATTACCCTGTCCTTCCAATGAATAAAAATTAAAAGAATTGGTGGACTTTCCCACAATGGACGAAATGAACATGAAGAAATAAAGAAGATTGGACAACGTATTATGTATTACGTGACTTAATTTATCGCCAAATTCTCACCAGTTGGGGGAAAAGTTTACATTTGGAAATGAAGTCAGTAAGGTACATTTTACTCCGTCCACAAATGGATAGATTTTGACAAAACACGTTGACTAGCTGAAGGAGAAAAATGTACCTAAATTTGCTCATGTATTTTAAAGGCTTTCAAATGTGGGGTGGAGCTAGAAGTCTACGGACATAGATAATCATTTGTAAATCTGATGTGATTTTTTCTAGGGTAAGAAAGGAATTTCCATTTATGTACGCATATCAAAGATTAAGTACATTCAAAATAAAAAGAGAAATTCCGAAATTTTATTTTCTTGCCAATTTACTGCGGACCTATTTCGCATCCCCCTTTGTGAAAATCATATTTTACCTTTTTGACTTATATACTTCTTCTTATATACTTCTTCTACTTCTGCTTCTTCTGCTATCTATCAAATTAAAGTACTTTTCTGTTGATTTAAGAAACTATTTTAGGGCTTACATACAGTGAAAAACCTTTATCCTGATTATTGTAAAATTATTTACTTTATATTTATCCAAAAAATCAAATTTTATTCATAACGCCCTCTTACCGTCTTTAAAAGCCGTTAAGGATGTTTGTTTACACTATCAAAATAAGGTTTTCCTGTTTGTAAAAGATATTAGTAATACATACATAATAAAGAAACACCCATCCTCTCCGATTGTCTTGACAACGATTAATTTTGTTACACATCACAATTATCATTTACTGTTTATGTATTTCATAAAAAAAAAAAAAAAATTAAAACAATTTATGATATACCAGTAACATGGACGAACAAATATTTGCCTGCTTAAGAGAAGACGTAGGAAATACAAAATACAAATAAAGTAACTACACTGCATTTTCACATCCACCCTGACCAGGGGTTCAACTGTTCATGAACAATAATAACACTACTTGAAGTGTGCACAAGAGTTCTTACCACTCGGACACCTAAGTATATACACACAATTTATTCAATGACGAATGAAATCTAGAAATTTGTCAACACCGCAGTCTTTAACATATATAAGTGTAGTACTAGTATGTTACCAACATGGGAAATGAGGCGCACAAAGAGATTTGCAATACTTGAGCATCGTCCCTGATGTTCGCTTGATTTCTGAACAAAACAAAGCACAAATCAATTTGATTAATTCCATTTGGTTGCATTGATATATACATCAGAAAATATCTTGATTATTTCTAATGTAGCGAATGGAAATAAAAGAAAGTGTAAAACCTAAACACAATGTTTATCATGTTTTATAGAAATAATCAAATTCGCCTTCAAAATGATGTTATACGTTTTAGATCAAAATACGTACTTTGTAACCCGCGTATGTAAATGATCGCTACTTTCATAGCCCGCGTTATTCATCAAAGATATCATTTAATTATTTATATTTTTATCTTTCTTAAAAATGAAAGCATTGAATTAATCATTATTAGTAAGTTTTAGTACCCTAAAAATCATTGTTGATGTTCATCAATTGAAGAAATAGCCAATTCTTGTCATCCGAGAATTTGAGTCCGACATCATCATAGTTTTATTGTGCAGTTCGTGATTTTTTTTAGGCTGCTAAAGGTTTCTAACAAGAGATGAACTAGTTAGAACTGAATCGTGTAGATTTCAGCCCAGTCTGTTTCTACAGATCTATGAACCACTATCGGTTTGCTTAATAAGAAATAGAGGGAAAATACTACACTACTGGCTCTAAAAAACCCTGTCCGTATGAAAATCCCCTGTCTTTCCCTGTCACCCCCTGTGTTTTCACTGTCATCCCCTGCGCACCCCCTGTCAGCCTCCGTACAGAACCCCTGTATACCCTGTCATCCCCTGTGCGCCCCTGTACACATCCCCTGTGTGCCATTGTAAGCCCCTGTCACCCCCTGTACGCCCCTGGCATCCCCTGTAAGCCACTGTACTTCCCTGTGTATGCCCCTGACATCCCCTGTACGGCTTTTGACTGGTTTTTTTAAATATTATTTTCTTAATTCAACTATTTATATCACATGTGTTATATTTTGAGCTATAAATCAATTTTTGCACTCAACAGCGCCGAATCACAAGACACACTGTTATCGTAATTTTAGAAATCACATGTTTTAGTTAATAATTTATTGATACTTAAATAATCATGCAAACAACTAAAGACTTCAGATTCACCGGGTTGTAAACGTCAGGTGAGGGCGGGGATTATTTTCGATAGGTGTGAAAGCCCTCAGGGCATATAGTCCTTTAGAGTTCGGGAGCATCGCAACTCCCTTATGTTTGAAAAACAGACATATATGTACACTTTACTTATGAATATCTTAAACCTATGAATCGTATGATTCTTGGTAATAAACAATACAATACAAACTAAGATCAAGTATGATCAAGATCAGGCATATGGTGTTAAGCATTTAGTTTTGTACATATCTATACATATAGGTGCACACTAAAACAAGTAAATCAGTCAGACTGTAGAATTTATAAGCAACCATGTTACAATAGAGTACGTCTTTCTTTTTTCTTTCTTTTTATCCCAGTTCTTGGTTATACTTTTATTAATTTCCCGTGAATAGCAAAATAAAGCTTCAATAGCTTAGAAGTTTGCCTAAGAAACTATTTTAGTATGTTTGTTTAAATTAAATAATATTTCTGACCGGCTTATTGGACTCTTGAATTGAATTTAAACGATGATTTATTCTCATAATCAATTTCATTAATTTCTACAATCTAATTTTCATATCCCTTTTTACTGCAAAATGGAAGATATCAAAGATAATTTGCTTAATTGCCAGTAAACAGAAATCTGCCGCCAAGGTCTGAACATGTAAATGTGTTTTTTACACATGTAGGAGGTTATATAGATATTGAGAAATTTAAAAAAACTGGTTAATCATGAGAGAGAGAGAGAGAGAGAGAGAGAGAGAGAGTTTGCATTGAAGTTTAATTAAAAGTTACTAATAGTGTACCCTGGAATTAATTTCCAAATAAATAAACATGTAATCCTAATTAATTTTCATAACCAATTCTCTATAATTATTTAGATTAACTTAGAGCTGTCAAATTGATTTTTAATTCATCAATGTTTTATTCTACACCAGATCAATTGATCAAAGAGCTTGAAAACACATGATTAACAACTAGCTGATTGAAGCTACAGTTTTCAAAGTAGAGGATGTTGACATTTTTTTCTCTAGGTCAGTGATTATATAATAGCTACTGTACACAGCCCTTCTTGATAATTTGCAGTGCACGGTAGCGAAGTAGGGAAAGAGATGATAGACACACATGTACATGTATGTATACACACACTTCCTAAGATCTGAATGGTCGGTCAGTGATTATATAATAGCTACTGTACACAGTCCTTCTTGACAATTTGCAGTGCAAGGTAGCGAGATTGGGAACAATAAGGTGACAGACACACGTGTACTTGTATACACACACACGTCCTCAGGTCTGGATGCTCGGTAATGCTACACAATAATGCAATATGTTGTTTAAACACCCCTTATGACTTATTTCCCAGTCTGTCAAAGCATTTGTATACATGCATTAAATCACATTCATTAACTGTATCATTGCTCTATATGCATGAAGACAATTCTATACAATAATACATATAAATAACTGAACTGGAAAATGCACACTGATAGAAGTGAAAAAGTGTCAATGGACCGGTCAAATCCCCCTTCCGAAAAAAATCAACTCTCTCTCTCTCTCTCTCTCTCTCTCTCTCTCTCTCTCTCTCTCTCTTTCTCTCTCTTTCTTTATGAATTATCAAAAAAGCAAAAACAATGCTGACAGCAAATAACAGCGATTTACATGAACTTCATACAGACTATTTAATTCTTTGCATCATTACACCGGGCAAAACAGTCAAAATATAGGTGATCATTTCGATTGGTGTGTGGTTATCTGCACGTGCTGATCATGTTGTGTTATGCGCTTTAGCTCAGGCAGGTTACATGGCACAGAACATTGCAGATTTCCCTCACTCCTCCACTTATTTTTTTTTTTTTACAAATTACAAAACACGGTTTCTTGTTTAAATACATGTAATAAAATAAGCGGTTTATCGGTATACAACTATATTATCTTGATTTGTGTCAATGTTGGGTCAGGATTATTCACGTTTGTAATAATATTGCCATCTATGAAATGCAAAGAAAAACAAGCACCGTCTAAATCATGAATGCTAGATATAAATTTCTAAAAATCCGAATTAATTAAAAGCTTTTTATTTACTTTAGCGATCAGTTAAAGACCGTACAGGGGATGTCAGGGGCATGCACAGGGAAATACAGTGGCTTACAGGGGATGACAGGGGCATACAGGGGGTGACAGGGGCTTACAGTGGCACACAGGGGATGTGTACAGGGGCTGACAGGGGATCACAGGGTGTACAGGGGCTGACAGGGGATGCACAGGGGATGACAGTGAAAACACAGGGGGTGACAGGGGAAGAAAGGGGATTTTCATACGGACAGGGGTTTTCAGAGCCAGTAGTGTAAGTGGACGTACAATGTTTTAGTTGTGGTGGTTTTGTTTTGTTTTTGTTTTTTGTTTTTGGTTTGTTTTGTTTCTTTTTTGTTTTTTGTTTTTGTTGTTGTTGAAAATGTGAATGTTTTAAATAAAAGATGGCAACACTTGCTTCAATATGTATATAACAAATGCTAACCTTTTTTAGGTGCTGCCTTATACTACTCAAAATTTTAGATTTTGATGTTGTTGAAAAAAATACAATTTTGTTCTCAAATGTTTTCTCATTAAGAGATCTATATAATTGTGAAAAACTATTATAGTACGTGCCTAATAACTTTCGGTTTAAAAAGTGATTTAAACAGTTCATAAACTGGAATACATAAGTGCAACGTATATAATCATTTGTCATGGTTTTTCAAAAAAAAAAAAAAAAAAAAAAAAAAAAACCCAGTCCATCATTAGCATTGAATAGCAATCCATCCATGACGTCCCCTCTTTGTCGACAGGTATAGCTATGAAATACATTTACATACTAGCACTTATCTAGAAAAAAAGATTTTAAAAAATATATAATCGAAACTAACTTGAACTATATTGAATAAATCTTAGAAAATATCAAAATTAAATAATGAAAGAAAACTATATTCTATGCATACATATCTTCCTTTCCTTATAAGAACAAATGAAGTTTACGTAACTATGGTTAAAAATTAAGTTCAATAAAACAAATAATAGTATACGTAGTCCATTTGAATTCTTCAAATATCATTTTGACATGTTCCCTCAACTAAAATATCTGCAGTCCGAAGTACGCTGTCGGGTGTCTGAGATTCCAAAAATGTTCAATATTAGGTAATAAAACGCGATCAGATAACAATATTTAAACTACACTTTAACAAAACCGGCCGTTGGTAAAACAAACATAGAATGTAAATAAAAAGACAAAGTTTATCAAGAGATTTATGACAAACCAGTTCAATAAGCACTTTCTTTAGTCAAAGATATGTATAGGTAAGAAATAATTTGTGTTTAAGTAACATGACTCACCAACAAAACTTTATAATACGTTTTCGAAATTTCAACAAGCCATATCAATTTTAAAAAAAACAAAGTTTTCTTAGTGCCCTTGGTTTGTTCTGTTGGTTTCTTAGAAATAGGTTATAGCATTATTACTTTGACATGTGTGTTAAAATGTTATAAAAGTACAGTGGGGCTTCAGAGATCCGGACGCTTTAGTTTAAATACGATTTTATTTAGAAACAGAGTTTTTTATACGTTATTTTGTCTGATTTATCTGGAGTTCCGCGTTCCGGATTCGGACGGTCTGTTTTACCACAAAACACTGTTCAACTATAAAGCTTGCTGCGTTTAACCAGACGGTAAACTTTGTTGATCAGCTTAATTCAGTTTCAAGGATACGCCTGTCAATTGAGTTTCACACCTGTTTTTACATGCTAGACATTCATGAGTAGCTTGTAATGTTTATTAATGCTCTTAATCGGCAGGGATTTTCCATGTTTACAGTGACGTCATTTCAAATGGACAGCTATGATAAACAGAAACAAAAAAAGATAACTTTTATATTGGCGCAAAAGTTTGGTTCAGCCAATGAAAGTTCTTGTTTTTAGCATGTCATTAAGATCGTATTAAAATCTTACTGTTACTCAAGGGTTGTTTTGATGAGTTCAAGTCGTACTTAGCCTAGGAATGCAAGAAAATAACTTTACCTCCTAAATGAATTAAATCATTACTTATATTGAGTGCGGTGAAAAGGTTTTATAGGTTTTTTCTTTCTAGTAATTTGTGAAATCTATTTTTCTTATTTAAAAATAAATAGAGTTTGCAGTATGACAGTGTTTTGTTATTTAAAAAAATCCTGTTACATGTCCTTCAAAGAACACTTATTAAAAAGTGATGTATTCGAGGAAGAGGAGAGAAAGCCCTCTAAATTTCTAAATTAAAAAGTTAATTTTCGATGAACTATATGTCATTTTTGTTGTTTTATGACTCTTGATTTTTTTAATATGATAATGGTCCTATTTGAACAATTCTTTAATTAAAGTTTGGGAACTTGCAATTTTTTTTTTAATTTAAGGAGGTTGGCACCTGAAATGCTAGTAATGTCAATCATCCGAAATCATCTTGGATATTAAGATTGGGACCTAAGATGTCCATTTATTTTATTTTTGACCTATGTCACATGCCATGTTTTGGAAATATGGGGCCCCAAACAGAAATGATAATTTTCCTGAAATTATTGCTAAAATTTGGCATGGAAGTTGATTATTTGAAGACATCAAACAAATATTTATAGTATTTATTATTATTTAATTGTGATTTCAATACAGTATGCATTTGAATACAATTAGTGACTATAAAAGTAATATCCAAGTCAAAGTTTCAAAAACCTTGCTTTACTGATGGTTTCAAATGCCAGTACATAATACAACAGCAAATGTAAATATTGTTACAAAATTTTGAAGTAATCAAATATAAAGCAAATAAAAAAAATTAATAGTAATGCCATCTTTCCAAAACTTTGCATACAAATAGACATACATTTAATGTCTCATATAAAAGTAAAAAAAACGTAGGGATCACATCCCACAAAGTTGAGATATGACATGAAATAAGCTACTTTTAGGCAAAAATTGGACTGAATTTTTCCTGACTTTTATGAAATATAAGCTAAATATGCCAAAATATATCGAAAGAAATATCAAAATATTGTTCAAATATGTTTTTCAGAACAATATGAATGTACCGTAATCCACAAACTATCTGGAAGTTTAATCTGCGCTGAAAATTAGGAGGCTAAAGTAACAGTACTCTAAAACTATTGAGTTATGAAAATTGTTCATTTTCTTCTTGAAAACATTCCGCCACAAAATATAGTCCCTTACTAAACTCTGTAAATATATAATTTTCTTTTAACAATATTATTCAATATGGTTTATTTGGCATTGTAAATTATAAATCAACAAATAGATTTAATATAGGATGCAGAATTTTTAGACAAAAAGGTGACATGAACTAGTAGTTACCCAAAATCAGAGGAGCGAACTTCTTTAAAGAGGTTCGTTTCTCAGTTTTAGGGTAGCTATTTTGGGTCACCTCTAGTCTGGAAATTATGCATTATATATTAAAAAAAGAAAGTTTTGCTCGCCACATGGAGACTGTAAGAAAAGCCGTAGCTGGAGTGCCACTCAGTATCGTTGCGGATGTTCGTTACGATACACCAGGTATAAAAAAAATAAACACTTAATTTAAATAGATAAATTGCAATATTAAAAGACATGAAATTAGTTTATCGTTTGAGAAAAAACCTGTGAAGTGTTAGGGTTTCTCAATGGATTAATTATGAGACAATCAAGTTGATATTTATTTCTTATATTTCTGATTGAAAAAGATGAATTACATAAGATAATAGACATTTTATATGCATGATAAGTGTATATTTATGCAAATTAAGTCACCTCTGATAAAATAACGGTAATAAACAAAGGAAATTTTTTTTTCAGCTAGATTGAATCTTGTACAGAAAGATATTTGCAAAAGTAATAATGTAAGAGTAAATATTGTGATATTGATGGAATTTTTTTATTATTTCAAAGGGTTTTCTGCCAACCAAGTGGAGTATTTATGGACACCGACACACGATCCATTTTGCATTTAGAGGTTGGGGATTCAAGAGAAGTTGGACGCCATAGCCCAAAGATGGAGAGACTTCTTATTGAGAGAGGGCTGCTATATTTAGTGCATCAAACTCCCCTGATAGTCTGGGAAATTATATCTGATGCTAGCAGGAACATAATATCCCTCCTAAGTAAGATGACTATTTTGATATATCCTGGATATTTATACATGTAGATATTATACTTATCAGACATTGAATTCATACGATTAAAGATCATTTTTTCACAATTACTGTGTGTGTGTGTGTGTGTGTGTGTGTATTTTGTAGGTCCAAAGTTCAAGATAATGGCTTTAATAGGGTTTGTGTATTGATAGGTTTGTGTTTCTTTATATAACTCACAGAAACAGAACCATTTAAACATCTCCACCATAGCCTTGATATGTGGCATAAGGCAAAGAAGCTGGCACTAACTCTGGCAGATATCACGAAGAAATCAACCTGTCGACAGCTCTTGCCATGGTTTCGGCCAATTATAAACCATTTTTGGTGGAGTTGTAGTACTTTGACACTTTGTTAAAACGGTGGATGGCAATACTGCATCACATAAACAACAGACATATCTGGCCAGGTGGAAGGTAAAACTATTTCACTCACTCATGCTTGTATGTTCATGATTGCTAAAGAGTATGTAATTTGTAAGTAAATGTAAATTATCTTTTTAATACCTTTGTTTACATGTATTTAGCTATTAAATCTTATTATTATATTCAGGGTATATATGCATGCAATGTTAGGAACCTTTTCAAGATTTGACACACCTTATTTCTTACTACACTGTAGATGCCGTCACCCTGAGGGTGTAACAGAAATTGAAAACAAGAAGTGGTTAGAAAGAGATTCAGAAGCTTACAAGCAGCTCAGGTTAGTATCAAACTATGGCCGGTTGTGTAGCATATCAGGTCTCATTAGCTCCACCCTTAGAGGGCTGGCTCTGGGTTCAAATCCTTGTTTAGAAAATACTTTTCTCCACCTGTTACAAATTTATATGTATTACTGGTTTCTGGATTGCTTATAAATGTAATAGTGTAGATAAGGGCTCAGTACTCTCGCGCTCCTACTAGCACTAGCTAATGGGTTAACCCTTTAGCTCAGTCGGTAGAGCGTTGGTTTTTAAACTGAAGGGTCCCGAGTTCGAGCCTAGTTGTGGTCATTCCTCCTCTTCTATTACATAAAGAAGATGTTTATTATACATTTTGTGTACATGCAAATATGCACATAAATATCAATCATATTTTGTCTTTTAAAGTGCTAAATATATTTTGCTTCCTTTCAGAAAAGTGGTCACCAAAAGGGAATGGTGTGGCACCATGCAGTTTTATACCCACTGCAGGCAAACCTGGGCCATAGAAACTTTTTTCAGCCACACTTTGTTACATTACTGCCCCAAAGCCAACTCCTACAGTTGTGATTCATACAGAATTAGGAACATCTTGGCTGTCATTGATCATAACAACCATCTAGGGAGATTGCCACAAGTAGGAGACGATGGTGACTTGTAGGCTCAGGTGTAAGTATCAAGACACACGAAGCAGTGGGTAGCATATGAGAGGAAAACCCCCAAAGACTTCAAATATATACCAGGTAAAAATTAAAGAAATTTTTCAGACATATCTTGGTAGGTGACCATTGTGTTTATTTCAATGTATTTACAGTATTTACATGTTCTTTCATCTAATATTGATAAAGCAGTTTTCTCTTACTATCAGATTTCATGGCTGCCTGCTTGCATAAGACATATGGAGTGCCCGAAAAAGCGTTTTCAAAGAGCAGAAAGTCTTGGAACTGGATAAGGTTGCCAAATACTTATCAGGAGACAAAAACCCAGGCTCTAGACTTTTATTGGCTGAAATGAAAAGCAGGAAAACACTGGTGAGAATTTTAAGAACTTGATAATTAACTTAAAAGTAAGAAAACTTTTTTCAGAAAGCATATAAAGAGTGTTTACTTCTATACTCTTTAAATCTGTGTTGCACTGTTTAACCTTCAATGATACATTAGCAACTTCAGTTGGTTTATGATGACTGTAATATCAAAACCGGAATATTTTGCTACACCAAGTTGTTCTTGAAAATTCATGCATGAGAATGGAAAATTTATGCATCAATGTGTGAAAATGACTTCTTATTTCATAGTTCATTAAACATTTTACAAAAATGAATACAGTAAACTTATCACTGCTTTATATTTTCAGGGAAAGATGCTAGTCACTAATTACGGCTACCTATGCATGTGAGATTATGATTGACCTTGACTACGCCTGGCTTAGTGATGCATGGGTAAAAAAATGCATGAGAAACCATTGAAATAATCCCTCTCGATCTAGGAGGACCTCATCGTGGTGGGAGGGTGAACATCAATATGCAGATCGCCAACACTCCTAGGAATAGTTATAAACATTTATCTACCCAACTTGCACAAACAATTTTACAGTTAATGCATTACATGCATTTGCAAAGCTCAATTCTTGTTTTTCCATTCATTTTATTGTCATAAACAGTTTTCCAATTCTGAAGCAAAACAATCATTGATTCTTTTGTATCTGTAAGCATGAAACAAACTGTACATTTATGCTAAGGGGTTTTATACAAAAATGTTGTGTGTATCTTTTACCACAAAATTTGATTTTGCTGAATAATATGCATATGGCCAGAAACTAAAAGAAATGGCAACATTGCACATAAAAGGCAGAAATTATCTCCCATGTCAGTGTGTTCATAAACTAATGCATATTGCTTTATATTTCATTGTGTCTTAGACCTGCATTTTTCTTCACATTTTTGCTGTGCTTTATATAGTTATGAGTAGTATATATTTGTACAATTTATTTAAAAAAAGAATTGAAATGAATAAACACACTATTCAAATGACTGTATATTGGAGAAAACACTTTTTTGTTATAAGTGATATATTTTTCATGAGAGGAAAAGAGACAGGAATATAAATAGATATATAAATAAAAATAGCAAAAACAATAAATAAAATTATAATTTCATCGAATAATGATACTTCTGACATGCATTATCTCCAAGGATGTATTGTAAAACACATCAGATTCAAATAGTAAACATTATTCAAGATCATCATGGAAAGTGATACATGTAATTGCTATTGGTAATATAATGGTGTATATTGGGAAACGACTCTATGAGTAATGATGCATTATTCGAAGAAAATTTACTTTATTTACAATATCCTTTTTTTCTAAAATAATAGCTGCTTCCTAGTTCATGTCTCTAAAACGCTTTGAATTTCAAACCCATTGCAGACCAAGACTGCGCATGCTTTTGTCATCCGCGTGGTCGAATGGTGGTATCGACAACTGCATGTGCACAGTGACGTTGTATGATATTCCGTGGATTGCATTGCATATTTGCAGCATTTTTTTGTAAAACTCGCTTTGTGAGTGAGCAAGGATTGTATTTTTATTGTTCTTTGTGGATTGCGGAGGGCCAATATCGCTAAAACACCGTCTTTTTGAAACATTATACACTTTGTATATTGAGCGATCTAATGTTTATGCGTCCTTCCAGGTAAATTTGAGACAGCGAAATGCAATCAACCGTGACCGCACTGACGACCTATATGCGGTTTCAGGTCTAAGCAGTTTGTCAAACTTTACTGTCGATAAAATTACAATAGAGTACTATTAAAGATGTAGCGGGCATGCGTGGCTTCGAACCTTCGGTGTATTTATAACCTCATGTCAGCTTTAACCCTCAAAATGATGTTATATGTTTTAGAAAAAAATACGTACTTTGTAACCTGCATATGTAAATGATCCCTACTTTTATAGCCCGTGTTATGCCGCAAAGATAGCATTTAGTTGTTTATATTTACATCTTTCTTTTAAAAA